>JAXIVH010000019.1:3665671-3689717 GCA_036785325.1 Urophycis tenuis | reverse complement strand
GATGTTTGGCCCCCGGCTGTCATTGTCTCGCCACGTCGGCCAATGGCTGGGCAGCTTTGGCGCGACGGGGGCGGGGGGTTGTTTCCACCTCAACCAATCGGTTGATGCGTGCTCTGGCCCTTGCTCACAGACGGACAGACAAACCTTGGGCCGTCTGCCGACCTCACTTTGACCCAATGATAGCTGTCAATCAAACGAGTCGTGCGTAGATTCCAAATGGCTCAGAATTGTGGGTAATGTAGTTCTTGACTATTGACATCCCAACAGAGGGCTGGTATGTTGGCGGGCTACAGGTACTAACTGGGCCAGACAGAATTCGTTTGATCTTATTTTAATTTAATAACAACTGCCAGGTAATGATACGGACGATATGGAAATACAAAGAATAAATTAGGGTGCACAAAACATCTGCAATGTGTCATAACATGACATAAAGTTGTCTCGGAAAAAGGTACATTTTACATGAATTACAAAAGTTATATGTATATATATATATATATATATATATATATATATATATATATATATATATATATATATATATATATATATATATTGTTGATAATGATACAGAAGAAAAAGAATACAGAATAATAAGCTTTAGGTTTGTGGAATCTATTTTTTCGATTATCTCAAATTTAATTATTTTGTGAATTCTTTATGCGGCAGCAAGATAAATAGAACAAACTAACAAAAATAGACATTTAAACAAAAACACTATCTAGCATCACATCGATTTGCATATATTTTATATAAGAATTCCACTAAATCATGTCAGAAAGAGTGAAACAGATTATGAATCTACTAAAATATTAAATACTGTAAAATTGATAACTAAAACATAACATAGATTTTCCTGGTATATTTACCTATTTGTACAAAATATAATTTGGCAATAGTGTCATGGAAATATGCACTCCTCTAAGTAACTCCTTCATATGTCTGTCCATACAACTCAGTGTCTTGCATGGAAACTGACAATATCGACATGATAAATGGAATAACTTCTATAACTTATATCCTTATAAAGTATAATTAGAATTTCCAAAGCAATATTTACAAATGGTAAATTTGAACATCAGTGCATCAAAAAAATGCTGTTGACTACCCTCCCAAAACCTGATTTTACCAGATTTATTGGTATATTAACTAATGTATTCACTAATTGATTCGTTAATCCATCTTAATAAGAGTCAGTTCAAAAATGACTCTTATTAAGATGGAGTCAAACAACCGATTCAAACCGCTTCCTGAGTCAGAGGTCATGTCAAGGAGAGGCTAGCATGTTGGGGCTGACCGAACAAACACGCATTTTGAATTGTTTGTTGTTAAGCTAATACTGATCAAACATTAACCCACACCACCACGTCTATTACAGAACCGTTCAAAGATCCTTCATTCTTAATTCTTAAAAACTCTTAATCTTGCTGAGCATTTTTGGTAACTTCAAAAACGTTAAAAGTTATTGATAAAAGACCGAATAAGATATGCCTTAAAACAAAAACGGAAACAAATCTATAAATAAAATGAATGAGGTATTAAACAATATTAGTGGGGGAAAAGACGCAAACAAATTTGAAATGTGGAGCGCTCGTGTGTCCCAGCTCACATCTTCATCTTACGGGTTCATATATCTTACGCAAGTCATGATGGATTTGTGGGTTCGAGGAAAAGCCGCTTTAGCTGAATTCCAATTTTCCATATTACCAAAGAGTCTGGTGGACGAGGCCGTGTTCAGAGCCAGAGAGAGGGAGATCATTTTGGACCACCGTGTGAAGCACGGAGGCAGTGTGTGAGTGTATGAGTTCAGAACACAATACCACTCTCTCTCCTATGACCTCTTAGGACAGGATATCACAATTCTGGACCGCATGGGCTGTGAGGTCCTACAAAATAAAAGTTCTAGTCTCACACTACTTCCACCACCACCACCTCCTCCCACCACCACCCCCTACCTCCACCTCCACCACCACCACCACTGCCCCACCCTCCACTACCTGCACCCGCAGGACTCCACCACCATGTCCTCGTACTGCTTGTAGACCACGTTGTTGCCGGAGTCGATGTACAGGATGCTGATGGGGCTGAGCTGGGTGGGCGCGCAGCAGCTGGGCGGCATGTCCCCGGGCTCCATGGAGTTCATCAGCGTCTGGATGATGGCGTGGTTGGTGGGCTCCAGGTGGGCGCGCAGCGGGAACTCGCACACGCCCTCGCAGTGGTGGGCCTCGTAGTCCAGCGGCGCGATGATCCAGTCGTCCCAGCCCAGCTGCCGGAAGTTGACGTGCAGCGGCCGCTTGCTGCAGCGCGTCCGCGACTTCCGGCCGTGGCGTTTGCCGTGCCGGCTCTTGGCGGTCGCCGTCGACGACGACGAAGACGACGGCGACAATGACGATGATGATGATGACGACGCGGCCGCCATCGCTGAGGCGGACGCGGCCCCCACCACCGTGGTCCGCCGCTTCCTGTTGGCCTTGCCCCGCGCCGCCCTCTCTCGCCCTCTCCCCCGCCGGCCGCCTCCCCCCCCGCCGCCGCCACCGCCGCCGCCACCTCCCCTCCTCTTGTGGCCCACCAGGGCCATCCCCTCCCGCCGCTCGCTGAACAGGGTCTGGCTGCGGCGGGACCGGGTGAACACCACCAGGATGGCCTTCTTCTGCCGCGGCCGGGCCTGCCGGTGGTAGCCCAGCAGCCGGAGGTCCAGCTCGCGCTCCGGGTTGTCCAGCATGGCGCGCAGCTCCAGGCAGAACTGGGCCGAGTGGCGCTCCCGGCGCTCCCGGAACAGCTCCCACACGTCCAGCACCTCCCACTTGGGCCGCGCGTGCGGGTCCTGCAGGTCCAGGGTCCGGGAGTCTAGGAGCCGCTGGTCGGTGCAGGAGCGCAGCTGGATCTCCACGGGGCCGGCCGCGTCCAGCGCCCTGAGGTTCCCCGACACCTTGGTGTAGATGCGGAGCTCGGCCCCCAGCACCTCGGCCCGGTCCGACAGCGTGGACACGTCGAACTCGTAGCGCTGCCTCCTCAGCGGGGCCAGGGGAAGCTCGTCTGGGCGGGACGGGTCAGGTGGAGACGTTGGGTGGTGACGTGGGGTCCACAGCGTACAGCACACGCGGAATTCAAAGAAAAAATACGGATTTTAACTTCTTGGTAATAAGCTGGAATTGTATATAGGGTTATATTTTTGTAATTTCGAGAACACACAAGTGAAATGACAAGACAGGTGCCCGCTTTACGCACACACAACAAACGCACACAAGCAAGCAGGCGCGCACGCACGACAATATTCGCATATCTTTGGGAACAATGCGCAGTTGTTTGGAGAAATAAATGTCAGTGAAGGGGCTGTAATGTAGACGCATACCTTGCCCATTGTCCACAAAGCTGGCGATTGTGTTGGCAGCCTTCGAAGACCGAAAGAAACTCGCGTTGAGTCCCAACTTCTCCGCCGTGGAGAAGGTCTTGTAAATGGAGAGCATGTAGTCGTGCGGCTCCACCTGGTCTTTCGAGATCGCCTTGTTATGTTTCTCGATGGCCGACGGCGACGCGTAAAACTCCTTGAAATACTTTGACGCGTCTTGCTCGTTCAACAGCTTCGTCACCTTGCTGCTGCTCTTGGGGGCCGCCGGGAGGAAGACGGCCAGCGAGTGAAAACAAGTCGTCTCCAGCACAAGTACGAGACCCGCGACCAGGGCCCCTACCTGATACCAATCCATTCTCTGTAGCGAGAACGTCTCCGTCCTGTGACTGATCGAGCCCGGGTCTGTGTGGCCGAGGGACCACGCATTCAAGTGAAAGCCGGCCCGTACATCCAAGCGCGCAACAAGTGTGCGGATTGTGCGCGGCGCTGGACAGCGCGTCCGCCCGGAGAGTTAAAGGGTCGCGCACGAGAACACGCCTACCGAGTAAGCCGCTGCGCTTGTCTTCGCCAAAGCGGTGGTCTTAAATTAAGGCTATAAAAGCTAATTGTTCCCCCTGTCGTTCATCGCCGTTTTCTTAGAAATGCCCGGGCGTTTTATGATCGAACACGCCCACCAGACCGTGTGAGATTATATGCTTGTTTCTCACACCACTTTGCGCTTTTAACCCTCGCCAGCAATTAGAATTAGGGATATCTATTTATACCTTTACTTTAGTTTACGGTATCTCAAATGATGCCCTGCACGTTTAACTTTATTACTCTATTTGTCTCCCGAGTTGACTGGAGACGTTTGGAAGGCCGCTCGGAACGAAATGGTGGGGCTTGTCGCCCTCTAGCGGTGACCAGAAGCCACGCATCCATTAAAGTCACTAAAGGGATTTTTTTTTTCTGGGTTCCTTCTTCAGCACCATGGATAGAGTCAGACTCAAAACCGAACGAATAGTCAAGAAACACACGGGACAACGAATAAAAGAATATATATTAGACAAAAGAATATATATTAGAAGGTCATAGCATTTAAAAAAGTTTAATAAAATCAGCATTTTGCCTTCTGGTCAACTCTTGCGCCAACAGTAAACTGAGAGGTAGGTTTACATAGCTTTCATTGTGCAACGGTGTGCGACTCTCAGTTGGCAAAAGTAACCCAACACGACCAAAGTGCCACAGGAAAATAAACAACATCAACTGACAAAAGCCAAGAACAATGTTTTAATTTCCAAAACATTTCCTTCAACATTTCACGTATAATTCACTTACAGATCCACCTTCTCCCACATGCAGAACAATCCTTCATAAGTTGGCACTCGTTTACACATTTTATGTCACCCTTCATTTCAGTTGTTTAAATTAATTAGTTTTAAATTACAGCGGTTCAACCAGCCACACATTGGAAGATGACGAGAAAGGACAGGAGTGTGTCAAAGTAATGTAGAAAAGTGTGTGTGTGTGTGTGTGTGTGTGTGTGTGTGTGTGTGTGAGTATGCGTTTGTGTGTGTGCATTCCCCCCACCTCAGAAACAAGTAAGCAACAACCAAACCACAGTGGCCCCCAATAGGTACCGCAGGGCTGAACCCAGAGCGTCAAAAACCGGCCGCCCAATCAACACGCGGACCGGCCGCCCGACCGGCCAATCGGTGGCTCTCACGGCGCCGTGACCAGGAAGAGGAGTGCGCCGAGGACGCACGCGGCCGCGGCGGCGTTGGCGCCCGCCGAGTCGAAGATGCTGTCGTCGTCCTCGGTGGTCATCGGGGGAGGCATGACGGTGGTGATGGTGGGCGCCACGGTGGTGGCGGAGGAGTTGGTGGGCGCCATGGTGGTGGGCGTGGCCTTGACGGTGAAGCCGCGAGACTGGGCGCCCCATTCGTTGAGCGTGAAGGCCATGCGGAGGTTCTCGCCTGCAGGGGATTGGTCGACAAGGTTGAGGGTTAACGTTGGAAACACGAGAGGAGCGAGACGTGAAATGTATGACGGGGGCCAAATAAAATGGCTTTTTATTTATTCTCATCGCAAATGCTGCATTGCATTGCATCAACATTTAACAGCGCTGTTTCCTGTTCGGTGACTTGCAACACATTTCTTGTAAGAAAACGTACCCGTCACAAAACTACATCCTGATTCTGATTCAAACGACTCGGATTAGGATTCAAACGTAAACGCATTCACAGCGACACCGCGGGGTATGTCAGCGTGGACACCACAGTGTGTTACAGCGCGGACAGCGCGGGGTGTCAGCGTGGACAGTGTGGGGTGTGTCACTGCGGAGTGTGTCTCAGTGTGGACACCGTGGGGTGTCAGTGTGGACACCGCGGGGTGTGTCTCAGTGTGGACACCGTGGGGTGTCAGTGTGGACACCGCGGGGTGTCAGTGTGGACACCGCGGGGTGTGTCTCAGTGTGGACACCGTGGGGTGTCAGTGTGGACACCGCGGGGTGTCAGCGTGGACAGTGTGGGGTGTGTCTCAGTGTGGACACCGTGGGGTGTCAGTGTGGACACCGCGGGGTGTCAGTGTGGACACCGCGGGGTGTCAGTGTGGACACCGCGGGGTGTGTCTCAGTGCTGACACCGCGGGGTGTGTCTCAGTGCTGACACCGCGGGGTGTGTCTCAGTGTGGACACCGTGGGGTGTCAGTGTGGACACCGCGGGGTGTGTCTCAGTGCTGACACCGCGGGGGGTGTCTCAGTGTGGACACCGCGGGGTGTCAGTGTGGACACCGCGGGGTGTGTCTCAGTGTGGACACCGTGGGGTGTCAGTGTGGACACCGCGGGGTGTGTCTCAGTGCTGACACCGCGGGGTGTGTCTCAGTGCTGACACCGCGGGGTGTGTCTCAGTGTGGACACCGTGGGGTGTCAGTGTGGACACCGCGGGGTGTGTCTCAGTGCTGACACCGCGGGGTGTGTCTCAGTGTGGACACCGCGGGGTGTCAGTGTGGACACCGCGGGGTGTGTCTCAGTGTGGACACCGCGGGGTGTGTCTCAGTGCTGACACCGTGGGGGGTGTCTCAGTGTGGACACCGTGGGGTGTCCGTGTGGACACCGCGGGGTGTGTCTCAGTGTGGACACCGTGGGGTGTGTCTCAGTGTGGACACCGCGGGGTGTCAGTGTGGACACCGCGGGGTGTGTCTCAGTGTGGACACCGTGGGGTGTCAGTGTGGACACCGTGGGGTGTGTCTCAGTGTGGACACCGTGGGGTGTCAGTGTGGACACCGCGGGGTGTGTCTCAGTGTGGACACCGCGGGGTGTCAGTGTGGACACCGCGGGGTGTGTCTCAGTGTGGACACCGTGGGGTGTCAGTGTGGACACCGCGGGGTGTGTCTCAGTGCTGACACCGCGGGGTGTGTCTCAGTGTGGACACCGCGGGCACTGGGGACTGGGTCTCATTGTGGGGCGTCAGCGTGGACACCGCGGGGGGTGTCGTCTCCCGACGTACCGCTGGTCAGGATGGCGAGGTCCGTGTAGTTGGCCCAGCAGCCCTTGAACAAGATGGTGGTGTTGCCCTCCAGGCCGTCGACCACCGCCCCGCTGGCGCTCTTCAGGACCGCCGTCACCCGCAGCGTCGTCACGCCGACAGACACGCAGTTGCCCTGGTGACGGGAAATATGGCTTATTCACAGAGGGTGGGCATGTACTGTCTACGCCCTCAAATGGCGCTGGGTAGTTTAGCTAATTCTTTTAAATATTTAGCTAAATGGCTTTTACTTTCACTTAATTACTTAATATAATCATATACATAAAAAATATCAGTCCACATATGATTAGGATGTGTGAATAAAGTGTGCTTCATCACTCATGACCCTCTGTGCAGGCCTACCTCTTCATCCACAGCCATGAGGCTGGGCTGCTGGAACAGCGGGCCTACAAACTCCCCGGAGACGGGCTCCTCCACCATCAGTAGGCTGGCCACGCTGGCCACGAAGCTCACCGTAGGCTCCTCCCGCGTCACCTCCTCACTCGCCACCTGCAGGGGGCAAAAAAGGGCTTAGCGCATGCTGGAAAGGCACTGGTGCGCACTGGTATGCTAGCCCTAGCACGTAGACGCCTTGGTACACGAACACTAGCATAGAAACATATTGGTACGCTAACTCCAATGCAGAAAACCCATTGGTAGGCTAACTCCAAAGCAGAATACCCATTGGTAGGCTAACTCCAATGCAGAAAACACATTGGTACGCTAACTCTACTACAGAACACACATTGCTACGCTAACTCCAATGCAGAAAAAACATTGGTACGCTAACTCCAATGCAGAAAAAACATTGGTACGCTAACTCCAATGCAGAAAACACATTGGCACGCTATCTCCAATGCAGAAAACACATTGGTAAGCTAACTCCAATGCAGAAAACACATTGCTATGCTTACTCCAATGCAGAAAACACATTGGTATGCTAACTTTCATACAGAAAACCCAGGAGGAGGAGAAGATGCACCTCATTCCAGGTGGGGTCTGAGGCGGCTGGAGGGGGTGCGGTGATGCCCACAGAGGACACGTTGAAGCCGATGGACTGGCTTAAGTTCCCAGCCACAGCTGCCTGGCCCAGGTTGTCGGCGAGGGCATTGAGCTCAGCAAAGTCAGCCTCATCTGGGGGGAGGGGACAACCAATTCATGTGACTTTACGTTACTTGAGGTGACTTTACATAACTTGACTTTACTGTGACTTTGCATTACTTGATGTGACTTTACATTACTTGATGTGACTTTACGTTACTTGATGTGACTTTACGTTACTTGATGTGACTTTACGTTACTTTGTTACTTTACGTTACTTTACATTGCTTCCCGTTACTTTACATTACTTGACATTACTTTGTTTTTTTTATGTTACTTGATGTGACTTTACGTTACTTGATGTCTCTTTACGTTACTTGATGTGACTTTACGTTGCTTGACGTTACTTTGTTACTTACTTTGTTACGTTACTGTATGTTGCTTTACGTTGCTTTACGTTGCTTTACGTTACTTGACATTACTTTACGTAACTTAACGTTACTTGACATTACTTTACATTACTTTATGTTACTTTGTTACTTTACGTTGCTTTACGTTGCTTTACGCTACTTTACGTTTCAGTACGTAAAAACCTATAGTTCTTGCGTTCTTACAGCCCCTCCCCCCCCCGGCTCACCGTTGGTGGTGTTGGAGGTCTGCTGCACGGGGGGCTTGGTGATCTGCACCTCCACGGTGAGGCCCCCCGCCGCCGCCGCACGCCGCCGCCGGCGCCGCGACGAACCGCCGTCCTCGCGCACGATCTTGGTGATGCGGATCATGCTGGGGGGCACCTTGAGGAACAGCGCCAGGTTCTGCACCAGGCTGTCGCCGAAGAACTCGTCCTCCGTCATCGCGGGCAGGTTGAAGGCGATGACCAGCAGGGGCGACGTGCGCACGTCCACGGGCTCCGAGCCGCGCACCAGCACCTTCAGCATCTTGGTGTCCCGGTCGAAGAAGTTGGAGCCCAGGGTGGAGTTCAGCGCCGGGACGTAGTGGCCTGAGGGCGGAGCAGGGCGGACCCCCGGGAGAGAGTTAGTACACTGGGCTCCTTTTTCAGTTTCATGTTGGAACCGTGTTGGAACCGTGTTGGAACCGTCTTGGCCGGGTCTCACTGGCAACGTATGTTCTCAATGTGTCCAACCTCGTTCAACAAGGGTTGAATGAATATAACTATAACTATAAACTAAAGAAGGTGACCAGGTTAGCTAGAGTCGTTTAGACGGGCGAGAGATGCCTTGCCCAAGAGGACTTTGGTTAGATATTTGCGGACCCCTGCTGTGAGCGTCCTTGAGCGGGACGTTTAACCCATCCCTTCTCTTTATCACTTCTGCCACATCGTTTCTGTTATGATGCTGTGGGCCAATGTTAAAAGCACAAAAAGTATCCTAGTAGCATTCATACATTTACTATTAGTATTTACTCATTTAGGAGACACCTTAATCCAAATGACCAACTGACTAACTAATTCCTTATGATGTAGGGGTTAGGATCAGCTGTGGAAATCAGAGATGGAACCCAGACAGGCCTGGTGTGTGTGTGTGTGTGTGTGTGTGTGTGTGTGTGTGTGTGTGTGTGCGCGTGTGTGTGTGTGTGTGTGTGTGTGTGTGTGTGTGTGTGTGTGTGTGTGTGTGTGTGTGTGTGTGTGTCTGTGGGTTCTACCAGGGTACGAGGGCTCCAGCAGGGTGTAGTCTGTGTTCTCTGCGTTCCACTGAGCGTTGGTGGGAGCCACCAGATTGTTGTCCACGTACACGTCCAGACGCTGGGGCTTGGAGTAGAAAATGGACACCAGGACACTCTGGAGACGGAGGGGGAAGAGCACACACTCATAGCATCACCAGGAAATAGAATTCAATTCCATCCCATCATTTCATCATGGTTTTCCCCCAACCCCACATTCAAAACCCACTTCAAGATGAAATCTAACATGTCGCTCATAGCATATTCTAGTCATTTAAAAAAATATGATAAAAATATAGTCGCAATTAGTCCAGAAGCTCCGCCCCCCCTCCTCTGCTTCCACGTGGGCGTGGCCTCACCTCGGTGGGCGGGGCGTTGAGCATCATCAGTCGCAGTTTCTGCGGGCTGACGCTGCTGAAGAAGACGTCAAAGGAGTGTCCCGTGGCCACGATGGCGTGGAACAGGGAGAGCCTCTCCTGGCAGGTGTAGCCGTTACACCAGCCGTGGTCCTGGGGGCCTGTGGGGGACAGAGTGAAGATTAGCTTCACGCCTCATGAAGCTAGCCAAGGCAATCGGTGAACGTTAGCCAGTTGTGTGTAAAATAGCAAAACCTCATGCTAGCCAAAGCATTTAAGTATTGCTAGCTAAATGGTCATGTAAAATGAAAGCATTTGATGAACACTATAGTAAAAAGTGTTACCTAGTTAAAGTTAAAAAAAAAAAAAAAAAGCTTGAATAGATAGTAAAAATAGATAGTAAATAAGAAAAAAATATATAATTTAGTACTTCAAATGTAAAGATTTTAGTATGCATGCATCTGTGCTCATTATAATAAACCTAATTAATCAAACACCAACCACAGTGTCCACTTAATCACAGCAGAAAACCAGGGTGCTCATGGCCTGCTATTACAACACAAGTCAACGTTCCATAACGTTAAACAGTCGTGTGGCGACCCCTGGTGGCGACACACGGGACACACTCGCTCCTACCGTTAATGAGATCCACGAAGCCGTCTCCCAGGATGGCTACTGGGGACAGACGCCGGGTCTCCGTGTCGGCGTCCATGCTCTCGATGGCCAGCAGGCGGTAGTTCAGGCCGAAGCACTTGTAGCTTTGCCAGGCAGGCATGTAGGTGCAGTTACCCCTGATCACACCTGGGAGGGGAGGGGGGCGGGACATCGGAGGAATGGACCAATGAGGATCCAAAGAGTGAAAAATGCATGTGTTCCTATTGGTGACTTTATATATCGACTTCATACTAGGCAATATATTACACAAAATAAATCTTTGTGCTATTTCCTTCCTCCACCAATTTCCTCAAAATCTATTCAACACCTGGATTGAACCTCATTTAACCGATGGGGATTCAATCGATCTACCACCTGAGCTTCAGTCCAACAAAGAAACTACCTTTAGCTAAAAAAACAGTTAAATGCTACATGAAGCCAAACTTCAATCGACACGCCAACCTTAACCTTGATGCTACACATCCATCACCTGTACCTCCAGTACCTTAATGCTAACATGCCCCGCAATGTCGCTAGCCTAGCCGCTGTAGCCCTCCAACCTAAAGGCTGAGTTATGCTTAAGTTATGCTTCCGCGTTGATGCAACGCTAGGGGGTTTACGGACCCTTTACGTCCTTGCAGACCCCCCCCTTGCGTCCACCGCAAGGGCCTGACGGGCACCTCCCAAAAATCCTAGACGTGTGTCGAGGCGACGCAACACCAACGGAGCGGCATTGGATGTGATTGGTCTGCTAACTACATCCGCTGGAGATCGCTTTTCCGGTTTCCACTCATAAAGACCGCCACGGTGTGTTAAATGCTTCGACTGATTGGCGACAACATATATATATATATATATATAACTTTTGCCTTCATGTCTGTAAACTTTTTTTTTTTACTCGCAAGTAATCCGTATGTAATGACCCGAATGGTCATTTTGGTCGCCCCCTACCGGTGTGGCACTGAATTGCATTTCCACACGTAAACCCCCACGCAGAACCATCACGGTCTCATGACTGCGTCCGAGCAACTGCGTGGCCGTTGCGTGATCACTACGTAATCCCTACGCGGAACCATGACTCAGCCTTAAAGGCTAACTCGACCCCAACCCAGCTACCAACCCGAGGAAGAGGGGCGGAGCCTACCCTTGTTGGGGGCGATCTGATCCACCGGGATGCGGCTGCCGTTCAGGTGGGTCAGCATGACCTTGGGGATGCGGTAGTCGCCCAGGCCGCGGCGGGGGTCCCCGTTCCACTCGTACTCCGACTGGGGCACCACGGTGCCCGGCGCCCCGCCCCCCAGGAAGGAGCCGTCCAGGTCCTTCAGCATGCTCTTCTTCTGCGCGTCGCAGTCCATGTCCACGCAGTCCGACGGGTTGACCTTCCTGCGGGTGGGACACACGCAACAACAACCACCCCGCGCACTCTGAGCACACGTTGGAACTGCCCAGTTGGAACCCCGCGTTGGAACCCCGGTGGGCTTTAGAACCCGTTGTGTGCACCACCACCACGGCGAGGGTTGCCAACCGTCTCGGATTGTGCGGGACGTCCCGTATTTCGGGGGTGATTTTGATTTGTCCCGTGCGGGACAACTCCTGTCCCGCATTTCCCTCACAGCCTCGTCGGCCTTGTCAAGTTGTTGTCAGTGGCCACAGTAGGCTATTAACCAAATAAAATTTAAACCAAATAATATTATTCTAGAGCGGAGCTTTGCTGTAAACGCGCCAAACTCACGCGCACGTGCGCACACCTGGAACAAATTGTCCGGCATTTGGGGTTGAGAAAGTTGGCAACCCTAACTACGGCCCCCCTTAGCACTATTACTGATATCATTCATACTGATAGTGTTATCACTAATAGAACAGATGACTACAGATGAATACTGATATAGGACTTGGAACCCACGTCACGTCCGGCCTGTGGATGAAGACCTTGGAGTCCTCTGAGCTGTCGGAGACGGTGATGCGCTCCACCTGAATCGGGTGGTGCAGGTCGTGGTTGGACGGGCTGGTCATGAACATGGCGCTGGACTTGCCGGGACACACGCTCTTGAACGCCACAAAGATGGTGTCTGGGGAGAGGAGGAAACGTCAGGGTCGGTCCGGAGAAGACATGACAAAGGTCTCTGGGTCATGGATGGATGTTCTACGTTCAGATTCTGTCTGTCTGTCTGTCTGTCTGTCTGTCTCTCTCTCTCTCTCTATCCTCTGCTGGGGGTCCACTGCCGTCGTCATGGATACCCACCGACGACCTTCATCAGCCCGCGGATGGCGTTGTAGTTGGCGTTGCCGTGGTGAGGCATGAAGGGCGCCGCGTTGTGTGCGGACTCGAACCACGGCCAGCCGAGCCCCGAGCGGCCGCCTGGCGGGGGGGGGAAGGAACACAACACACGTCTGTAGAGACAACACTGTGACTGCGGAGCGCTGGGCCAGAGGCTTTGGCCTTCAGTTTCACACCGCATGCAGTCAGGCAGGCTACTGAAGTGCTAAAACAACTCTTGCACAAGCCATACACTCAGACACATGATTGGACCCCCCCCACTCACACACAGACACATCCTCACCCCCCGCCTTCGCCCACCACCCTCACATTTACCCCTGCCCGCCCTGCCCCCCCAACACACACACACACGCACACACACACACGCACACACACACACACACACACACACGCACAGGCCACCTTACAGTAAATCAGCTGCCATGTCTCTGCACCTTATTTCATCCAAGTATGCTGACATTTGTTTATTTATTTATCTATTTTTCTGTTCATATTGTTTCTTTTTTTCATTTGATTTTATCATATATAGCAAAGTTGAGCACACCCGGGGCAACAAGAATTTCACTGCCGCTAATGATGTACATTGTTATCTAGCATGTGACGATACACCTGAAAGCTGCGAAACTTTGGACGCGACAGTGTACCGTCTGGGAGTCTGCCACCGCGCTCGGTGGAGCTCTCCTGGATGTTGAAGTCCCCCATGGGCACGCTGTCGGAGCAGTTGAAGCCCGGGCTGGTTCCCACCACCAGGGAGTCCTGGAACCCACCGGGGGGGGGGGGGGGGGGGGGAAGGAAAAGGAGATGGGGGGGGAGCTTTGTTACACACGCACATCACTGACGACAACACATCGCTGAAGACAACAACTTTGGGGCAGCCGCGGCCTACTGGTTAGGGCTTCGGATTTGTAACCGGAGGGTGGCCGGTTCGAACCCCGACCAGAGCGGAGGGCTGAAGTGCCCTTGAGCAAGGCACCTAACCCCTCACTGATCCCCGAGCGCCGCTGTTGCAGGCAGCTCACTGCATCGGGTTTAAGTGTGTGCTTCACCTCACTGTGTGCTTCACCATCACTGTGTTCTGAGTGTGTCACTAATTCACGATTGGGTTAAATGCAGAAGACCAAATTTCCCTCACGGGATCAAATTAGTAATTCTTCTTCTTCATCGATCGATTTTTTTTCCACAGCGCTGGTATGAAACGGTGCCCTACGGTGTTAGATAATAACCAAGCGTGACAGTTTCCCGGTTTCTAAAAAGCACACCGCGCACTCCAAGTGAATCACTTTCACTTTAATTTTAGTCCCGGCGACTTTCACGTCGTTTTGGCCCGTCTATTGTGGTGCCGTTCAGCCGACCTGGCGAGCCAAAAACTGAGGACCCGAGGGGGGACGGCGTACCCGGACGTGGATGGTTTTGTCGGCGTAGGCGTGGGAGCGGGATGGCGGCGAATAGACGAGAGGCATCAGGCCCAGGCCGTTGTCCGCCAGCGTTACCTTGGCGACGATGACGCTGGAGGGAGTCTGGAAGAGAGGCAAAAGACAAACCATTCACCATCTTTCTCCTGTTTGAAAAAAAAGATTATGTTTTGAACAGAATTGAGACCTGCATTTGGGGCCGGAAAGTGGATGCCTTAGAAGTGAATTGTCTCATGATGGAAGCAGGAGAAGAAATTAGCATAATCGAATACCCTCATTTACTAAAAAGATTGCTAATATATGACGTCATTAAATTGAGTTTCGTGAGACACCTCCAAGTCAACTGAAGCCAAATCAACCCAGACAACAAATATGTTCAAATACATCACAAAATAGCAAATGACTTCAAAATAAGTAAGCTACAACAAGTGGCCGACACACGTGCACTACCACACACGGCCACCAGAGGGGGCTACGGTCCATACTTGGAAGTAGATCCCGTAGTCGTAGCTCTTCCAGACGGTGAAGCCGCTGATGAGGCTGCAGCCGGGGAGCCCGTCCGTGTTCATGTACACGCCGTACAGCCCGCCGTGGGCCTCGTTCTGCTGCCAGGCCTCGTTGCTGTTGGGACGCCCTGGGAAACACAGCGAACATCCAAGTTGACTTGGTGAGCACGCGACTCTTTACAGGGGTTGTGTGCTGGAAGAAGAGAAGGGCTTCGGAGGACAAGGGAACAAGTGAAGGGCTTTGGAGAACGAGAGAACACATAGAGGGCTTTGGAGAACAAAGGAACACGTGAAGGGCTTTGGAGAACAAGGGAACACATGAAGAGCTTTGGAGAACAAGGGAACATGTGAAGGGCTTTGGAGAACAAGGGAACAATTGAAGGGCTTTGGAAAACGAGGGAACAAGTGAAGGGCTTTGGAGAACGAGGGAACAAGTGAAGGGCTTTGGAGAACAAGGGAACATGTGAAGGGCTTTGGAGAACAAGGGAACACACAAAGGGCTTTGGAGAACAAGGGAACATGTGAAGGGCTTTGGAGAACAAGGGAACAATTGAAGGGCTTTGGAGAACGAGGGAACAAGTGAAGGGCTTTGGAGAACAAGGGAACAAATGAAGGGCTTTGGAGAACGAGGGAACACGTGAAGGGCTTTGGAGAACAAGGGAACAACTGAAGGGCTTTGGAGAACAAGGGAACACACAAAGGGCTTTGGAGAACAAGGGAACACATGAAGAGCTTTGGAGAACAAGGGAACACACAAAGGGCTTTGGAGAACAAGGGAACACGTCAAAGGCTTTGGAGAACGAGGGAACAAGTGAAGGGCTTTGGAGAACAAGGGAACAAGTGAAGGACCTGGGCAAGGCTCTCCGTCGATGCGGTATCCGACCCGCTCGAAGCCGGCGACGATGTTGTGCTGCAGAACCACGTTGGTACCCTCGTTGACCTGGTGGGAGACAAACGCTCGCATGAAACACAAGCAGTCAGCCAAACACGCCAAACACGCCACACCAAACCACAACATCACGCCACCGAGCCGCCAGCCACGCAAATCAAACCGCGGCCGTTCCAAGATGGACCCCCGAGCTGAAAGACCACCCGACCAGAACCCGACCAGCCCGGGGTCAGAGGTCACGGTGTTGTGTTTCAATGTGTGTGTGTGTGTGTGTGTGCCCAGGACAGACCTCGATGCCGGCGGTCCAGTCGTAGTTGAAGTCCTCCTCCCGGTCCTGGTAGGACCCGGGCCAGCGAGTCAGGGTCACCAGGTTCCTGCGCACCGTCACCCGGTTGCCCCAAATCCTGATACCTGCGCACACCAGAGACCAGTGAGCCCTGGTCCCACTGGCTACTCCATCACATGGGGTTCTAGCAAGGATGTGATGGCCCCATGTGATGGCTACTCCATCACATGGGGTTCTAGCAAGGATGTGATGGCCCCATGTGATGGCTACTCCATCACATGGGGTTCTAGCAAGGATGTGATGGCCCCATGTGATGGCTACTCCATCACATGGGGTTCTAGCAAGGATGTGATGGCCCCATGTGATGGCTACTCCATCACATCATGGGGTTCTAGCAAGGATGTGATGGCCCCATGTGATGGCTACTCCATCACATCATGGGGTTCTAGCAAGGATGTGATGGCCCCATGGAATGGCTACTCCATCACATGGGGTTCTAGGAGGAAGACCATCGAGACGGCGAGATGGCCACGTCAGAGAAGACAAACTAGACAGCGTTTCTCAATCTCAGGTCAGCCGAGGAACCAGAAGCAACACGTTCCAGACAAGGCGTTGCCCACCTTCTCCCACCGTGTGGTGGACCACGTTGTCGTCCACAAAGAGGCCGTCCGTTCCGAAGACCCCGATGGCGGGGGAGAATCCGTTGTGGAAGGCGCACCCCTGGAGGTAGGACTCGTTCGACGCCAGCTGTCACATCGGAGTAGAACGTCAGTAATCCATTGATCAACGTTGATGTCCGTGCACATAGCAAACATGGATGACTTCTTCTGTGTGAACACCATCACGACAATCAAAGTACTTGAATTGTGCGAAACATTTAACATTGTTATTGTGCAAACTATACTGTATTATGTATATTATTGATTATTATTGATTGGTAATCATAGTGGTAGAACTTACAATAACATTGGGGTAAGGGTTGATTTTGATAAGAGGATGGGAGTAGGGGTTGGGGTTAGACTTAAGGTTGGGTATTAGGGTCAGGGTTAGATTTCAGAGGTAGGGGTTAGGTTTAGGGATTGGGGTCAGGGTAAGGGTTTGGGGTCAGGGTTAGGGTTTGGGGTCAGGGTAAGGATGAGGGGTCAGGGTTTGGGTTAGGTGTCAGGGTTAGGTTTAGGGGTTCAGGGTTAGGGTGAGGGGTCAGTGTTGGGATTAGGTGGGCAGGGTTAGGTTTAGGGGTCAGGGGTCAGGGTTGGGGTCAGGTTGCCGCACCTCTCCCAGGTTGAGGAAGGCCACGGAGTAGCGTGGGTCGGTGTAATCGCTCCACCCTTGCTGTCCGGAGTGGTGGAACTCCACGTTCCGGATCTGGGCCGAGCCTTCAGGAAGACGACGGCACAGCGGACAGTGAGGGGAGGACAGAGAAGCAGTGCAGTGCCGTTCCACTTCCATCACAAAGACCACCGGTGGTCCACAGGAAATACCAACTCACACTGAGGACCCATCAGCAGCAAGCCACTGAACTCATTGATGGATTGACGAAATCAAATGTCATTTTAGTTTTTTTTTCCTAACCTTTATTTCACCAGGCTAGGCAGTTAAGAACAGATTCTTATTTACAATGCCGGCCAGCTGCCAGGCTGCTATGTTCAGCAGCCTGGGGAGCAAGTTAGGGTTCAGTGTCTTGCTCAAGGACACTTTGACATGCAGAGAGTTTTTGGAAGTGGGGATCGAGGGGATCGAACCGCCGACCCTACGGTTAGTGGACTACCCGCTCTGTCCACCCGCTCTACACTGAGCTCTACCCGCTCCTAATAATAATGACTCATAATTCATAATTCAACAAAATAAAACCATGAATGAGGTACAGATCAATGGTGTGTGTGGAAGCAGTAGTTCCATTCAATATCACAGATGTCACAGATCAAAAAAGGAGAAAGTATACAGGGACAATAATAATAACTAGAGTTCAAAAATTCCCTCGAGGGAAATTTTGATAGTGCACGGGTGATACTACCGCCGTATTTCACCACCGCGTCATTAAATACAGTCTGAGCCACGGCGTACTCAATAAAGAGAGAGATGACATCTACTCTTACAAGTCGCTTTAATATGACAGGGACACAAGCGGTCTGTAAACGCCGTTGCCCACGGTGTGGTAGTGGTTATGACAAGATGCCATAGTGCGTTGAGTAATGGTGCTCTCTGACTTATCCCAAAAACAACAGTCAACAAAGTGAACGTAATGAAACAGTGAAATGCAACCCAACATGTCCTGAACATTCGCCTCCAAACCCTATCTAATAGCGATAACATGTAATGACACAGAATGCCAGAATGTCGCAATGCATTCTGGGAAACACTCCCCCAACACGTTACAATATCCATGATTTCCTCAGGCAAGTACAACAACTTGAACTGATAATACAGGAAAACACAAAAGCCTTAACCTAATTTACACAAAATAGAAACAACATTTGTGTGTGTGTGTGTGTGTGTGTGTGTGTGTGTATACAGGTGCTTCGCGCGATCGATACAGAGATCGCGTCACTCAATGTTATTAATTAAAATGCACACACGCAAGCACGCGCAATGTCGACAGAGACGTTGAGGTTAGGGTTAGTGTTAGGTTTACTTTACATTAACATTTAATTTGATTTGTGTACGATGACGAGAGAGACGGAGAGAGAGAGAGAGAGCACTTTGGTAGAGAGACATACAATAACAGAGAGCGAGCGCCGGTCTCGATAAAGCCGTTAATCAGCGAAATGAAACGTTATTTCCCGATTGTTTCACAGCGGTTACGTTCAGCAGGTAGACAGGGCCATGAACTGCACCTATCTGAATCACATTATCCAATGAAAAGTATTAGAGCTCTGTGCGTGATCATAGCCAGGACATCGCGTCTACAACCAGTTCTCCCAGCAGCAGCGGTGTGTGTGTGTGTGTGTGTGTGTGTGTGTGTGTGTGTGTGTGTGTGTGTGTGTACAGGTGCTGCGCGCGATCGATACAATGTTATTATTTAAATTAACAGTTAGACCCACACACGCGCGCGATGACGACAGAGACGAGGAGGAGAGGAATAGAGGAAAACAGCCATTTTCTGCCTCGGCACTGGTCTCACATTTGGGCTTATTCTGACAAAACGGTAGCTCCTACCAGAAAAACAGCAAGACCATCATCGCCGTTAGGACTTCCCGAACGATTTGGTGTTTCTAAAATGTTTCTAGAGTAAATATTTCGGAGACATTCGCAAGTTTAAAACAGGGGTCTGTTCTGCTTTTCTCTGAAAATATTTGTATTGGAGTCAATGAGGAGAAGACACCGACTGGCCGCACTTAGAGGCTGCTAATTCGAATTCTGTAAATCTCTCCGATTTTTTAAACACATTGTGAGAGACAGAACACCTATGTCTACAAAGTTGGAAAAAATCACGTGTGTACATTGTAAACTGTGGCCAGGAGCAGCGTGGAAAGACATTATTTTTTTCATTTTTGTGGGGCTCTCTCCACTCTAGCTACACTGTAACCCTAATAAGGGCATGCAATACACACCCATTGTAATCTCATCATTTTTCCAAAAATGATCATGGTCATTGAACAGTGATTGATCAAAAAGTATATGACCTATCAAAACATGGAAATATACATAAAATACACAAGACTCTTGTCTACTGTTTAAAGTTGAAATGGAGTCTCTAGGTGAAAGTATGCAGGAGCAGCAGACAGCCGTAGGCAGTAGTAAAAGTATTTATTTTTTGACCTCCTCCCATGCATTCTCTATGGGAAAATATTCACAGTTTTTTGCAAATAACTTCATGAAAAATTAATATTATTTTAAGAAATCGAATAGCACACCGATCCCGATGAAGACGCACATTTTGATATATAATTTGTCCTACAAATCTTCGAGTTGTAGGACTAGTAGCGAATCAAAAAAAGCGAGGAAGAGGAATAATAAGAAAAAATCCACAGTAGAACAATAGTGCTCGGGGCTTTGCCCCGAGCACTGGCTCCACAGCTTTGCTGTAGGGCCAGTGCTCGGTGCGTTTGCCCCGTGCACTAATAATAACGATCAATCGGTCAAAGTGCGTAGTGTTTACCTCTGTAGTTGATCCCCTCCCAGGAGTAGGTGCCCACCACCACCCTGGCCCCAAAGGACTCCTCAAACAGCTGCGGGTAGTCCTGACCTATGACCTTGATGTTCCTGGTCAGCAGGCCCACGTCCGCAGACAGGGTGTAGGTCGCTGAGGTGCCGGGGACACTGTGGGTCCCAGCTAGAGAGGGGGGAGAGAGGGGGGAGAGAGGGGGAGAGAGAGGGGAGGAGAGAGAGGGAGAGAGAGAGACAAAGGGGGAAAGGGAGGGACATTTATTTTCTAAAGGCGGTGTGTTCTGTATTTTCCGGTGGGTGGGAGCTGTGTATTTCCTGGGGCTATGTGTGTGTGTGTGTGTATTTGCTGGGTGGGTGGTGTCTACTTCCTGGGGCTATGTGTGTGTGTGTGTGTGTGTGTGTGTGTGTGTGTATGTATGTGTATGTGTATGTGTATTTGCTGGGTGGGTGGTGTGTACTTCCTGGGGCTATGTGTGTCTGTGTGTATGTATTTGCTGGGTGGGTGGTGTGTACTTCCTGGGGCTATGTGTGTGTATGTATTTGCTGGGTGGGTGGTGTGTACTTCCTGGGGCTATGTGTGTGTATGTATTTGCTGGGTGGGGGGTGTGTACTTCCTGGGGCTATGTATGTGTGTGTATGTATTTGCTGGGTGGGTGGTGTGTACTTCCTGGGGCTATGTGTGTGTATGTATTTGCTGGGTGGGGGGTGTGTACTTCCTGGGGCTATGTATGTGTGTGTATGTATTTGCTGGGTGGGTGGTGTCTACTTCCTGGGGCTATGTGTGTGTGTATGTATTTGCTGGGTGGGTGGTGTGTACTTCCTGGGCGTGACCGTACCGATGTGAGTGAACGCCAGCGACTGGTTGAGGGTGAGAGTGAGCCCGTCGTCGGACACGGCGGTGATGTGGCGCGTCTCCGTCTCCCAGGCGTTGAACCCCGTGGTGGAGACCACCACCTCGTCTCCCACCTGACCCACAGACACACGGCCAGACAGACAGACAGGCAGGCAGACAGGCAGGCAGACATTACTATCAAGAAATCAACGGCCAACTGACTCAATATTGTTGACTGGCATTGACTTACAAACATTATCATAACATATCATATCTAAATGATCTTGTTATAGAAATCATCATATAATTGATCATATCGTATGTTTTCCATTAATTCCATTCCATTAATTTATATATTTTCTGTTCTAAAAAAGGGTAAAGGGGCATTTAGCAGACGCTTCTCTGATTGTCTTCTGATTGTAAGCGATTTTCAATCAGTGCATTTGTGGGGTTCGACATGTGGACAGTTGGTGGAGGTGGGGGATCAAGGGGATTGAACCACCGACCCTACGGTTAATGGACGACCCACTCTGTCCACCCACTCTACCCACTGAGCTGCCGGCGCCACTGTTCTGTTGTCAGAACCAGACAATATCCTCAACTGGACCTCTCCCCAGACCACTCGCATCCTGACTGTGGACCTAAACCCCCTAGTGTGTGAACTGCTGAACGCGGACCAGTGAGCCCTGACCTTCCAGTCCACCGATTGGTCCAGGGTCAGCGTGTTGGTGCCCGCGACGGCGGTAGCAGCTAGCTTGGTGTGGTACACGCTAGGAGCTAGCCCGTACAGCTCCAGGGTCCCGAACACACCTGAGGGACACCACACAAGGTGCTCACTGGACAGGTAGGCTACCTGGACAGGTAGACTCACCTGGACAGGTAGGCTCACCTGGACAGGTAGACTCACCTGGACAGGTAGGCTCACCTGACAGGTAGAACTCATTGTTGAAGCAAAAATTCACAATATCAAAATGTAAAATGCATATTGAATAAAATACATAATAATATAAATACATAATGTATATGGCGTCTGGTTTGACGTCTAATTGTCTAACTTGAGCCTTAATGTCTAATTCATTGAGTCTCTGTATTTAATATATTGTCATACTTTTGTTACTGTTGTTCTACTGTAAGCAGAATAATCTTTGCTTTCTTTCATTCAAAATGAAAACTACGCCTGTTAAAAGGACTTTGTGTGTCAGTGTGCTTTGTGTCGCCAGCTTGTTTCCCTGTGTGTCCTCGTTTGTTAAATGTCACCTGCGGTAATTACTGGTCTGGTTCTCCTGTGTTCAGTGTTATTTAAGCCCCACTTTCCGGCCCTGGCTCTGGTTTGTTTCTGTCTGGTCTGTTCTCGTTGTGTTTGAGTCTGTTCTGCCCCCAGAGCACTCAGGAGGTTCTGAGTGGGTTACAGGGCACTTTGAGCGGGGACCTACCCAGGACCTTGGAGCCTTGGTTTGGGCCCTCAGGCAGGGGCCAGTCGGGGGTCCGGTGGTTCCCCCTCAGCTTGATGTGGAGCTGTCCTCTGAACGGCTCGTCAGACCACCCGGCAATCATCTTACCGCCCTGAAACCACAGACGCATTACGTCAAAGGCACTGCTTGGTGAGGTATGCTTTTAACTCGGTGGTTCTCAACCTTTTTTTGAGTTCTGGACCCCCTGCATATTTCTGAGGACCCCCCCCGCCCACCCAATCTGGGGGGTTGGGGAAGGGGTGGAATGTAGATATTAGATATCAGAGAAGAAAAAGTCATGTTACCCTCTGTAGTTTATGTAGATAAAGGTCTACATTTGATCATCCTATTTCTATAAATGTCATAGGATCTTTAAAAAAATATATTTTATTTTCACACCCCTTGCAATTACACCGCGGACCACTAGGGGTGCACGGACCCCCGGTTGAGAAACATTGCTTTAAATTATGGAATAGAATACAGGAGCACATCTTTTTTTCCACAACTGCATTTTAGTTGTTTGTCGCTTTTAAAAGTTATTCCAAGTAAAAGCCCCCTTATCTTTTAAATAAACTATTTCGGTCAGAGGAAGATTTTTATTTAACTCTGAACTTCCTCGAAAGTTTCAGAAGTTCCCTCATATCGCCATGGCGACCTCTCCTCAGCGGTCGCACCTGGATGGAGATGTGGGTGGCGTCCAGCACTACGGTCCTGAAGCCCGCCAGCGAGCGGGTCCGCCTGGCGCTGCCGGTGTCGTTCATGGTGTCGGGGATCTCCAGGACGCCCACCACCGTCAGCCTGTTGAGGGGTGGGGTGTCGCCGTCCAGCACCACCCACTGACCTGGGTTCAGTGGAGTCACAAGAGGGTTGAGAGGTAGCCGCCCACAGTTGACTGGTTGGTAGTGTTGATTGGGTTGTGTGAGTGTGTGTGTGTGTGTGTGTGTGTGTGTGTGTGTGTGTGTGTGTGGATAAAATGACTTGAAATCCTCAATTGATGCTATGGTTAGTAAGAGTAATACTTGGGAGTATCATTTTATAATAATATCGTAAATCGTTTTTCAGGAGATTATTACCTCATTTGCGGTGTAGTTTTTTTTTTGTGTGAATTATATACCAGAGCGTCTGTCTGTCTGTTTGTTTGCTTTAGTACCAGGAAAACGTACGACTGTGTGATTTACATACCAGATCGTCTGTCTGTCTGTTTGTCTGGTTTAGAACCAGGAAAACGTACGACTGTGTGAATTACACACCAGAGCGTCTGTCTGTCTGTCTGTTTGTTTGCTTTAGAAACAGGAAAACGTACGACTGTGGGAATTACATACCAGAGTGTCTGTCTGTCTGTCTGTCTGTTTGTCTGGTTTATTAGAACCAGGAAAACGTACGACTATGTGAATTACACACCAGAGCGTCTGTCTGTCTGTCTGTTTGTTTGCTTTAGAAACAGGAAAACGTACGACTGTACTACACGACTATGGCGGTCACCTGATGGGATCACCACGTTGGCGCCCTCTGCTGGCGCGCTGAAGTTGTTCTCCGCTGAGCTCTCCCAGAACGACGCATTGGACCAGAGGCTGAAACAGACAACCCGAGGAACAACGAGGTGTGAAACACCACAGAAAACACCACAGCAAACACACTGTAACTGCGCAGCATCTACCTTCCAGTGCTCAGTTAAACATCTGAAGGTGCACTTAGAGCTCGGCCT
>JAXIVH010000019.1:3660671-3663171 GCA_036785325.1 Urophycis tenuis | reverse complement strand
GAACGGCGTGATGACGCCGCGCTGCGTGCAGTACGACCAGCCGGCGCCGCTCAGCGCGTCCACGTGGCCCACCATGGTGCTGTTGGACAGCGTGGCGCCGCCCTCCTCGCCGAAGCCGGCCACCGCCCACGGCAGGATGCGCTTGGCCTCCAGGCCGGCCTTCTCGTTGTTGGCCGCCACTACGCCGCTGAACTGCAGCGCGCCGGCGTTCACCCACTCGGCGCCCTTCTCGCAGTTCCACACCACCAGGCCGCGGAACACGGCGGGCTGCGGCGTGGAGGAGCGACAGCCGCCGCCGGCCATGGGGAAGTACTCCTGGAAGATCCACAGGCCGAACCAGCCCTGCGAGTGCACCGTGTTGTTGGTGAACTCGCCCAGCGGCACCCGCTTCTGGCAAACGCTGCGGTCGAAGGACGGGCCGTCCGGGTGGGTGTGCATGCGGTACCAGAAGCCGAAGTGGGTGCCGCCGGCGGCGGCGTTGTGGCGCACCACGTTGTCGGGGTTGGTGACCCAGTAGGCGGCGGGCGTCACGTCGTCGTTCAGCAGGCTGGTGCTCTGCCGCACGAACACGGCCAGGTTGTACTGCAGCACGTTGCCCGTCTCCACGCCGTCCTCGATGAAGAAGGCCCCGCCGAGCACGTCGTAGATGACGTTGCGCTCCACCAGCAGATTGTGGGTGCCGTGGATGGTCACTGCCCGGTTGAACGTGTGGTGGACGGCGCAGCCGCGCACGTACGACTGCTGCGCCACGTCGCCCATCAGGTGCCAGTGGATGGGGTACCGGCCCAGCCGGAACGCCTGGCCGGCGTGGGACACCTGGGCGGGGGGAAGGGGGCGGGGGGTTAGGAACAAGTGGAACATGTGGAACCGACAGGGAAGGATGGTTAGGAACACGTGGAACCGACAGGGAAGGATGGTTAGGAACACGTGGAACTAACTAGGGTAAGGCGCCTTCTTAACAGTTGAAAAGCAACCATAAAAGCCATAAACCATGTACCATAACCATGTACTACCGACATTGACTTGTGGCTACATGTTGAAACTAGGCATGTTCTTGTACCTCTACGTGTTGAAACAAGACATGTTCTTGTACCTCTACGTGTGGAAACTAGACATGTTCTTGTACCTCTACGTGTTGAAACAAGGCATGTTCTTGTACCTCTACGTGTTGAAACTAGACATGTTCTTGCACCTCTACGTGTTGAAACAAGACATGTTCTTGTACCTCTACGTGTGGAAACTAGACATGTTCTTGTACCTCTACGTGTTGAAACAAGGCATGTTCTTGTACCTCTATGTGTTGAAACTAGACATGTTCTTGTACCTCTACGTGTTGAAATGAGACATGTTCTTGTACCTCTACGTGTTGAAACTAGGCGTGTTCTTGTACCTCTACGTGTTGAAACTAGACATGTTGTACCTCTACGTGTTGAAACTAGGCATGTTCTTGTAGCTCTAGGTGTTGAAACTAGACATGTTCTTGTACCTCTACGTGTTGAAACTAGGCGTGTTCTTGTACCTCTACGTGTTGAAACTAGACATGTTCTTGTACCTCTACGTGTTGAAACTAGGCGTGTTCTTGTAGCTCTAGGTGTTGAAACTAGACATGTTCTTGTACCTCTACGTGTTGAAACTAGGCGTGTTCTTGTACCTCTACGTGTTGAAACTAGACATGTTCTTGTACCTCTACGTGTTGAAACTAGGCGTGTTCTTGTAGCTCTAGGTGTTGAAACTAGACATGTTCTTGTACCTCTACGTGTTGAAACTAGGCGTGTTCTTGTACCTCTACGTGTTGAAACTAGACATGTTCTTGTACCTCTACGTGTTGAAACTAGGCGTGTTCTTGTACCTCTATGTGTTCAAACTAGGTGTGTTCTTGCAGCTCTACGTGTTGAAACAAGACATGTTCTTGTAGCTCTACGTGTTGAAACTAGACATGTTCTTGTACCTCTACGTGTTGAAACAAGGCATGTTCTTGCAGCTCTACGTGTTGAAACAAGACATGTTGTTGTACCTCTATGTGTTGAAACTAGGCGTGTTCTTGTACCTCTATGTGTTCAAACTAGGCGTGTTCTTGTACCTCTACGTGTTGAAATGAGACATGTTCTTGTACCTCTATGTGCTGAAATGAGACATGTTCTTGTACCTCTACGTGCTGAAATGAGACATGTTCTTGTACCTCTACGTGCTGAAATGAGACATGTTCTTGTACCTCTACGTGTTGAAATGAGACATGTTCTTGTACCTCTACGTGTTGAAATGAGACATGTTCTTGTACCTCTACGTGCTGAAATGAGACATGTTCTTGTACCTCTATGTGTTCAAACTCGGCGTGTTCTTGTACCTCTATGTGTTCAAACTAGACATGTTCTTGTACCTCTACGTGCTGAAATGAGACATGTTCTTGTACCTCTACGTGTTGAAACTAGGCGTGTTCTTGTACCTCTACGTGTTGAAATGAGACATGTTCTTGTACCTCTACGTGTGGAAACAAGGCGTG
>JAXIVH010000019.1:3650671-3655671 GCA_036785325.1 Urophycis tenuis | reverse complement strand
GCCGCGGTCGGCGATGCTGACCCGGACCTTGGTCTCCTGCGAGCGGGCCTGGGAGTTCGTCACGCAGATGATGTGTGTGTTGTTGGCGGACTGCACGTCGCACACGGAGCCCGCCACGGTCACGTTGACCTCACTGGTGCTGGTGCTGCGGGGGGCCAAGCAAGACAGGTTTATTTCTACAGCAACCTTCAAACACAAAGACTTCTGGAGAGAATGACACGCGAGAACAGACAAAGGACGGTCCTGGAAACGATTTCATTCAAGCATCCTCAATGCCCCGCAGTGCTAACATTTGTCAGAACAGCTGTGGGTTTGGGTGGTAAATCTGACCCCCTGACCCTGGCATTGTTACCGCCTCGCTCTACTAGCCAGAAAGGACCGCCAAACGTACAAGAATCAAGAATCAGAAATTATATGAGTGGGGAAAAAAAAGATTCCTCCAAGCAACAAGGCTGAGCAGGAGGAAAAAAAAAGCAGAATCAACCACACAAACCAAACACCGTGCTGTGTAACCAGAGAGTCCAATCCACCAACAGCCCTAGAACTCAGAGCTCTGAGCCCAGAGCCCAGAGCCCAGAGCTCAGATCCCAGAGCCCATAGCTCAGATCCCAGAGCACACGCAAAGCTCTCGTCATATCCGAGCGCTATCTAAAAGCTCTTGTCACATTTTGACAAATATACTTATTGTAAGTCGTTTTGGATAAAAGCGTCTGCTAAATGCCGTAATTGTAAATGTAAACATAAATGTAATTGTAAATGTAATTGTAAATGTAATTGTAAATGTAATTGTAATTGTACATGTAAAGGTCATACGTGCATCGCGATCCAAAATCACACTTGAAATCATATTGTCTTTAACAGAGGCAGTGGAGCTGTATCCAGTCTATTTCAAACTTAAGTTCTTCCGTCTTGGCACAGCTGTGTGCTTTGGCCAGCGGCCTGTAATCGGTGTCACTAGCGTCGCCCTGTCCTGCCCCCACACCCCCACCCGTACCTGAAGCCGGAGCCGGTGATGGTGAGCCGCGTGCCCCCGGCGGTGCCCCCGCGGCGGGGGGCCACCTCGTCGATCACCGGGGTGAGCCCGGTCCGGTAGGTGAAGCCCCCCGACATGTTGACCGCCTGCAGCTCGTTGGCGACCGTCACCACGCAGCTCTGCTCCGGGCCGGTGTCTGGAGACACGCACACAGACACACGCACACACATGCACACAGACACACGCACACACACACACACACACGCAGACACACACGCAGACACACACACACACACACACACACACACACACAGACATGGGTGCACATATGCACACACACAGACACACACACACACACACACACACACACAGACATGGGTGCACATATGCACACACACACACACACACACACACACACACACACTCACACACACACACACACACACACACACACACACAGACATGGGTGCACACATGCACACACACACACACACACAGACACACACATGGACATGGGTGCAGACACGGGCACACACACACACACACACATACACACGGGTACATACCCACACATACGTGTACACGCAGATACATACACACACACACACACACACACGGACATGCATGGACAGACACACACGCAGAGACACACACACAGTACAGTACACACACAGGTCCAGACAAAGAGACGTGATTAGAATAAATGAAGCGAGGATGAGCACTATTGTGTGTGTGTGTGTGTGTTCAACAAAACAGGTCGCGCAACATCGCCGTCTGCGCTGTGTCATCCTCACACTCCTGTCATTGCTTGGGTCAGATTAAACATGACAACGCATTCCAGGCCAGGTTGCAAGGTGCACCTCATCAGGGCTTACTGATCGGTTTCAACACGGTCCTAATCTCAACACAATCAGAGGAATCTGGGTCTAAAAATACAGCGACACACGCAAGCCAAACTCGGCGGAACGTCTCACGGACGCAGGAACACGACACCTGAGAATGCCAACAAACACGGTGGAGCCGCGCCAGGAGTCGATTCCGCCGCACCGGTGTTGTTTTTGGTCCTTTGTGTCAAGATTGATGTTTCACGCAGAGATTTCAGATTCCTCGCAGGCGTTTTCACGGTTCAGTGCCTTGAGGCTTCGTTTTTTTTTTTGGCGTTCTTTTATTCCCTCTATTTTATTGACTGAACTTGTCACTTTTATTTTGAAGCGGCATTCAGGTTTCACGAATAGATGGGAACATAATAATTATGGCCATTATTATACAACTGGCACTTACAGCACCAGGCTTTGGATAAAGCTCCCGATAAATGTCTAAGTAGTAATAATAGACGGGTACAGCGCGTGCATGAAGGGCGCTTCAAAATGATAATCTGTCAGTTTTATCCCACTTAACCCCCGTCTCTTCTTCTGCTAATTGCAGCCTGACGAACGGTGGGACCAGTTGACAGGCTGAGAGCACAAAACGAGCACCGAGCGGAAAAAAACACCGTTTGTTCAACCGCTTCCACCCTGCTAGCCCCCGCTGCTGCGCCGCCTGCTGTCACCGCTGCGTTTCCTTCGACCCGAGGCGGGGTCACGGACACCGGGGCTCGAACCCGGAACACCTTCGGCGCGGGGGGTGCGGCGACGGCGGCGCTGACCCGACGTACCGTTGTTGGAGGGCGACAGACAGTGGAGCCGGGTGGCCGTGGACCGGTCTCTGTGGACCACGCACTCCTGGCCGCAGATTGTCACGCGCGCGTTGACGGGATCGAACCCGGATCCCTGGACCACCAGCTCAGCCCCGCCCCCGAAGCTGCCTGTGTTTCGGAGGAGGGGCAGAAAGGGGCACTGATGACGTCGTGTTTTTACACGGTGAGTGATGACTTCGGTGACCTACATTGATTCTGTTCATTTACATTTGACATTGATTACTGTCATTTACATTTCTGGACTCACGTGACCTCTGACCCTCTCACCTTCATTGGGCTGCACGCCACCGAGCAGGAGCTCGTAGGTGAACGTGGCGTTGGAGCGGGCGTCACCTTTGACCCGGTGGTGCAGCGTGACTCCGTAGGTGCCCCCGGGGGCCCCCCCGGCCGCGCACCACACGTGGGTGTCGTTGACCTCCGTCACGTTGCACGGCGCCTCGCCGATCAGCACCCCCACCAGCAGGGGGTCGCTGCCGAAGCCTCGGCCCACCAGGGTGAGAGACGCTCCGCTGGCCCCTGGAGGGGAGGTTGGGTGAGAGGGGGTGAGGATGGAAGGGGGGAGGGTTAGAGACTGCTCCCCCGGACACGGTAAGACACCGCAGAGGAGGCGGCCACGTTAGTGTTGTGTGTGGTGTCAGCAATACGGTGTTGTCAACTTATAACATGATGTAGTAGCCTCGATTATTATCGTCATCGTCC
This sequence comes from Urophycis tenuis, assembly GCA_036785325.1. Lineage (NCBI taxonomy): Eukaryota > Metazoa > Chordata > Actinopteri > Gadiformes > Phycidae > Urophycis > Urophycis tenuis. The sequence goes on along the minus strand of JAXIVH010000019.1, from coordinate 3,652,303 downwards.
ATTGGCTGGCCGTACCTCATCGCTGGATGACGGTGATTCACTTTCACCTTTAAACGTGAAGCGACCCAATGGACACGATTGCAAAATACAAATGCTATCGAAGCGCTGATGTAACGCAAAGATTTTCCTGCTCCGCAGATCTCCGGGGGTTTGAACCCCTGACTCCCAGGGGAGAGGGGTGGAGGATGCGGGGGGCTTACCGATGGCGGGGGTGACGGAGGAGACCCCGGGGGTGTGTGCCTGGGAGTAGGTGAAGCTGAGCGGGGAGTACTCCTCGGAGATCACGGTGATCTGCACCATCACCGGACCCTCGCCCGGTCCCGGGGGGGTCAGGCAGCACAGCGCCCCGGGGGTCAGCTCTGTGATGACGCACGGCCGGCCGCCCGCCGTCACGCTGGTGTTGCCCGGGGCGAAGCCGTTGCCCGTGATGGTCAGCTTGGTCCCGCCGGCGACGCTGCCCGCCGCGGGGGACAGGGAGGCGCGCGCCACGCTCTCCAGCGAGGCGGCGCCCGACGCCAGCCCCTTGCTCCTCACGATCACGCGGAGGTTGTGGGCGCCGGCGGGCAGGGCCCTCACCGCCAGGGTGATGGCGCCGTCCGTCACCGCGACGACCTCCAGCTCCCAGGCCCCGGCGGACACCGCCAAGTCGCCCGGGTCGCTGCCGAACCCTGACCCCGACACGGTGACCACGGACCCGTCGCCGTCGACGGCGCCGGGCGACACGCCGGTGACGGTGGGCGTGACGGCGCCGGTGTACAGGAAGGAGCAGTTCGAGGAGCAGGTGGCGGTGAGCCGGTCCGCCTGGTAGACCACGGCGCTGGCGCCGGCCTGCGACCGGGGGGCCGTGTCGCAGACCAGCCGGGTGTAGTTGACCTCCACGACCTTGCACGCACCCCCCGCCACGGTCAGCTGACCCGCCTTGGAGAAGCCGGACCCCCGCACCGTCAGCCGGGTGTAGCCGGTGGTGCTGCCCAGAGGGGGCGCCACCGAGTCGACCACGGGCAGCACCACGAAGCGCCGCTGCAGCTCGCCGGGGATGGCCAGGACGGCGGCGCCCAGGTTGTGGACGCGCAGGGCCACGGGGTGGGGGACGCCCACGGGTGCTCCGCTGTCGTGGGGCACCCGGAAGAACAGCTCAGTCTGGGTGCTGTTGAGCACCACGCAGGGCAGGCCGCCCACTGTCACCTAGCGCACACACACACACACACACACACAAATGGCATGAATCACCACTGATTTATTCAACACAACAAGATGGCCGCCTCGCCATCTCGTTAGGACTCAGCAGCCAATGGGGCGGGGGGGTGCGAGTCTCTGACCTCGTTGGCGCAGGCGATGTCGCTGAAGCCCATGCCCTGCAGACGGACCACCTGGTGGGTGGTGCCCTGCAGGGGGGAGATGGAGTGCACCATGGGGGTGGTGCAGGGGGACAAGCTGAACATCGACGTGGGATCGCCCCCCGCGCCGTAGTCCGGCTCGGCAGCGGTGCATTGTGGGACGGCCCTGCGCATTCGAGACGGTCCTGGCGGGGAGGTTGGGCAAAATGGGAAGGATCTGAAGGCTTTTGATTGGTTGGACAGCGTAGGAAGTGTAAGCTAATCAATTCAATTCATTTCAATTCAAACAACTTTA
>JAXIVH010000019.1:3613171-3648171 GCA_036785325.1 Urophycis tenuis | reverse complement strand
ATGCATGCACACTCACACATACACAGATGCACACACACACACACACACACAGGCATGCACGCGCAGACACACAGGCATGCACACACACAGACATGCATGCACACACACACACACACACAGGCATGCATGCACACACACACATACACAGATGCACACACACACACACACACACACACACACACACACACAGAATGTAACAAACTGCAGACCAAAGCTGTGATTACGTGACAAGCCCCTCATCACGTCATGTGACCCACTGGACGTGCGTTGTGGATTTGCATAACTCTCCGTTGAGAATGAAAAAGCAAACAGAAGTCTGACTCTAAAGGGCTGAAACTTGACTCTGCTTTGTTTCACTCCCTAATCCAGGTTGTATGGAAGGACTCACGTAAAGGTCCTTCACACACCTTGAAGATGTTTGTTGCATGAACACACTCAGAACCCGTTTTGAACTGTTAGAAGTCATAAATCAATATAAATCCTATACATCCTTTATATAGAGTCAAAAGATTTTTATACATCGATATAACTGAACAATAGATGAAGATGTACCATCATATTGAAGGTGACATTGTATACTGTGAAGAAAGAGTTGTGAAAACTGTATTCAAGGTCAACTGATGAAAACAGATTTCTTCACGTAAAAATACACAACTTAGCAGTAGGTTCACCGGCCACAGACCGCAGACATCAGCACACATGTAACCCAGAACCTTCTACGATGCATCCTTTTTAACTGGCGTGTGTGCACCGCTTGACGCATTATGTTCTGCGTTCTACGTTGTTCTCTGTGGCGGCGGGTTCCCCCAGCAGGGGGGGGGGGCGGCGCCGGTGGACTCACCCACGGACACCCGGACCAGGGAGGCGTTGGAGCCGAAGCCGGCGCCGCTAATGGTCAGCCTGGTCCCGCCCAGCAGGGAGCCCATCGCCGGGGAGACGCCTTGGACCTCCAGCACGTACTCGATGGAGGCGTTCACGCCGGGGCTGAGCGCCGGGGGGGGGGGGGGGGGGAGACAGGGGGGAGACAAGGGGGAGAGAGAGGAGGCACGAGAGCAGGTGAGTGTGTCTGTGATTTCCGTTGAACATGGTGAAACGGGGAAACAACATCAGCCGTTTTTTGCTTTAAAGTTTTATTTCAAAATGGCCGTTGTGTCTTTGAGTGCTGAGAAATGAACGACGCCTGAAGGGTTGGTATTTTCTATTATAGTAGTATTGTATCATATTGTTTTGTATGTTATCAAATTGTATTGTATTGTTTTGTATGTTATCAAATTGAATTGAATTGTTTTGTATGTTAGCATATTGAATAGTTTTGTATTGTATGTTAGCATATTGAATAGTATTGTTTTGTATGTTGTCATATTATATTGTATTGTATTGTATGTTATGCAAATGCAATGTTTCATTATGAACCATTGTTATTAATTATTGTTATGAATGACCATTTCTGGATTTATTCTTTGTTCAAAGTACTCAGGTGCTCATTATCATCATTACCATCCATCTCGTATTATGACTCATTTGTATTAATTACTGTTCATGTATTCATTTGTTTTTTTATCTTCATCATCCTCATCCTCATCATGAGCAGGTGAGTGGTCACCTGACCCACCTGGTGCGGGGGCTTCCGTTGGTGCCCACCTGCACGTCCACCCGGTACAGCCCCGGGGGCAGGACGGGCAGCAGACAGGTCACGTTGCTAGGCGACCAGTCTAGGGCGGGGCATGGGCTGTGGCCCACGGACACCGCCACCTCATTGGCCGAGGCCCCCAGGTTGGACCCCGTGATGGTGAGGACCCGGTGTCCTGTGAGACACGGAAAAACACGCTGTGCGTTTGTATGGGTGTGTGTTGACACGTGTGTGTGTTTGTGTATGTGCATGTTTGCATCTGTGTGTCTGTGTGTGTGTGTGTGTGTGTGTATGTGTGCTGTATGTGTGTGTTGCTTGTGTTGTGTGTTTCTGTATGTGAGGTTTATGTTTTTCCGTGGAAGCATTCAGGTGATGAATGGCTTGTTTGGGTGTAAATAAGTTTTGTGTGTGTGTGTGTGTTTGTGTATGTGCTTGTTCTTGCGTGTGTGTGTGTGTGTTTGTCTATGTGCTTGCGCTTGTGTGTGTGTGTGTGTGCTTGTGCTTGCGTGTGTGTGTGTGTGTGTCTGTGTATGTATGTGTGTGTGCGTGGTAATGAAGGGGTAATTACAGAGCAAGGAATTTTCAAAAACAATAGGGTGTGTGGCGTGTGTGCGGCGCGGGGATTATAGAGTGTAACTAATGTGACTAAACGCCTGTCACTGGAAGAGGACAGGGAGGGGGGCGTGTTAGGGTATTTAACCACCATCGTTAAAACCGTGATGGAACAAGATTACGGCAGCGACAGAGAGACACAGAGAGAGAGAGAGGTTGAGGGTAAACACGGCGACGGGCTGTCGTCATCCCCGGGGCGGGCTCCTCGCCTGGCCATGGAGACAATAGTGAACCTGAGACAGCGGTGGAAAAACCCCAACAGAACAGAGATGTTGGGTGGTGAAGGGTGGTGGCGGCGGTGGTGGTGGTGGCGGCGGCGGTGGGACACGATGTTCCTCTGGGCTCTGGGCTGCAACCAGATCACGCCATCGCCAGACCGCCTCTGTTTCGCATGGGGAGGGGGGGGGGGGGGACGCGACCGATGCTCTCACCGGTGTTGATTGAAATGCTCACGTGCACACACGTGTGCACAAAGACACAAACAGCACCTGAGAACTGCTTTTTTGAAAACAGTCTGCCAAAGTCAGTCCCGTTTGGCAGACCGTGGTGAGGTTTACAGAGCTGGGAGTGTGTGTGTGTGTGTGTGGGGGGGGGGGGGCTCAGAAGCTCACGTTCTCCCCACCAAACTGGAACAAAAATGAGCCCTTGATGAGTCATCGTTGAGCAGGACCCCTCCCTTTGCGTACGGTCACATGACATTGCTCCATAACAATCCCCCCCCTGTGGATATTCTCGTCGAACGACAGTTTCATAATGGGGTCTGGTGGCGGACGACTGTACATTTTCCTTCACTTGTGGGCAGCTTGTTCGGTTAGCGACAGGAGGAGGTAGCCCTCCGGGAGCCTCGCGCTAAGGGTACAGCGCGCAGTGAGCCAACATGGACGCCTATTCTTGTGCCCTCCTACAGACAAATGTATAGGGACACGAGGACAATGGGCTCTGTATGTGGTGGTGCGTTTTGTTCATGCAGGATGTCTGTCGCCCTTTAGAGAGAGTGGCCAGTCTGGTGTGCCAAGCCTGACTGAAACATCTCCAGCACCGAAGTACAATGAAGACTATTCAGCGAGCGAGCAGACGCTCTTATCCAAAGAGGCTTTCGGCTCTCGCGTACATTTGGTGTGGAGACATGCCACTAATGAGCAGGTAGGGGCTACGGCACCTTGCTCAAGGCTGCCTCAATGTAGACTGCAGACAATGGGGTTTGAACCCGGAACCTTGACACTGGACACCTGGGGCGGGATAGCGCAACGGCTTGGCTCAGTAGCTCCCCAGCCGAGAGGTACTGAGTTCGATCCCCAAACGTCCACACCCTTACCTTGTACCTGGGCTCCTTGAGCAAGCGGCCTTACCCCGACCTGCTCCACAGGGAAGTGAACCCACGCTCAACTAGGTCCCCCCGCGGTGAGAGGGGGTGTTCGAAGACCCCCCCGAATCCCCCCCCTCCGTGAACTCACCGACCACGGCCGTGCTCTTGGGGCTGATGGCGGCGATGAGGGGCGTGAGGGACTCGTCGTAGTTGAAGGAACTCGCCGCCGCCTGGCTGGTGTCTCCCACGCTCACCGACACACTCTGGGCGCCCGCACCGGCGGCCTGAGGGAAAAAACATGGCGGGAGAGGTCACGGAGGGGTCATCCATGACCATCCACGTCGCCAGGCACATCGGAGGGGGCTGTGGCGTACGCTGCAGTTTACCAGTCGGGTCTGGTTTGAGGGCGTGAAGCCGAGAGCGATCGACGCGCACGATATTGGAGGGAGTGGAGTGCTGAACGAGCAAGTGAAGCTAGCTAGCTAGGTAGCTACACAGATCAGAACAAGAGTACATTTTAAATTTTACATTCACAAAAACAATTTTACAATTTACAGTCAATTTACAATTACAAAAAAAAAACACAAATGTAAAATCCGCCAACTGCGTCCGTCTGAAACACACATTCTGAATCCGAGGGGGCTGAGGCCGGGGCTTAGCGCATTCAAACACCCGACACACGCGCACGCCACGTCCTCTCTGACACCGGACACTAAGACGACAAAAGCTGGCGAGGCCGCGGCAAACGCCGACACGTTTGTTGTGTCTGCTCGCGGCGTCGCTGACTCATCACAACTCGTCGCCGCGGCCTCACCGCGGGAGTCCTGCACGTGAGCTGGTCGGAGCGGGCCTCCACGACGCCGCATTCCTCGCCGCCCACCGTCACCGTGGCGTTCTCGCCGAAACCGTGGCCCGTCACCGTCAGCAGCGTTCCGCCTGGGAGACACACGCACGCACGCGCACACGCACACACGCAAGCACACACACACCACGCCCGTCAGGTCTCGGATGCCTTGCCATTTAAACATCTGGATTCAAACTTTTGATTCAAAATATGTGTCAGATTCAGTACCTGCCACACAGTAATAGTGGTGATAATACTAATTGTAGTAATATAGTAGTAGTAATAGTAGTAGTGATAGTGGTTGTGATAGTGGTAGTACTAGTGCACTAATGGTGTCAGAGACTCTCTGTCAGGTTCAGTACCTGCCACACAGTAATAGTGGTGGTGATACTAGTAGTAGTAATATAGTAGTGGTAATAGTGGTAGTGATAGTGGTTGTGATAGTGGTAGTGATAGTGGTAGTGATAGTGGTAGTACTAGTGCAATAATGGTGTCAGAGACTCTCCGTCAGGTTCAGTACCTGCCACACAGTAATAGTGGTGGTGATACTAGTAGTAGTAATATAGTAGTGGTAATAGTAGTAGTGATAGTGGTTGTGATAGTGGTAGTGATAGTAGTAGTGATAGTGGTAGTACTAGTGCACTAATGGTGTCACAGACTCCCCGTCAGGTTCAGTACCTGCCACGCTGCCAGAGACTGGCGAGATGGACGAGACGATCAGCTGGTAGGTGAAGTTGAGGAGGACATCTCCTTGGTGACGGGCCCGACCCAGCGACGGGAAGGTGACCCACACTGGGTAGGTGCCGGCCGGGGCGCTGCCCACCTTGCACACCTGGGTCGTGGCTGGAGCATTTAAAGTGACATTTTAATACACGCTGTGAATACCTACGACCTATAAGCAACTGACTGGGGGGGGGGATTTCAGTGGTGACGGATTTTGACTTTTTTTTTCCGTGAGAAATAACAATCTGCTTACCCGTGACTTCTTGAATTTCGCACTCGGCGTCTCCGATCATGATGGAGGCGTTCTCGCTGGAGAACCGAGACCCTGTGACGGTCAGCAGGGTCCCCAGCCCGTCCGAACCTGGAACAAATCCCCCGCCCCAAAGCTGTGACCTCCACGTCGTTTTGCTCGGTCATGTGTCATACCCAGAACGGAATTCGGACGGAATTTCGGACGGAATTCGGACACAACGTCGGTAAAGCGTCCGAACGCCTCACCTTGCGATGGGGAGACGGCCGTCACCACGGGGGTGCGTTCCTCAGACCACTCGAAGCTACAGTCGCCGGAGCACTTGGACGGAATGCCGTTGATGGTCACCTCCGCCTGCGGTAGCCGTGACAACAGCGGTCAGACATTGCTGGCACCGTGATACCAAGCCGACACCCCTGGCGTAAACACTGCGGGAGCTAGCGGTACCGCGGTCCCTACCTGCGGTTTGCGCTCCAGCGTGCGGGTGAACTCTCCCGCGAGGTTCCTCAGAAACGTCCCTCCCTGGACCTTCTCCTTGGCCTCCACCACTGGATCGTTACCCATGACCTTTGAACTGTTGATCTGATCAGGAGAGAGAGAGGGCCAAAGTTACCACGGGAGGCCGTTCCAGGAAGACGTCCTCATGTGGTCCTCATACCGAGACCGAACCGACGAGAAAACAAAATGGCCGCACCTTCATCAGCGGCTGGTCCCCGGGCATGGTCAGCCACTTGACCTTCCACTTTGGCCGCCGGCAGTTGCCCTCCTTGCGGACGTCCACGCGGCCCATCTCCGGGATGCCCTCCAGGGCGTACTTCAGGTCGTCCTCGCCGATATCCACCGAGAGGCCTGGGGGCGGTGGGGCGGCCATGTTTAATTGTAGTTTGCTACGGGCTTGAGACTACAAACGTGCCGCGAGCTGATTGGCCGACACAAACGGCGGTTGGGTGTGATGCCCGATATTCAATATTGACTTTGGCAAACGGTGACACGACACACGTGCTTTGGTGAGAGCGTCTCACGGCGTCCCCGTGCGCGGTGATGGCCGCCTTAAAAGCCCGCCCCCATTTTGATGTTGATTTTGTACCTTCGACGCGTTGGCCGTAGATCTCCACGTCGAAGGTCCCCGTCACTGGGGGGGTCGCTCTGTCCACACGGGTCACGCTGACCTTGCTCCCCGCCTCCCAATAGTCTGCCATGTCCTCCGTGCTGTTGGACGACCTCTGGGGAGAGAGAGAGAGAGAGAGAGAGAGAGAGAGAGAGAGAGAGAGAGAGAGAGAAAGAGAGAGATAATGTGGAGCATGCATGAACGTGCAAACCTACCAGGCCGCTCACCCGCTCACATGTACACAGAGAGAGAGACAGAGATAGAGAGAGAGAGGGACACAGACAGAGACAGACACAGAGAGAGAGAGAGAGAGAGAGAGAGAGAGAGAGAGAGAGAGAGAGAGAGACAGACAGACAGACAGACAGACAGAGAGTGTGAGAGAGAGAAAGAGAGAGAAAGACAGAGACCCAAACAGAGACAGATAGAGAGAGAGAGAGAGAGAGAGAGAGAGAGAGAGAGAGAGAGAGAGAGAAACAGAGACAGAGAGAGAGAAAGAGAGAGAGAGAGAGAGAGACAGAGAGAGCAGCACAGACATAGACAAAACCTTTGTTGGCCCAATCACCGTGTCTCAAGGCCAAAGAAACCCACTAGATAATCCTACTCAGATCGTGACACCCTGGGTTCACCCTCAGTCCATCCCGGCGGTCTAAGACGTCTCGGCGCCGTAACAACAAAGCGCGGCGAGGGATTGACTCGTTACCCGCAGGAAGCCGACGCCCAGCAGGGGGAAGCCGTGGGCGCAGTCCAGGGGCACGCCGGTGACCTGGTAGCTGGGCAGGCCGGCCTCCGCCTCGCGGACCACCCTGATCTCCTCGAAGTAGCGGGGGGCCGCGCCGGACACGGGGGGTCTCCTCTTCCGGAGGACGGCTGCGGGGGCCACGGACGCCACGGCGACGGAGGGCGAGCGAGGATAGAGTGACATCATGTCATGTGCTGTTGCAGTCATCATTGTGTCATGTATCACGCATTGCGTCACGACCGTTTCAAACGCAATTTCATTCAGATCATGCTTCCTCTTTTGCATCTCAGTGTGTACGACTAATATTGTGTACAGATAGATATCAGATAGATATCTCAAATATCTTCCGGATATTTATGTCGTTTTTCTCATTTTTTTCAATTCCTATTACGGCCCTGATTTCCTCCAACACCCTCATTTTAATTGTTTCCTCCTAACGAAACCAATGTTATGTTATCACCTGCCCTGTATACAGGGTCTCTGGTCTCTTGTGATCTTCATGTTAACCAGACCTACAGTAACATGTTATAACCTGCCCTGCACAGAGGGCTCTGGTGAGGGTCTCCTCATGTTGACCAGACCAGACCTACATTAACATGTTATAACCTGCACACAGGGCTCTGGTCTCTTGTGATCTTCATGTTAACCAGACCTACATTAACATGTTATAACCTTCCCTGCACAGAGGGGTCTGGTGAGGGTCTCCTCATGTTGACCAGACCAGACCTACGTTAACATGTTATACACATATAACATGGCGCGGTGCGGTACCGGGGATGTGGCTGGTGGTGGGCCTCTTCCCAAGGTGGACGGTGTCCACGTAGAAGTCCCCCTGGTCTTCGTCCCGGTACAGCTGCAGCTTCAGCAGCGCGTACCTGCTGCCCACGGACACGGTCTGCAGGGGGCTCAGCAGGTCCACGCACATGTAGCTCCACCTGGGAGGAGGACGCGCACGTGTTAGATCATCCACCCACGTCAGGGAGCGCCCGTCGTCGTCACGAACCCCAGGGAAGGATCCCGCTCAATGAGGCCCGACTGGCTGTACATTAACCCCCCATATCACATGGCCACGGGCTGAAGAGTTCTATCATCTGAGCCAAAATGTTTCAAAGGAAGAAGAAGAAGAAGAATTACTCTTTTGATCCCGTGAGGGAAATTTGGTCTCTGCATTTAACCCAATCGTGTATTAGTGCACACAGTGATGGTGAGGCACACAGTGATGGTGAGGCACACAGTGAGGTGAAGCACACTAATCCGGAGGCAGTGAGGGGTTAGGTGCCTTGCTCACAGGCACTTCAGCTGTTCGCACTGGTCGGGGTTCGAACCGGCAACCCTCCGGTTACAAGTCTGAAGCCCTAACCAGTACGCCGCGGCTGGCGACAAACAAATATTATTTGCACAGCACCTTTATTCATTTTTTCAAGATCCCATTTGTTTTACAGGTTCTTCGTCTTTGTCGTCTTCTTCTTCTTCTTCTTCGTCACTACAGTCCTGTTGGAGGGAGGAGGGGGGCTGCTCTTACGTGTCTCCCTGGGAGAAGCTGGAGGTGACCTTGGTGGTGGCCTCCACCGTCTGCCCGTCGCCGTTGCGGTAGCTGTAGCCCACTCCGATCTCCGTCTTCAGCCGGCCTCTGTAGGCCAAGCAAAGCTGCCGCCAGAAGCAATCGAGAAAACAATCGATCACACACTTTTTTTCCCGAACGCGGTGAGACGTTACAAAGGGGCGCCGAAGGTCAAAAAGAGTTGTTCACTGAAGGTCGGGAGACGTGATGCTATGACCTAACAAACGCTCGGACCCGACACAACCGAACAAAACTCCCCAGGATACCGCGCATGGTTTCTCACTACAGCTCACTGGTCCGGTGTTCCCATGTGGAATTTATCGGGTTCTACCGAAGCCTGGTTCCGATCTATTTTGGGGTATGTGTGTGTGTGTGTGTGTGTGTGTGTCTCACCATGGAGTACACCTGCAGGGGAACCTCGCCGTAGGTGCCACCGGATTCCTTGGCGAAGTCTTTGGTGAAGATGACCTCTGGGTTCTTCAGGGACCAGGCGCCGCAGAAGGCCTCCGTGTGGTTCACCGGCATTCCCATGTCGCCGTTGTACTGTGAGGACAGAAACACACACGGCGGGTCAGAACGCGGTCCAAAAGCCCGTGTGGGGTGAGCCCACGCCTGTTTGAGCAGCGGAAGTTGTACTTTCAAAGTAAAAGCGGACCTCGTCCCGGTCCTCTTCAAAGTCTCGGTAGAAGACGACATCTGAGCCCTCCATGGTCTGGACTTCCCCGGGACACTTGGCGACAAACATGTCCTCCAGCGCCGATTGCACCTGTTTCCAAAAAAAACAGTTAGCACATGGGTGACGTTAGCAGTAATATACACTCATATATTCCATACAATAATGAATACATTTAATACAATTAATACATCAAGTATCACGCGCTTCTAGCCTGGCTGACGCGTCCACATCTCGATGAGATGGTGGTCTGGGAACTAGGTTTGCATTTTCTCGTATTTGAGGCGTGGTTTACGAATGCCTAGAGCCGTTTATTGGGCGCTACGAATGTCTATCAAATGGCGTCTGGTTCTTCACATGCTGCTTTGCGTGCGATTCATAGCCAATTGCTACTAAAAATTAGCAACTAAAATTAAATTAATTGCTACAAAAGCTACGTTGTGTCCGCTGCCATGTTGGATTAACACGCTACAAGCTTCGGTGTCGTGCATAGACGTCGTCATCGTATTGCTGCCCCCCCCGTTCTGTGATTGGTTCCCTAACTCAGGGGAAAATAAGGGCGGTGGTTTCCAGGCTGTCTTTGCAGTGAGAATGAAATCGCGCGCAAAGCAGCATGGGAATTCCCAGGCTAACGCGCTTCAATAATTGAAGCCCAAAACCATTTCTTTTTTATGCTGACGTAGGCGTCCGAGAGATGGTTAAGCTTCCTCGTACACTTGCAGCAAAACACCACCATGTTATGAATCTCTAGTTTCAGTTGTTACATTTTCCGAGAAAATAAAAGGTAAAAGCCGAAACATTCAGTGTTGACTCTGTGGGGCGAGCAGCTATTTACCGCGAGGGGAGGGTTTTTGTTTTTACTGTGTTGACTCACCTCGTCCTCAGTGGCGTTGAAGGCGATGGGCTTGGATGGGACTCCGCCCCACACCAGAGTGAAGGTCTCCATGCTGCTCTGGCCCTTGGTCACCTCCGCCACGCTCACGTTGGTCTCGATGCCCGTGCTCATGCCCCGCAGATCCTCAAAGTCCCCTGCGTCGGACAAATGGTTACGGTTCGAGGGGGGGGGGCGTTTACCTCGGAGCCGCCGAAAAGGACTTCCAGTGGTCCGTCGATGTTGTTAGGGTGACACTGCCCAGGGTTATGGGTTGGAGTTCACTGACAGAATTGAATCCCCAGACCCTGGCAGTGTTACTGCCACTGGATCCATGGGAATCGAACCCCTAACCCAGACAATGTTATTGTCATCGTGTACACTCTATGTTCTACCTATCATTGCATCTTGGCATTCCTGGCCCATGACGCTGTTTATTTCCACTCGAAAAATCTTATCTCACTTATCTCTCTCCTTATCTTTCTGATTATCTGCCTTGTATATGAGGTCATCGTCTTTAACGATGTTAGGACAGTCAGTCTGCCAAAGGTTGGGCGACAGAACAGCGCCACCATAATCTGTAGCGCTGCATCGTACTGACGGGTTCAGCTAAACCGAGCCAAGGTTCTGGAGCGTCGCACCTCGTTGTGAGACGAAGGTGACCGTGAAGTGGGCTCCCCGGCTGTGGGCCTCTCTGGAGACCTGCACCTGGTCCGGTTTGAGGGACCACAGGTCGTTCAGGGCGGCCTCCACGTCCTCCGCTGAGGCGCTGACCGCCATCGGACCTGCGCACCAGGAAAGGACAACAAGAACATGTGATGAAAACCCACGGGTGGAAGAACGGGTTAATAGTTACGACAATTTTTTCAATAGAAGAAAAAAAAGTAAAAGAAACCCGACGCTTTCTACGTTCAGACACTGAGAAATCCGCACGGGGCTGAGAATGGACGTGGTGGCACGCGGTCACGGGGATCATCGCTACCTGTCTTCGCGTCTCCGTAGGCCAGGCTGAAGAAGGTTGTCCCACAGAGCTGGTTCACACAGCTGCTGGACACGCTCACCTTCTGGACCTCCTGGACTGAGGACACGCTGCCTGACCAGGACTCAAACTGTATCACCTGGGAGACGGACGGAGGGAGGGAGGGAGACAGACAGACAGACAGACAGGCAGACAGACAGGGTTGTTGAGAGAGACCAGAGGCACTTAAGGCTGGGTTATGCTTCGTTTATACTTCCGCGTCGACGCGACGCGGGGGGACGGCGGACCCACGGCGGACCCTTTACGTCCTCGACGTGCACCTCCCCAAATCCTAGATGCGCGTCGAGGCGACGCCGTCCCAACGCGTTGGCTTTGGCTGTGATTGGTCCGCGAACTACATTGGCTGGAGATCGCTTTTCCGGTTTCCACTCGTAAACACCGCCACGGTGTAAACACAGCCTTGACAAATGCTTCGGCTGATTAGCGACAACATATATATATATATATATATGTTGTCGGAGCACATATATATATAAAACTTTTGCCTTCATTTCTGTAAACTTTTTTTAACTCGCTAGTAATCCGTATGTAATAACCAGAATGGTCATTCTGGTCCCTCTACCGGTGTGGCAATGAATTAAATTTCGAGACGTAAACCCCACGCAATCCCTCCGCAGAAGTATCACAGGCTCATGACGGCGTCCGAGCAACGGCGTGGCCATTGTGTGATCACGACGCAATCCCTACGCAGAAGCATAAACCAGCCCTTAGTGATTGCCCTCAAAGTTCCTGACGATTAGGTCATCATCATCATCATCATCATCATCATTATCGTCAACCTCCCTCACCAGCTTCTCATCTTCGGCGTTGTTGTCCACCACGATGGTCTGGACCTCGTTGCGGGCGTCATCCGATTGGTCCTCGGTGAAGTCGCTGTGGCCCGTGAACAGGCCCAGTGTCAGCCGGGCCGCTCCCCACCACTGCTGCATCAGCACCTCCATGTAGTAGCTGACGAGACCACAGACATCCACGGAGAAACATAACATGTCAATGGAGCTCGAGTGAGTGAGTGAATGAACGAATGAATGATTGAAGGAATGTAACATACTAACATGTCAAATTAAAAAAAAAATTAAATCAACACATTTTCAAAAGAAACCAAAACGACTCATATTACATGTTCAAAAAACTACGTATAACAACTTTGTTTTAAATCCCAAATTCTAATAAAAAATATGAATTAAACATTTTCAATTAACATTTGAAACGTGATTCGTACAATTAGAAATCGTAAAAGTGGTAACTGTATACAGTATTGTGTTAGGTATTCACTGTTTGTCCGTGGCTTCTGTTTGCGTTGTACTCACGCTTTTCCTTTCTCCAGGGTCATGACGTCAGACTTCTGCGATGGTAATGAGAAGTAATCCCTTTTGTAGTATGGCTGAAACGCCACTTTAACCTGAAAACACAACGCAACACATTGTGACTGACTCTGGAAATAAATAAATAAATAAATAAATAAATAAAATACAAAGATTAATATCAACAACAACTAAATAAAACTGTAGATTTGTACATTTGTAGATTTGCTCATTTCTAAACGTAGACTAAGATAAATAGTAATAAATTATATAAACAAATTACAAATTATACAATTCTACTGAAAAAAAAAAAATACAAAGATGAATATCAACAACAACTAAATAAAACTGTAGATTTGTACATTTATAGATTTGCTCATTTGTAAACGTAGACTTAGATAAATAGTAATAAATTATATAAATAATTTATAAATGATACAATTCTACTTCAAAGAAAAAAGAAATCAAAATTCTAAATAAAAATAAATAAAAAATAAATAAAAAATCAAAATTCAAAATGTAAAAGAAGAATTACTCTTTTGATCCCATGAGGGAAATTTTGTCTCTGCATTTAACCCAATCGTGAATTAGTGGAATACACTCAGCACACAGTGAGGTGAAGCACACTAATCCCGAGGCAGTGAGCTGCCAACAGCGGCGCCCGGGGAGCAGTGAGGGGTTAGGTGCCTTGCTCAAGGGCACTTCAGCCGTTCGTACTGGTCGGGGTTGCGAACCGGCAACCCTCCGGTTACAAGTCTGAAGCCCTAACCAGTAGGCCGCGGCTGCCCCAAAAAGTGTAAATTTGTCAACGTGACAGCAGTGAGAGGCCCCCTCGGGGCAGCCCACCTTGTCCTCTGGCTGTGTGGTGTTGCTAAGGTACAGGTTGCAGCGGTCGTCGCAGTTCAGGTACAGGGTGTAGTCCCCGCTGGCCGGGGGCACCAGGAAGGCCTGCACGCGGCTGGTGAACATGTAATGCGACGGGTCGTAGTAGGGCATGGAGTCCACCCACTCGGACCAGTAGCCGTCTTTGCTGGTGTTGTACTTCAGGATGTCCTCCAAGGACCGGGGGTTGGTGTCGTTCCACACCTGACGTCTCCAGCCGCGGCCCCCTTCCAGAGGAATGCATGGATGAGCATTTGTGTGTGTGTCAATGTGTGAGTGAGTGAGTGAGTGAGTGAGTGAGTGAGTGAGTGAGTGAGTGAGTGAGTGAGTGTGTGTGTGTCAATGTGTGAGTGAGTGAGTGTGTGTGTGTCAATGTGTGAGTGAGTGAGTGAGTGAGTGAGTGAGTGAGTGAGTGAGTGAGTGAGTGAGTGAGTGAGTGTGTGTGTGTGTGTGTGAGTGAGTGAGTGAGTGAGTGAGTGAGTGAGTGAGTGAGTGAGTGAGTGAGTGAGTGAGTGAGTGAGTGAGTGAGTGTGTGTGTGTGTGTGTGAGTGTGTGTGTGTGTGTCAATGTGTGAGTGAGTGAGTGTGTGTGTGTGTGTGTGTGTGTGTGTGTGTGTGTCAATGTGTGTGAGTGAATGAGTGAGTGAATGAGTGTGTGTGTGTGTGTGTGCATGCATGTCAATGTGTGAGTGAGTGGGTTAGTGAGCGAGAGTGTGTGTGTGTGTGTGTGTGAGTGTGTATTGTGTGCATGCATGTCAATTTGTGAGTGAGTTAGTGAGTGGGTGAATTTGTGCGTGTCTGTGTGTGTGTCAATATGAGTGAGTGAATGAGTTTGATTGTGTGTGCGTGTCACTGTGAGGGAGTGAATGAGTTTGATTGTGTGTCAGGGGCGGCGCCAGTGGGGGGGCTTGGGGGTGCTACAGCCCCCCCTGGATTAGCCATAGCACCCCCCAAGAAAATCATTTATTTATATTTATATGCCATCACCCTCATTTCATAGCACCCTCGGTAAAGCACCGAGCACCCCCAGAACACCTGCAGAAAAAAAAAATCTGGCGCCACCACTGTGGTGTGTTGGTGTGCGTGTGTCTTTAAAGCCTCACCGCAAATAACAAACTTGTTTATCGACTAACATCCGTCAAAACATTCCTCCTGCTGGGAAAGAACCCGACAAGAACACAAGAGCCGCGCCCAGAAGAGGACGAGAACATGTCAAACATGACAGCCGTGTGAAATCCGTGACGCCGGACTCAACAACGGCGGCCGCCCCGATGAAAGAAAAACGCGCAGCGCCCTTCCGCCGCGATGAGATGTCCCCGATTAGCCTCCGACGCTAACACTGCCGGCGCCATGTTAGAGAGACGAGCGCCTGCTGGAGCCAACACAGCAGGTGACCCCGCTGCCGTCCAGATGTCACGTCAAACACAGAGATAGCGGGGAGGAGGGGGGGGGGGGGGGCGGCCTCACCTGGGTACACTGTCATGTTGCCCGTCGTCGGGGGCTGCCTGGGGGTCACGCAGGTGATGGCGTTGTCGGACACGGTCCGCACCTGGCAGGGTTTTCCTAGGAGATGGGGGGTGGGGGGGGGGTGGGGTTAGCCAACGGTTAGCCTCTTGGCTTCAGCCCTGTTCATACTGAATCATGAAAGTCAATAAGAGTAATGATGGTGATGTAATAATTATATAATTAGCATCATCTTGGTTTTTTATTTATTCATTATTGTATTATTATTATTTTTATTTTTGTATTATAAACTAATGCTAATTATTAGCTCATGCTAATACTATAAATCATAATAATAATGGTAATATAATATTTTCATTATTAGCGTCAGAATGCTAGTAATGCTCATAAATAATATTATTATTTTCGTTATATTGCATAGTTGTTTTTTTTTTTTTCCAATTCCCCAACTACTAACTTATTATAACTTTATGCTTTTAAAGCATTTACTGTCTTGGAAACAAAATAATATCAACACATGCACCCATAGAGTCTAAACAATCTCTTATTCAAACAAAGCATTTCCAAAAAGAACAGAGGCTCGTGTCCGATGTGTAACGAAGGCGATATTAAATTACTTGTGTGAGAGAAAGGAGGCCTATTGTTTTATTACAAAACCAATCTGCATCGTCTGTTTGCCAAGATCCATTACTATTTGCACTCGTGAGTACGAGTGCAAATAGTACTAGTACATTAGTGCTCTCCCCCCACCCCCTGTCTCACTCTCTCGTCTTTCCTGTTAAACTTTGTACACTCCAGACGCAACAAAACAATATCGCCACTACAGCATGACTAGCGTGCGTTGCTACGTTGCGCCTCATTGCGCAGACGTTTGACCCCGGTCTTTCACAAGAAAGCTTTCAATCGTGGAACAGAGGGCACTGGCTGTCATCGGGAGCCAGACATTCCAAGCGCGGCACGCAACAGCGCGCGTCAAAATAATGTCACCTTATCTCTCACGTGCCACGGGACACGTCAAGATCAATAAGTAAATACGTGGACGAGTCGGCTACATGTAGCAGTGAATGTTGCCGTGTCCAAGCTCCGGTTCGTTTTAAAGTGAGAAATGAAAACGTGAAAACGTCTCAGAACGTTTTCACAAGGAGCATCCTACAAGCCCCCCCCCCCCAACCATATAACTTTATGCTTTATTTAGCGAATGGTTAGCGACCCCCGCGTGGGCTGGTCGCACAGCCATGCTAGTTACCTCCAACCAGCACCACGGCGGGGCGGTCGGTCTGGTCGAAGAAGCGGCCGTGGATGGTGACCAGGGTGCCCCCCATCACGCTGCCTTCGGGCGGGGAGACGCCGGTGACCTCTGGACAGGACAGAAGGTACGAGGTGCGGTTTTGTCAAACAAAGGAATGGGGTGACTGAGTGACGAGAGAACAACGCCGTCATTCACTCAACCAAGCAATTGTTCTGCAATTTCTAATTGTTTTTGCAGTTTGTTTTGTGGTCCTTTATTTATGTATTTATGTATTTATGTATTCTTGTAAAATGGACGACTTTGCATGGATACTTAAATAAATGTATGATTACATGTAAAAAAAAAAAAGAAAAGAACTACAAAAAAACAATTAGTACGAAATTAATTAAGGGCAATTAAATAAATGCATTAACGGAAAAATTACAATGAGAAATCTCAAGCAAGTCTGAGGGAGAGATCATACCTGCAAACGTTTGAAACATGAACAGTTTGTTGAGAGCTGAGATCCTGTATTGGCTCTTGTCTGGGGCACTCCTAAAATGCACAACGCACGCAGGTATTGATGATCAATTGTCATCTCATTCATTGTTGAAAAAGAAGCTGACGTGCTTCCCCAAGTTAAATCCTATTTGGTTTCAAATTACCTTCCGAACTCGCCATCGAGGATGTAACTGATGTTGTGATGTCCTGTTTTGGGGGCAGGGACAAAAAAAGCAGGGTGAGACACCAGCACAGACTCCGTTTAGGGGCACCCCAGGTCGCTCAGAACAGCCAGTGTTCATCAAAGTTGACCCAAAAATAACCCATTCATAAATAACCCACTCATAATGGTGGGGTCTGCAGTGAGGCCAGCGTGACCTACCAACGTAGGTCCCTGTCATCCTGCAGCTCACGTATCCCCACCAAGAGTTCTCGCTGTCCAACTGAAGCCGGTAACTGTGTGAACACATGAATGACATCGCCTCATTGACCAATCGGATGGCAGTCCCATTATGTAATTTGATTGTTCAGTTAATTCTTTCGCGACACTGCTTGTCTACTGTGAATTATTTAAATAATTCACAGTAGACAAGCAGTGTCGCTGACTTTATTTCTTTTTCACTTGGATTTGCTCTCATTGTCCTGCACCTGGCCAATCGGGTGAGATGCGCACACATCTACTCCTCTGAACTTGATCAGTTAATTCTTTACCTCTATTCTTTCACCTGTCTCTTTCTGTCTTTGTGTCTGTCCCTCTTTATGTGTTTTGTTTTGCATTCACCTGTTTGTTCTGTACTTAAGATATTAATAGCAGTGCTTCTGAAGTTTTACTTTGAGGGGTTATTTTTGACACTTTTATTCCAGCTTTTGTTTGTGTCTTTGTGTCTGTGCTATCTAAGCTAGACAAGGGCCCCAACTCTCAAACCTCTGCCAGGTAGCCTCTCTTTATCTGTTATACTTTCTTTGTCAGTGTCTCTTTCAGTTACCCTGTGTGTCTGTTATCCTCCATCTGTTAGCTGTTGTGTCAGTTAGCCTCTGGTTCAGTTAACCTCTGGGTCAGTTAGCATCTCTTTGTCAGTTAGCCTCTGGTTCAGTTAACCTCTGGGTCAGTTAGCATCTCTTTGTCAGTTAGCCTCTGGTTCAGTTAACCTCTAGGTCAGTTAGCACTCTGTCAGTCGGCGTCTCCAACAGGTGTGTTTACTCACAGTTCATCAGAGTTTGGCTTCAGCAGCTCACAGGGCATTCCACCCACATAGGCCCTACAACATGAGAGGTGGTATGCAACTTTCAACAATATACAGTGAACAATATACACGCCTCGTGGAATTGTGAAGCGATCCATGAAGCAATATTGTTTCAGGGATTGCTAGGTAAATCATCAACTGGATTTTCTATTTATGTAAATAGGCGTGGTATTTCTAGGATAGAAAGTAGTCTTTAAATCTAAAAAAAAACAAGGGTCCTAGAAATGCGGTCCTAGAAATGCGGTCCTAAAAATGCGGTCCTAATAATGTGTTCTGTGGTCCTGAAACTGCAGCCTCCTCTATCGCAGGAACACACTATTGACCAACAGAGGCAGCCACCTGTGAACATGGCAGGCTCACCATCGCGTGACAAAACGTGTGACACCATCCCTTCCATTCCCCATTACGTCTTGTGCTGTGCTATGAGATCTTGAAGTTCTAAGCTGATAAGCGACGCACGATAGCATCTGATCAGCTATTCTTCAGATGTTTTTACCTGAGGAATCTGGTGTTGAGGCCGTTTGTACTTTTGGCTATGTTGCTTCCGTACACATCGGTGAAGATCCGTCCCCTGATGGTCACCAAGCTCCCTGTGTGTTTAGTGTAGATTTACACGGCACATCTGTTGCATTCATATTTCCACATGCTAAGTAAATAATGAATCCCCAATCTGGAAGCCAGTGGGCTCTGCTGTGTTGCACCCATTTTAGCAGCGTTCAAACCTCCAGTTAAAAGCTTTCCAGTCCAGCAAGTGGATTTGTTGTCATCAGCGACACAACACAAAACAAGTGGAGGTTCCACCTCCCCACTGTTGTCTAACGAGGGTGCCAGTAAAACCTGGCAGGATTGTTAGCGCTGCTAACAATCCCGGCCTCCACTATGCCCTGCTTTTATTTTGGAGTACCTGTCTCTACCGCTCAGATATGTGACACACTGTATCGTACACATGATATGGTGTGTGTACGGCCGTGGGGTTTACCTGGAGGGCCTGAGGTGGGACTGAAGGAGTTGATGGTGGGGGTTCGATACCAGCGGATCTGAAGACAAACACACATGGAGAGAAAAAAACGGCAAGTCACACAACAACAAACAGAAGAAAAAAAGGATTTCAATCTCAACAATGAATTCAGGTGAAGGTGGATGGTGGAGAGACAGGAAGGTGGGTTGGTGTGGTGGAGAGACAGGAAGGTGGGTGGTGGAGAGACAGGAAGATGGGTGGCGGTGAGACAGGAAGGTGGGTGTGGTGGAGAGACAGGAAGATGGGTGGTGGTGAGACAGGAAGGTGGGTGTGGTGGAGAGACAGGAAGGCGGGTGTGGTGGAGAGACAGGAAGGTGGGTGTGGTGGAGAGACAGGAAGGTGGGTGGGGTGGAGAGACAGGAAGATGGGTGGCGGTGAGACAGAAAGGTGGGTGTGGTGGAGAGACAGGAAGATGGGTGGTGGTGAGACAGGAAGGTGGGTGTGGTGGAGAGACAGGAAGATGGGTGGTGGTGAGACAGGAAGGTGGGTGGTGGAGAGACAGGAAGATGGGTTGGTGTGGTGGAGAGACAGGAAGGTGGGTGGTGGTGAGACAGGAAGGAGGGTGTGGTGGAGAGACAGGAAGGTGGGTGGCGGTGAGACAGGAAGGTGGGTTGGTGTGGTGGAGAGACAGGAAGGTGGGTGTGGTGGAGAGACAGGAAGGTGGGTGTGGTGGAGAGACAGAAAGGTGGGTGGTGGAGAGACAGGAAGGTGGGTGGTGGTGAGACAGGAAGGAGGGTGTGGTGGAGAGACAGGAAGGTGGGTGGTGGAGAGACAGGAAGATGGGTGGCGGTGAGACAGGAAGGTGGGTTGGTGTGGTGGAGAGACAGGAAGGTGGGTGTGGTGGAGAGACAGGAAGATGGGTGTGGTGGAGAGACAGGAAGGTGGGTGTGGTGGAGAGACAGGAAGGTGGGTGTGGTGGAGAGACAGGGAGGTGGGTGGTGGAGAGACAGGAAGGTGGGTGGTGGAGAGACAGGAAGGTGGGTGTGGTGGAGAGACAGGAAGGTGGGTGGCGGTGAGACAGGAAGGTGGCTTGGTGTGGTGGAGAGACAGGAAGGTGGGTGTGGTGGAGAGACAGGAAGGTGGGTGTGGTGGAGAGACAGGAAGGTGGGTGCGGTGGAGAGACAGGAAGGTGGGTGTGGTGGAGAGACAGGAAGGTGGGTGTGGCGGACGTACGAACAAACTGCAACCCCCAGGCTTGTAGGACCCTCTGCAGATCCTTTGGTCGGGGATGGGGACTCCGTCGATGCTGACGTGCACCACATACTGGTCACTGGGCATGGCCCTGTCCCCGGACACACCCCAGGACACACGGCCCACGGTTACCACCCCAGGACACACCGCGTTCAGGACACACACCCCATTACACGCCAGTTCAGTTACTAGGCGGCTGGCTTCAAATCACTTGAGCTGGCTTAACTTTCCTTTTTGCTTTGTTTTGCACCATGAGGTGTCTGCCCCCATTGGACCCCTCGTGCTCTGCCTACCAAGCTTCGAGGCTTCTGTGTTCCTTCTCAACGTTTCTTCCCTCTGGGTTTAACGGGGAGTTTTTCCTTGTCCAAGTTTACAGGGCCTAGGGTTAGGGGATAGTGTGGGCCTGTGAAGCCCTGTTATTATGAGCTATAATGCACTTGAGTTAACATTAAAATTAAAATCCTGTTTGAGGATCCACCTTCAATCATGAATTTCTGAATGATAGACGCCTATTTTGACGAGATAATCTGAGCACTTCCTGTTGTCTTCCTTGTGATTGGATGGAACCAGCAGGTTCACATCACAACCACCCAACAAAATGCAGACAGGAACGACGACACAAAAAACAACGCATCAAAAGAAGGGAGTGCAATTAAGTGGTAAGCCATTGGACTCTTTAAGGGTTAAGCTCCTTTGTCCGAGCGGCACAAAGGAGCCCGTGTATTTCCTGAAACGACGTCCCAGCCGGGTGATCCTCACACGTTAGAACAAGCAGTCGCGTTTCTGAGGATCTGTTCCCCGTGAAGCATCGCACCTGCCTAAGGGCGTTGGTTTGGTACAAGCTTTGGTGGGGACAGTACCCAGACCCCCCCCACAAAAAAAAAATTAAAGAACGTATGATGCACGCCTGACTTTAACTTTGTTTGATGCATTATCTGCTGATGTGATGCATGTGCAGTAAAACGTTTAGTGTAGCACCATTCCACATTTGACACTTTGTCTCTTGAAATAGCCTCTGATGTCGTCCACCTTTCTTTTCTTGCCCGACATCTTCGACCGAGTGAAGTGAGCCCAACAGCTTTGAATCGACAGCACGCAGAGAGCGAATAATTTGGCGGGGACATTTCAGTCGTCATTTGACCTCGATGGGGACACGCGTCTCCAGGTCCCCCCCGCGCAAAACCTACGCCCTTGCACCTGCCAGCTCGCTGACAGCTCGCTGGGGTCACGTTCCACCTCAGTCTGACCACGGGATTCAGCCAGACGGTGCGCGCTCCGCATGGGGCCGACGGAGACCCACCTGGTGTAGCACATGATCTGATCGCCGTGGGTTGAGTCTCTCTCCACGTCGCACGGCACGGACAGACGGTCGGACACCAGCGTCACCTTGTTGCCAAAGTTGTTGTCCGTTGGATTGAGTTGAAACTGGCGTTCCTGGGCAAAACCTGTAGACACGAATAATACCAATATCAACAACCACATATAAAGGGGGGAATTTAGCAGACACTTTTGTCCAAAGCGACTCACACTCAGTACATTTGTGGGGGTTCGACATGTGGACAGTTTGGAGGAGGGGGATCAAGGGGATCGAACCGCCGACCCTACGGTTAGTGGACGACCCACTCTGTCCACCCACTCTACCCACTGTGCTACTGCCACCCCGCCCCCCACATTTATATATACACATATACTGTATATAAAAACCACAGCAACAATAATAGCAACAATAATAATTATATATATGGTATAGTACTACTACTACTACTAGTACTGCTAATACTACTACTACTACTACTACTACTACTAATAATAATAATAATAATAGAAGCTGCGGAATTAATCTTTATGTATATTTTGGATTTGTATATGTTTGTATGTGTCAATATTGCAACTGCGGTCTGCCTGATTCAAATAGGACTTTGATAACTGATCTATAACTGATATTTACTTGATAATGTCGTGTGGGATTATTTACCTTCTCCTTCAATTGTCAGTCGCATCGCTCCATTCCCGCTCCCTATTCTCGGGTACACCCTGTCGATTTTCTGAGCGTCTGGGGACGGGGTTGGGGGTAAAGAAACAACAGTTTAAACATTGACATATTTTGCCAAATTCGTTCAACAAGTGTGGGGAACGCGTGGGTTTCTACTGCATGTTGATTTTATTGGGAGACTTTTGTCTGAAATAAACGTACTGCAACTGAGGCAAAGTGCAAGGATGAGAGCCGCTGGCCAACGTGGATTTCGCCACGCCATCCTGCTGGACTGGAGGTCCCCGCGCGCTGAGTCCTGGTCCACTCACTGCACAAAAGTCACGCTGTGGTCACGGCAGCAAAGTGTACTCTGTAGATGTACAAGTACATTTAGAAAGGTGAAAATTCGCCAAGTTAGGATAAAAGCACGTCTTTGGTTTATATTTTCTGTGTGAATATAATCTTATATTTCTTTGTTTAAAAAAGTTAATATATAACAACTATACAACGATAAAAAAACAAAAAAACAATGTAATTCTAAACAAATACAAAGTTTACAACATTTGGCCTACCTGTAAATTCCGGTGGGCGCTACTCCTGTCCTACACTGCGCAAACGCACGCAGTCAAGGCTCTTTATAGCGTTCCAGCGACAGCCTCTGGCCGTGAAAGTTAAGTTCCACCCATCGACAAACGAGTAGCCTAGGTGATATTATGACACAAGAGAGTTATCACTTCTCTGCTGCCCATTTTTCACAAAAAAAAAAAAGTTTATTTGCACTTAATTCATTCTTTCCCTTTCTTCGTAGCCTAATTGAATTCCGCATTATAGGATGTGTAGGCCTATATAACGTAATCTACCAAATCACTTCGTGTGACTTTTATGATTTTCCAATTAGGCCCACTCACAGCTCTCGCGTGAAGAGGTTGATTTGCGCCAATTATTCACTGTGCACAAATATCGACTGTTTTCGCTGCCATTTTACTGGTGGACCGCGCGTCTCGGCCACATCCGCGCCCACGCAGCAGCGACCACACTTCTATAAATATAATTGGTGATTAATCAGATGGAAGCGCTCCCTCCCCTGTCTGCTCAGATAGATGGCTATCTACTGGAAGGTATTTTTAAATGGTTTGTCTGGTAGGTTTAACAACCTGGTTGAAAAACTTTATTAGAGATATGACAATAGAAATGGACTATAATACATACAGTATAGACCACAATAGACAAAAAAATACTTTAATAGGTTACAGTGGGAAAAAAACAAATATATAATGGACTGGTAATGTAATAAGATAATATCACATTATTTCATGAATTGATTAAAAGTCAAGTAAAGTATAAAGCTAATAATGTGTCCTATACGAATGTTCAGCCCCCCTGGTGAGAATTACACAAAGGAATAAATAATTTCCTTACAGAAGAGCACTTTACAGAACACACAATCTTCTTCACTTGCAGGCGTAGTCCTTAACGCCGGGAACAAGCAGACGTTGGCGTGATGGAGCAACAGCGCGTGTGTAGACAGGCCGTGACCACGTCCCGTTCTGGTGGAGATTCTGTGTGTCTTCCCACCTGTAGCATAGAGGAATCTCAGCCTTAAGTCTCCTGAGTTATACCTCGATGCCACGAGGTGTCTGCTGCAGGGAGGAACCCAAGGGACAGCTGAGGAGGCCACCAGGGCTCTGTGAAGCTGGAGGAGAGCGACCAAGTGGACAGGACTTTTCAAATGTACGGAAGGGTGTCATATGACAAGGGTGACAAGGGTGTCACGCCCAAGCTTCCATCTTGGTACCGTTTCACCGTTATGATACGAATATAGTAACAACTGGTTGCTCTGGGATTCTGGCTGAAGAAGTACCAGGATGGTGGCTTCCACTTCTGCGATGGCCCTTCAGGTCAGCGCCGCCCTCGCACCCTGCACTGAGGAGGTGGGCCAGAAGAAGTCTCTCAGCCTGGGTGTCTGAGGAGGGGCAACGCCTTCATGCCTTGCTTTGTCAGGTGACTCCAAATGTGTATAGGTGATAGGAGAGTGGCTCAGGTGTTGCGCTACTCCCTCCCCCGCCCTTCTTCACACAGGCATCCTTGAGTAAGATACCCTAATCCCTACACCTGATCCTCGATGACATTTGTAGCTGAACGTGAGTCTCCGTGGATGGAAGCGTCTGAAAGACTCATGGAATAGAGGGACGTGGAGTCTACTTGCTTTCCCTGGCGCTTGTCGCCACTGCCCTCAGACTGTTGTACACCAGGCTTCTCAACTCACTTTTAGAGCCTTCAGATAAAACATGAAGAGCACAAAGCCTCCAGCGCACAGAAGCACATTGAGTCAGCTAGTAATGAGCCAATCAGTCCCTCCTCGGATGTTTCACCCGGATCCCTAAAATAACCCAAGAATCACGGATGGTGGAGTGACTCAACTGACTCACTGCAAGAATCACTTGACTCTGCACGATTCGGGTAGGTAGATAGTGATTCACTCATCCGGTGTAGGGAATCATGCGCAAGACAGTGAGTCTGGGATTGCAAATCAGAGAGCTGGTTGATGGATCCGAGTAGGGGGTGATGCATTACTATTCTAACACATATTATTCTATTATTATTATATTCATTATTATCTAGAAGTCGCTTTTCGCCATATTATTCTTCTTCACGCGAGATGTCTGCGAGTAGTGGAGGCTGAACGACTGACCTTTGAGATTTCATTCAAACTGTATTACAAGAGTCTACTTCCGTATAGCTGTGCTGTGTATATTTTTCCTTTCTGTGAACACTCTGAGATATTTGCGATTAAAAATGCAAAAAAAAAAATCCCCCATAGAGTCAGCCCGTTAATCCATAGCGACCACACACATTGAAACACCACTGCTGGAGGGCACGGTAGCCGTGGGGATTCCCACCTCCTGTTGACAAGGAGTAGGCTACCACCACCACAATAACAGAAATGCGGACCAGCAGGTTCGGCCTTTGCGTGCACGCAAGCCGTAATAAACTCCCCCGGTCCTCTTGATGGGCATTATCGTCAACACTTGTATTGTGTTGAGTAATGATGGACAGCGCCATTCAAAACAAAAACCAGAAGAGAATGTACACTATGAATGTTGCCTAACATCACTTCTTCCATCTGTGGTCATCAAAGACATTTTTTTTTCCACGACGTCGCTCAGTGAGAGAGGTTTGGGGCAGCAGGTTTGGTACGCTGAAGCCCGCGGTGTGTCTCGCTTCATGTAACACCCAGCAGGGGGGTAGGCCGGCCTCCGTGTGGTCCTTTGCGATGATGCGAGGAGAAAACAGCATTCCTCACGGTAATGCACCAAAACACACCGTTGAGTCCAAAAAAAACAAAACAAATAAAAACGGTAGCGAAAGACAAAAGATGTCTGCCTTGGTCCAGTGAGTTTTTTTAAATTTTTTTATTTTTTTTAAAAACAGTTTATTTCAACAACAACAACACCAACAATAACAACAACAGCGACAAACCCAAAAAAAATCAATATCAAAATGCAGGATGTAAAAAAATTAAATTATAGTAACACTTCTCACGACACGGTGCAGGAGTATCAACACCAGTTGAAATCCGGCAAAAACAAAATGGCGTGCGTTTCACAAGGTGGCGTGCTGGGCGAGGAAGGCCCGGATCCTCTGGAGGAGCTCCTTCTTCACGCTGTCTGGGACCAGCGCTGCCGGGGGAACAAAGAGCAACGCGAGGAGTGTGAGAGACGCGCGTTCCTGTTCAAATCAACAACACTGCTGTCTGGCAGTCATGTGACACCCGCGTCACACAAACGCCACATCGAGGGCAGGAAGGGAAATGCGGAATGTCAAACTCACTGTTCATGTTATCAGTAAGGAACCATGTGTTACAGAAAGATACCAGAAAGAAATATTGGGAATGGCCCAAAGCATTAAAAATGTTGTTTACTACATTATATTAACAATTTACCCGCAGTCAGTAGACAACGGTAATTATCTAATTAGTACTGCCGACCTCAAACTACACCAGAGATTAGAAAATGCTGGTCGAATGCCTGGAGCCTAGTTTCTGCCAGGTCAGGCATTTTAGTTTTCTAGTAACTGCTTCTGAATCATGATGCTTAGGATGTCCTTGGGACTATCCAGTTGATGTATATCCAGTGTACACTTTGCTGCCCTCCATCTCATGTTGGCTCCTCTGCAAACAACCTGCTCTGTGTTTGGACACATCGGCATTACATGACAGCTCCACAGGGAGCGAGTGTGTTGGGTGTGAACCACGGTACCTCTGCCTTTTGGTGTGACTTCTGTGACCAGGTCCTCCACCGTCACATGTTCAAGGCCTTTTTCCCTTATCACATCTGTACACACACAGACACACACACACACACTCAGAATAATGTTCACATTGCAATTGGAGTTCAGTTTTTTCACTGTGGCATGGGTTCAAGTGTTTCTTTTGGCATCAAATCGCTCCACCCTTTTTCAAATTTCTGTTGGACAATAATGTGCATTGGGAAATTGTAGTTGTTGTGCAGGCACGCGCTGTCTTTGAAACGTTTTCACGTTGCAATTGTTGAGTTTCAGTTCAGTTCAATTTTTTTTTTTTCACTGTGGCAAAGGTTCAAGTGTTATTATTTCAACATCAAATAACTCCCTCAATCACTTCCCTTTTCAAGTTTGTTGTGGGTTACTGGAAAATCGTAGTCGTCACAGAGACACACGCACACACAAACGCACGCACACGCTCACACACACCTTTGCAGTGCGCTTTCAGCTGATCTTTCCATCCACACTCCACAAGCTTCGCCCGCAGTAAATCTTTCAACCTAAAGGAAAAATAACATTAGTTTCGCTTAAATTTTTTGTTGACAAAATATTTCTATTATACCATAGGACTACAGAGGGGCATTGCTTACCGCTCCCGTTCTCCCATTTCTATCAACTTTTGGTTTATTGCAGCCCTCATCTGTGAATCCTTGCTCATGGTAGACCTAGGACACTGCAGAAACAAAACAGATCCTCGTCTTTCTGGGTACAACAAGTTTTCTGAATGATAGGATGCAATATTTCGAGACCAAATCTTACATTTGCGGCAGATCAGCCGGGATGCATACGGTCCCTCATTCAATTACGTCGTCGCATCCGAAGAACACCTCGATGGTTCCATTGACATATGGCCCAATGTTTTCACAAATAGCATTTCATTTCAACTTCACGCACCAAAATCGTCGTGTGATTCGGGATTGACATAGAAATCGTTTAGCTAACAGCCAAGTTTGATTATACGTTTTATGATGATAAATAGAATAGAACTCGATGTCCCACAATGCACCGACTGTTTCTGTCCGTCCCTAAAACAGTCTCGTGTGCGACAAACAGGAAGCCCATTCTGTCAACACTTTTCCATGTGTGAATGAGCTGCGTGTAAATCAGAAAAAAGAGATGTCTTCGTCCAATTATTCACTCAAGGTCAACAGAGAACTATTGGACCCTAACTTTGAAAGTTATAGATTGTCTCTGGATCCCATCCCGAGTTACAACGTTGAGCTCGATGCTGGTGAGGCAACATACATCACTTTTAACATGTGTCATTATTTAGCTAGCTGGGAAACCTACAACATTCTGAATAAAAAAATAAAACAAGTTAATGTAATTTCACCCTAATGCTCCTCTTAATTCTGGAATGTATGGTTATATTTTTGTTGTCGTCATGGCGTTTGATTAGGGATGCTATTCAATACGACAGTATCAGAATCAGCATCATAAACTTGTCCATGTCCAATAGTAAACGCTGTTAGGAGTTTGTTGTGTTTATTGTTGTGTTCATTTAACTTCAGAGGTCTGCTCGTTTGTTGATCAACAGAACATATATCTGATATCTACGTACGCATTGGTTACTTTATTGACACGTGTCCTCATTGGATGCTGCGTTTGCTTTCTCTGGCCAGCTGTGGAAGAAGTGAAGCTGAAGGACAGTCAGTACAGCCTCGATCATGTGCGAGCCTTTGGCATGTACAACTATCTGCACTTGGACCCCTGGTATAAAGACAGCGTTTTCTTTGTGGACTGCAAGGGACGAGTCCTCAACCTGACAGTTACTTTGGTAAGAATGCTAGCTGCCATTCAGTCATTTGTTTTGTACTTTAATTTGTTCTAGGAGTTATGGATGGACATATTGCAGATAAAGTGATGCAGGCTGTCGACATTCTGAGTGTAAATAGTTTTACTTTTTTAATATTTACACTCTTATATTCTCGTTCCACCACCAGGGGGCGAACGTATGACACGTTAAGACCGCAACGCTAATTGGACCTGACTTATGATCATTTTACCTGAGATATGTTTGTTTATTTTCTGTTAAATATCCCACATTCTTTAATTGTCGTATTGTAATATTGTAGTTTTTTTCTGATAGCGTCAAAATTGTTTTTACTATGTGTTTCAATGTGTGTTATCATCAAATTACTGTTGAAACTTGTGAATCCATAGTGATGTTTGGCTGTGGCATCATTGTTTCATAAATTTATCAAATATAAATACCAGATATTTGCATCCTGTAGTCTACCTTCTTTAGATATGCAAATGTTCGTTTGCCTTTCCGTGTCATTTTTTTCTTCATGGTGGCTGCTGCTCAGACAAACCCAGCCTGACGCACAAGGCATCATGTCACTTGAGCTCTGTCATGCTAGCTCTGTTAGCCGGTCGATAAGCAGATATCTAATTGGTTAATGGACGATGAAAGAGCGACTGTAAGTTGCAGCCCCATATAAAATTGTTGACCTATCGCACCGCACCGCCAATTATCACACATAACGTGTTACTGATATGAGATGCAGTGAAAGATGGAGGGAGGTAGGAAACGATAGAACACAAGAAAGGGATTGAGAGAGAGAGAGAGAGAGAGAGAGAGAGAGAGAGAGAATAAAAGAGAGAGGGGGGGATAAAGGGGGAGAGAAAGAGAGGTGGGGAGGTCTCGCCTCTCCTACGAGACCTCTTTCATGTTTAAGACCCCCGGATGCTTGATTACTCGTAATTGGTCACACACACGGACAAATCTCACGGCAAATGACACGCCGCGTCGCGCCGCCACGCACACGCACAAACACAAACAAGCGCCGGCTTTCAGCGGGCGGCCATTAAAGGTCTCCGCGTGGAGATCCACCGCGGTCATATTCTAATTACAATCATCACGTCGTAATTATCCTCCCCCCCCCCTGCTGCCAAAGTCTTTTGTGTGCGCTCGGTGAGAGAGACGTGCGGGGGCCATTGTGCGCCGGGGGCCCCGGCGGCCCGCGGGGTCTCCAGACCCTACGCGGCGTGCGCAGAGAGAAAGAAAAGAGTCCTCGGAGGTTCATCATAACATTGTGCCACCGCCGCTGTACACCGCCGCCGCCGCCGCGCGCCATGGCAACCGGGGAGCCGTGGCTGCAGCGCTCTCCGCTCCCCCGCTCGTTCCGCTCGGTCCTCCTCGTGTCCGGAGGCACACGTGGCCATCGCCACGGTGTCCTCTTGCCGAGATGACGGTGGTGATTCACGGCCGCCCCCCCCCCCCTCCACGCCCCCCCTGCCGTCACATGGACGTCCAGATGGGTCTCTCCGACTCTGGCACCGGCGGTCAGCCATCTGACTGGAGCGTCGTGGTGGGGGGGGGGGGGATTCTCCTCACGGACCGCGGCTCACGTGAGCCCAGGGAACCGGGGGGGCCTCTCGTGTGGGGGCCTCTTGTGTGGGCGGCCCGGTTGGCAGGGCCAGCCTGGCTGAGCCTGGCTGGGGGTGCTGGGAACTGTGTGCGGGTGGGGAGATGGTGGCTTGTGATGGGTGGCGCGGTCGCGGAACGTGCCCAAGGGTCTTGGGGGGGGGGGCGGGGATGCTTGTCCCCGTGCTTCCATTCCATCCCATTCCATTTATTTAGCAGCCGCTTTTTGGTCCAAAGCGACTCACAGTTAAGTGCATCCGACGATGGAAAGTGCAAGAATCATCTAAGTGCATGCAACTTCAAAAATAAGTGCTGTGATTGTAAAAGAAGAGATGGAGACAGATAGAGTTATTTATTTGTTTTCACTTGTCATTCACCATGATGCCGTCTGAGCCGATGAGTTTCCAGCCTGGAAGATGGGTAGAGACTCGGCGGTTCTGATCCAGGCCCGCTGGGTCCCTGTTGCTCACGGCATCACAGTAGAACCTAGTGAGGCCCAGTTGGGGCGTGCGTTGGGGCGTGCGTTGGGGCGTGCGTTGGGGCGTGCGTTGGGGCGTGCGTTGGGGTGAGCGTTGGGGTGTGCGTTGGGGCGTGCGTTGGGGCGTGCATTGGGGCGTGCGTTGGGGCGTGCGTTGGGGTGTGCACTCATTGGGCGTGCACGTGACACAGAGGACGAGCATGTTGTGACCATGTGACCACATGTTTCTGTTAGACTAGGAACACGGTAAACAGGCACACACACACACACACACACACAGACACGCTCGCACGCACGCACGCACAGACACACACACACACACACACACACACACACACACACACACACACACACACACAGCCTCACGTTTGATTTCTATTACTTCACAAGGCCTGGCCCACAGCAGGCGACCGTCTGTGGGAACATCTTCAGCCACTCTGATGTTTTATTGGACCTCTGCGGAAATAAATAAGAAACACTCACAGAAAACAATATGGCAGCGGGGAAGTCCTCCCCAAAAAATAATCTCCAACCAAGATGTTTCCAGTTCACCGTTGTCATTGAGTTTTTTTTAAATTAATTGAATTTCTAAAAGGACACCATGCACGTACATTCATCATTGATCAAATGAGAAGATGGTTGCACCAGATTTAGCCGAGCGGCTGACTTCCATCTGCAGTCCTCTGTGTTGAATGTCCTCTCAGTGGTCCAATGTTCCCCCCAGTCCCCAGACCACCGCTAACGGGGGTGTGTATGTGTGTGTGTGTGTGTGCGTGTGTGTGTGTGTGTGTGTGGCCTGCATGTGCGTGCGTGCGTGTGTGTGTGTGTGTGTGTGTGTGTGTGTGCGTGTGCGTGTGTGTGTGGCCTGCATGTGCATGCGTGTGCGTGTGTGTGTGTGTGTGGGTTTGTGTGCGTGTGTGGCCTGCATGTGCGTGTGCGTGTGTGTGTGTGTGTGTGGCGGGGCTTTGCCGTGGAGCAGGACACGGCTCTGGGGAAGCCCAAGGAGGTGTTCCAGGTGAGCCCTGACCTGGGCTGCGAGGAGCCGGTGTGCCCCTCCCTCAGCCTCACCTCCGCCAGCTGGGCGGCGCTGTCCGACGGCACGGGGCGGCTCCACCTGCTGCGCACCAGCCAGAGGGGGGAGAACTCGCACCTCAGGTGGGAGGTGAGCAGCAACGCACGCGCATCCACGCGCACACGCAGACACGCGCACACGCAGACACGCACACCCATCATTATCATGAAGTAAAGTAAAGGGGGCTTTTAGCAGACGCTTTTGTCCAGCGCGACTTACAATCAGTACATGTGTGAGGGTTCGACATGTGGACTGTTGGAAGAGGAGGAGGAGGGGGGGATCAAGGGGATCGAACTGCCGACCCTACGTTAAGCGGACGACCCGCTCACCCATCATTAGCATAAAGTAAAGTAAAGGGGGCTTTTAGCAGACGCTTTTGTCCAGAGCGACTTACAATCAGTACATTTTGTGGGGTTCGACATGTGGACCTTTGGAGGAGGAGGAGGAGGAGGAGGAGGAGTGGGGGGTCAAGGGGGTCGAACCGCCGACCCTACGGTGAGCGGACGACCCGCTCTGTCCACCCCTGCTCTACCCGCTGAGCTACTGCCGCCCCATCCAGGTGTCGAATCAAACACACCGCAAACCTTTTTTTTCTTCCTTTCTCTCGTTCTGTTCAATTTGAATGAGTAATGTAGAGAAATGTAGCTGCCGTCCGTCAGACCCCTGGGTAGGGGGTGGGGGGGTGTGTGATGTCACGTGTGATGTCACAGGTGGACGGCTCGCTATGCGGCCCGGCAGTGACTAACGATGACGAATGAGCAGCCTCACCGCCCAGCTGGTGGTAAAGCATTTACATTCCCTGTAAATCCCCCCCCATGTTGACGTGACGGAGACGGAGAATCGCTAATCGAACGCAGAATAGAAAAGTTAACTACACACACACACACACACACATATGATGGATTGAGTTCCCCCCTGTGAGCTCGGGGTATATGTGTGGAAGACGGCGTTGAATGTCTTGCTAAGTAGCTAAGAGATGCATCCAGGACTACAGAGAGACTGCTACTACAGAGAGACTAAGTAGTTAAGAGATGCATCTACTATTGAGAAAACGCAAAACTAATCTTCAACCAAAAAGCTATGATGCAACACACACACACACTCTCCCACCCCCCCCCCCCCCCCCCCCCCCCCCTCCCCCCCACAAGCCTCGCACACAGTCATGTGTGAGGCTCCTTCCCCTGGTATTAACAACAACAACAACAACAACATCAAACAACAATAACATCAACATCAAACATCAAATGGTCTTGCATCACCTCCTCCTGTAACCCGATGGGTTGTGTGTGTGTGTGTGTGTGTGTCTGTGTCTGTGTGTGTGTGTGTGTGTGTGTGTGTGTGTGTGTGTGCGTGTGCGTGCGTGTGTGGCCTGCGTGTGTGCGTGTCTGTGTGTGTGTGTGTGCGTGTCTGTGTGTGCGTGTGGCCTGCGTGTGCGTGTGTGCGTGTCTGTGTGTGTGTGGCCTGCGTGTGTGTGTGTGTGTGTGTGGCCTGCATGTGCGTGTGTGTGTGTGTGTGTGTGCGTGTGCCTGTGCGTGTCTGTGTGTGTGTGTGTGTGTGCGTGCGTGTGCCTGTGCGTGTGTGCGTGTGTGTGTGTGTGTGGCCTGCGCGCCTCCAGCCACAGTTCAGCCAGCAGATGGGCGAGCCCTTCATTGTGGTCCACAGCCTGGCCCACGTCCAGGCCGGCCTCCACAGCCTGGAGGTGCTGCTGCTGCGTGTCCAGAAGGACCCCCAGGAGAGCAAGGGCAGCGGCTTCTCCGTGTCCCTGGAGTGGGTCACCGTCGCCAGCACCACCACCTCCTCCTCCTCCTCCTCCTCCGAGCAGGGTGAGTGGAGCTCCACCTTCCACTTGCACGCCAACCCCCAGCCTGCTTCCAGAGAACCTTGAACAAAAACAGAGTCCACAAAGGTTTCGAATCAACACAGCGTGTCTACTGGCCGCGGTGGAAACACACTTAATTAAAATCCCCCTTCTGTAAGCCCCTTAGTTCCTGGTTCCGGGGCCCCAGGCTCCGCCCCCCCGCCCCCCCATAGACGTTCTGCTGTGGCGTGATAGAACCTGCCGGGTCCGAGATTAGACCCGTACGCCGCGCGTCCGGTGGCTGTGCAGCTGAATGCAGCGCGGCCCTCCCATGACTCCACAGTCTAAGACGAAGGCAGGAAAGCCGACGACGGCCATTTGATGAACAGCCTTCATCTTTTCATTAGCACGCCGCGGCGGCAGCGGCGGCGGCGGTGGTGTTATTGTGGTGCTCGCGGGAGACTCCGCTCCGCCGCGGTCCTCCTTAATTAAAAAAGACGTCTGCCGGGTTTTGATTTGCCATTGTGCCGGCGAGCAGCTCTCTGTGTGTCTCGCGTCGTGTGAGCGGTCGACGAGGTCAACGCTGTCGGCGGCGCGCTCGCCGTCCAATCAGGCTGCTGCGTCTTGTGACCTCGCAGCATTGTGTAACAAAAGAAGAAGAAGAAGAAGAAGAACAACAACAACAACGACAACAACTAACTGCGACGAGCAATGCAAACGTAGTTTTCCCCATATGGACTCTTTGGTGCTACAGAGGTTTGTATGTTGTACACCTCTACAACAAGAGGTGTATGTTGTACACCTCTACAACAAGAGGTGTATGTTGTACACCTCTACAACAAGAGGTGTATGATGTACACCTCTACAACAAGAGGTGTATGATGTACACCTCTACAACAAGAGGTGTATGATGTACACCTCTACAACAAGAGGTGTATGTTGTACACGTCTACGACAAGAGGTGTATGTTGTACACCTCTACGACAAGAGGTGTATGATGTACACCTCTACAACAAGAGGTGTATGTTGTACACCTCTACAACAAGAGGTGTATGTTGTACACCTCTACAACAAGAGGTGTATGTTGTACACCTCTACAACAAGAGGTGTATGTTGTACACCTCTACAACAAGAGGTGTATGTTGTTCACCTCTACAACAAGAGGTGTATGATGTACACCTCTACAACAAGAGGTGTATGATGTACACCTCTACAACAAGAGGTGTATGATGTACACCTCTACAACAAGAGCTGTATGATGTACACCTCTACAACAAGAGGTGTATGTTGTACACCTCTACAACGAGAGGTGTATGTTGTACACCTCTACAACGAGAGGTGTATGTTGTACACCTCTACAACGAGAGGTGTATGTTGTACACCTCTACAACGAGAGGTGTATGTTGTACACCTCTACAACGAGAGGTGTATGTTGTACACCTCTACAACGAGAGGTGTATGTTGTACACCTCTACAACAAGAGGTGTATGTTGTACACCTCTACAACAAGAGGTGTATGTTGTACACCTCTACAACAAGAGGTGTATGTTGTTCACCTCTACAACAAGAGGTGTATGATGTACACCTCTACAACAAGAGGTGTATGATGTACACCTCTACAACAAGAGGTGTATGTTGTACACCTCTACAACAAGAGGTGTATGTTGTACACCTCTACAACAAGAGGTGTATGTTGTACACCTCTACAAAAAGAGGTGTATGATGTACACCTCTACAACAAGAGGTGTATGTTGTACACCTCTACAAAAAGAGGTGTACAACAGTCACCCATCACCAGTCAGTACGCCGCGGTAAAAACACCAA
>JAXIVH010000019.1:3578712-3610471 GCA_036785325.1 Urophycis tenuis | reverse complement strand
GAGTCCATTACAGATGAAATGGAGCCAGAGTCCCCCGCCGGGGGGGGGGGGCCGGGCCCGGGCCGCTCGGCCGAGACGAGGCTTGTGACCACTAAACGGATTGCATTCAATAGCGCTTGCCTTTGCGTTGAGCCCCCCCCCCCCCCCCCCCCCCATCTCTGTGAGGGCCAACCTTTGGGAGGTAATTGGCTTTTCCTGCTCCGAGGCCAGCTGTCGGCAAGGCCTGTAATTGCTCTTTTCTCTGTGAGGACATTGTTTTGCTGAGTGAAATCTAGTTTCCCCTCCCTCCCACTGCCCCCCCCCCCCCCCCCTCGTTATTCAATTGCTTTCTGTGCAGATCGAACCGTAGGGGGGGGGCGTGTTCCCCATTTTGCGTATTTACCTCCCTGTGTTTGTGTTTCCTTGGTTCGGCGTGGGGTGGGATTACCTGTCATGTCTGCCGAGCCGACCCCCCCCCCCCAAACGACGGCCCCCTTTACCTCGTCATCGGGGGCAACGTCAGGTCCGGGATTACGCCCCAAAGTGAACCGCGCTCCTTCTCAATTAAAAAAAAAAAAAAAAAGTCCTTTCAAAGGATTTCTGTTAAGCATGTCACACATCGATTTGCCTGAGACGGAGCAGCAGCAAACCCCCCCCCAACCCCCCCCCCCCCCCCCCCCCCCGACTATTCCTCACTTCCCGGTATCCCCGGTGTGTGTGCTTGATTGCCCATTTTTTGTTTGTTTGTCAAGAGAGCGACGGTGCTGCTTTTACCGTGCGCGTGCGCGGGGGTCCATGTAATCAGAGGCACCGCAGCCTTCAGCGTCAGCTCATCACGCCGACGCAGATGCAGGAAGCTGCCAGCCCCCCCTCCCCCCCCCCCCCCCCCCCCCGCGTCCTGTCTGCTCAGGCCCCCAGACGTCCCTCCTGTTTCCTGTGCAGTCATTAAGCCCACTGTTTTATCCCTCTCTGGCTTTTTTGGATGACAGTCAGACACCCTGGTCACCATCCCCGGCCCCCCCCCCCCCCACCCCCCGGGCCCCGCCTCCGCCTCCCTGCTCTGCCCTGCAGGCAGACAGATGTTTCCTCACCTGTTCGCCTGTCAATCACAGGCGAGGTGATGCGGGAAATGAAACAGCGATCGTCGGTGGTGGAATGAATCAAGGAAGGAGGGAGGCAGCAGAGAGAGGGGGAGGGGATTTCATTTGGTTTGAGTTTCAAGGTGTCGCTCTCTTCTGCGCTCGTCCGCAGAATGCTGGAATGTTACCTCCAGCATCTTTAACAGGAAATGGTATCGGTTAAAAAAAAAAAAAAAAAAAGTACTTTCAAATTCCAAGGTGAATTGTACAAATAAAACAACATCGCTGAGAGGAGAATCAGATCTCTGTGTCCTTCAGCCCAGTATTACCAAGTGCTCTGTATTACCCAGTGCTCAGTATTACCAAGTGCTCACTATTACCCAGTGCTCAATATTACCCAGTGCTCAGTATTACCCAGTGCTCAAAATGACCCAGTGCTCAGTATTAACCCAGTGCTCAATATTACCCAGTGCTCAGTATTACCCAGTGCTCAATATTATCCATGCTCAGTATTACCCAGTGCTCAGTATTACCCAGTGCTCAATATTACCCAGTGCTCAATATTACCCAGTGCTCAATATTACCAGTGCTCAGTATTACCCAGTGCTCAGTATTACCCAGTGCTCAATATTACCCAGTGCTCAATATTACCCAGTGCTCAGTATTACCCAGTGCTCAGTATGTAAAGTGGTGTGGGGACACGTCCAGCCATCAGCGCCGTGGCGTTCTGTTTGTACGCCACGGCGGAGCAGCGGGTTCTGAAGATGAATGTGGTCAGCTGTGGGAACTTCAAAGTCATTTCATAATCATATCTGGCTGCCATTAAGAGACCATGTTCTGTTCCGATGAGAGATTAGTTTTTCCCTCAGAATTCCGTGATGAGTAATTCCGGGTTGACCGCTGGCCGTGACCGCTGTGACATTCTCCAGTGAAATGTTTACTTTGATCCCCACTGTTCCCTCTGATGAAGCGCTCTGCCATGCAGGCGTTTCATCCCCCTGCAACATCTTTTGATGCAGATTCAGTCATGGCAGACTCTACTACGTGCGCCTCTATCATACAGATTAATTCCTGCGCACGGTCGCCTGCACCTCACCCTCATGCATATCCTGCACCGATTCTAGTCACGCGCATTTTGTCACCTGTGACTCTCTCGTGCACATTTCCTGTCCCGCGCACATCCTCTCCTGCACACATCCTCTCGTGCACATTTTCTGCCCCCATGCACATCCTACCTTGCACACATCTTGTGCACAAATTTGCTCCTACACACATCCTCTCGTGCACACACCCACTCCTGCACACATCCTCTTCTGCACACATTCTCTCGTGCACACATCCTCTCCTGCACACTTCCTCTCGTGCGCACATCCTCTCGTGCGCACATTATCTCGTGCACACATTCCATTAATGCACTCATTCCATTAATGCACAAATTCCCTCATGCTGCACCGCCGCCCGTAATCTATAATTAAAATATGATATATATAATATAATCAGCGGGGGGCGTGCAGGATGGGCTCCGTGCAGGATGGTAATTACAGCCGTGTGTGACTGACTGGGAGCCTCGCGCTGGACTGTCATTAGGAGGAACACGACGCCTCGCCTGTTTTCTTTTGGTCACGGACGGAGGTTACCTATTGGACCGTTCATAACGAGCTTCTGGCTCTGCTCCGCCCACGCGAGGGCCGTGACCCCTCCACCTTCAGCCCCGTTGGTGGAGGCGGAGGCGGAGGAATGGAAAAACCTGAAAAAGGGACAAAAACAGAAGAGCGGTTTACGGTGAGTTGGTGAAGTCGTCGCAGGCGGAGTTAGTACGGAAAGTTTGGTGTCTTGTTCTCTGCTGTTAGCTGGCTTGTCTTACTGGTAGGACGCGCAAAGCAATTAGCGCCTGTGTGCTTGACCTGTTACACCATGGAAGGCGAAAGGAAATTTGCCCCATTAGCAGTTTCTTTTTTGTTTCTGATTTGCTAATGGTGCTAATTTGCTATATGTCAAGTGGATAAATGGATGCACATTGAACACTTGCGTACATGTGTAATTTGTAAGGACGAAGATCATCACCACCTGTGACTTTCTGTGAGTTCTGCTGTATCTCGCCGCGGTTGGGGGGCGGGCTCTGCCGTCGTTCCAGATTGAGGCATTTCATTGGTTCAAAATGCGATGACGACAACGCCCCGCCCCCCCCTCTCCAGCGGTCACCCCCAGATCGGGCCGCGGTACGTGAACACCCCGCCACGGGTAACGGTAACTGTCAAAACCCCTTAAAAGGGATTACAAATCAATATCACATTACTATGGCTCAGATTACATTTGTGTTCGGCATGGGCGCAAATCAATACAAATAATTAAATACATATCACCGTCCCACTAAATCACTCCCCACTGTAGGTATGCGAGTGTAATGCAATGTGCGGAGAGCACAATCTGTTTAGTGGATCACAAGGCTTTGGCTGATTGTATTGCCGGTCTCTGCTAAGATACAATGCACTCCCAGTTTGGCTGTTTTTTTTTTTTTTTTACGATGCTAGCTCCTGTTCAAGTTCAAGTTTTCGGTTGAAACATGTCACTGTTGTAAGTTTATTTATGTACTCGGGTCTGAGCAGACCCGTATTTACTGGTGCCAGGAGAGGGCTTGCATTAACACATTGTTTACAGTCCACAGATGGACACAGACGGAGTCCACGCGCCTTCCCACAGCAGTACACCTTTGGGGTTATCTGGGAAAGATCTCATGGTTTATGTGCAATGTATGTCCGTTAACCGATTTTACATTTTTATAGGAATAAAATCAATATATATTATTTTAACAGTATTTGTACTGTTGATACTGTTACTTTTAGTACTTTGCATAATAAATACCACAAAATATGATATATTTAAAAAGTACCATTAAGAATGGAGAGAGGCCGATAGAAAGGGTGGTGGGGAAGGTGGATGGAGCGGTGGGCCGACAGCGGGTGGATGTACGACCAGGTGATGGAGGAGGTGGAGGTCGGTTGGGGGTCGGACGAGGAGAACCGCTGGTCAGCCTGCTGACGTTGCACACGTGCGTCTGCAGCTCACTGCTCACTCTGTGTGATGAGATCGGCCCACTTGTGCTGACACCAACAACACTGAGGACCCTTCAGGTGTCGCGGTCGAGTGGCTCCTCCACACTTTGAGTGCCATCCATCATATATATATATATATATATATATATATATATATATATATATATATATATATTATACTGTATATATTAGATTAGATTCAACTTTATTGCCATTGTGCAGAGTACAAGTACAGACACAAGGAAATGTAGTAATATATACAGTATTTATTTATTGGGACCTTTCGGTCTTTATTTGTCATTCCCATGTTTTTTAGATATGGGAATGAAATTCGTTTTCTGCATTTGACCCATCCCCTGGTACATAGTAGCAGTGGGGCTGCTATGATCAGTGCCCGGGGAGCAAGTTGGAGTTCAGGGTTCAGTGTCTTGCTCAAGGACACTTGATCCCCACTTCCACATTTTTGGAAGTGGGGATCAAGGGGATCGAACCGCCGACCCTACGGTTAGTGGACGACCTGCTCTGCCCACCCGCCCCGCATATACTGTATATATATATATATATATATATATATATATATATATATATATATATATATATATATATATATATATATATACACACTGTATTTATTTATTTTATTTTTGTTGCAGGATTCTGCTCACTGTATGTGAAGATGTTTTATTTGAGCACAACCTTGCCGTGCTTTGGGCCGTGGATACAGGGACCATGTGGTCTGTGGGCCACTCAGTTTAAAAACATCCATTGGAAAAAATCCACTGATTTTATATTTGATGGACAACAAACGTTTTGGCCTTCATTCAAACGGAAGCCTGCAACAGTGAGGCAGCTTGTCTCCAGTCAGACCACAAGTTTGCACAGAGAACACCACACGCAATGTTTTAAACTCACCATCCGACTTAACATTTTTATTTTATTTTACAAAGCCAAAGCTTCTCAATGAACATTGAATGCATTCACGTAATTAAATCAATATTTGTTCCTCACTGCACAGCAAAATATTCATCCACGTTATCGACAGAAGCTCAATAGAACAAGCAATTTTCCCAAAGCCCAGACAGCACAAACGACCACAGAACAATTACCCCGCTCCTCGTATTCGTACCATCGCGCGGCGCGGGGATCGACGCGTGCCTTGCTCGTTAGCGACGGCAGCCCTGTGCTTTTGTATCGAGTTTCTCCTGACATTTCGAATGCGGGACGAGAGGCCGTGACACGCAGAGAACTATCTACAGATACGGACCTGGTGGGCGTGTCCCTGTGATGGGAACCACCAATCACGTCTCAAGGATGTGTCTCTCTCTCTCTGTGGTCTGTGGACACAGACTAGGTCATTCCACTTAAGTGCGGTTTGCGCAAATCAACAGCACAACAGCAGCCCCGCTGTCTCCGCTGTCCGTTAGGATGAATCCACGGCACACACACACACACACACACGCGTGCACAACAACAACTGGCACGTTTGTGCTTTACATGTAGATTTAAAAAAAAAACCGCTGTACTGCACACTGTCAACAGACGCATGGAGTCTTGTGTCAGCGCACGGGTACAGAACATCGATGTGTTTCCTTGACCGGAGTGTTTTTACCGTAATGTAGCGTTTCTTGTTTTTTTGTGTGTGCTTTAGGTTGAGGTGGCGTTCTAGACGTGATGCCCAAATGCCTTTTGTACTTGTCCGTTCATTTGAGGTCATGTCATGGTGTGAAGGGGCCGGCGTGTCTGGGTTCGATCCCCCGATGTCTCTGCAGCAGCTACCTGTAGGCATCCTAAAGCCAGACGCTCTAGCAGCTCTGGAACGACGTGTCGGAGTCCCTTCCGATCAAAACGTCCGCCGATCGTCCGCGTAGCGAAGCTACTTTCCTTTCTTTAGTTCTTTTGTCAGTTTGTTTCCCTCCTCCCTCCTCCTTGACCCCTGGGTGGCCTTCACCTCTGCGCCAACATCTGGCTGACGTCCGTGGAGGTGCGGCGCGCTTTCAAAGCGTTTGTCCGCCTCAGTCTCACCACCGCCGTGAGGAGCGTCGCGGAGACCGAGGTCATTCGCCGGCCGGCCGGGTCAAAGGTCACGCTGTGATGGGTGGGGGGGGAGACGTTCCGCGTCCTCGTTGACGGTCTCTCTCTCTCTCTCCTCGCCGCGGGAAGCCGCCCTCGCCGCCGCCAGGCAACGGCGACCCGAAACCCATCACCTAGCCGGGTTCCTCTCCTTGTTGTCCTTTCTTTCCCTTTTCTTTCTTTTTTTTCCCCCCCGGGTCATCCTTGTAAGTCAGTCGCCGGTAAACTCCACCCCCCTCCCCCCCCGCCCCCCCTGGCGCGCGCTCCCGTCTCCCCTTCAGGCGTCGGCGTACGCGTCCCCCCCGTAGACGCGCGTGTCCGGGTGCTGGTAGACCCCCCGGGGGTCCGGCAGCAGCTCGTCGGTGGCGGTCAGCTCCTCCAGCTGCGTGGTGAAGTGGTCCGTGGTGCTCTCTACCAGAGAGGACTCTTTGACGGCGCTGTAGGTCAGCGCCACGCTGTAGGCGGCGGGCTTGGCGGCGCCCGGCCGCCCGCAGCGGCAGATCTTGCGGAAGGCGGCGCGGAACTTCTGCGACATGGCGTTGTAGATGAGGGGGTTGACGGCGCTGTTGAGGTAGACGCAGCAGCGGCAGAACAGCAGGAACCAGCTGTCCAGGTAGGACTCGTCCAGGAAGGAGTTGACCACCACCAGCGTGCGGTAGGGCATCCAGAGGGCGGCGAACAGAATGACCACCACCGCCAGCATTTTGGTGACCTGAGGGGGAGGACGAGGAGGAGTTAAAGAGCGCTCTCTCATTTATTGTAGATCAC
The DNA here is from genome assembly GCA_036785325.1 of Urophycis tenuis. Lineage (NCBI taxonomy): Eukaryota > Metazoa > Chordata > Actinopteri > Gadiformes > Phycidae > Urophycis > Urophycis tenuis. The sequence continues at coordinate 3,603,522 of JAXIVH010000019.1, read as the reverse complement.
CTGTTACAGGTTATCCAGCCAGGTTATCAATCAACCAATAATCGATCATAATCAGACAGCAAGACACAAATACAACGTTACATGTTTTTGCTACATTTGCATGGTCATATTAAAAAAAAAACAACAGGACGTTATTTGGTATTATGGGCTGTATTTCAGCGAGTCACCTGTTTGCGAGAGGTAGCGGTGGAGTTGGAGTGGCGAGAGTTTTTGGCGGTGGTGCTGTGTCCGTTCTTGCACTTCTCCTTCACCGAGGAGGGTAGCGGGTTCATGAAGAGAATCCTCGCAATGAGTCCGTACAAGATGGTGGAGAGCAACAGTGGCAACACGAAAAAGATCCCAAAATCGAAGAAGTAGATGGGCATGTAAAATCGCCTCGGAACTTTGTAGCCGCAGGTGACGATGGTGACGTTGTCGTACACAAGTAGTTGGATGTCCGAGAGGTAAAACCACATGACGCAGTAAAGCGAAGTGAAAACCCACACGGACAAAATGATCTTCTTCGCCCTGGATAAAGTGCACAGAAACTGCGCTTTTATGGGATGGCAAATCGCGATGTACCGTTCGATGGTGAACGCGGTGATGGAGCAGGACGACGCGTTGATGCCCAAATACTGGAAGTACGTAATGCAGAGGCATCCGTAATGGCCGAACACCCAGCAGCCAAAGATGCTCTCCGTGATGCTGGGCAGCCCGGCCGCCGTTAGAACCATCAGGTCCGCCACGGCTAGACTCACCAGGTAGCAGTTGGTTGGCGTCCGCATGTGTTTGGTGGTCAGCACCACCAAGACGACCATCACATTGCCGACCACCCCGAGGACGCATATGACAAAAAACAACAAACTGCTTATCACCTTGTACTCGATGCCCATGTCCACCCAAACCCCCAACGTGGCGTTTTGCTCCCGTGCGGCTGTAAAGTTTTCCATGTCGGTCGAAGAAGCGACAGACGCGTTATTATGAGAAGAAAGTGCCGGAGCGACGTCGGTCATTGCACTGAGTTTGGACCGAACCCCGGCGTCTTAACATTTACGCACGGCAAAAACGTGAAAAATTGGACGCCATGAAAGCTGATGTAGGCTAAGAAAATAATCGTTCCTTACGTTGCCTTGAAAAATAACACTCAATCAAACTGAAAGATGTTTTCGAATATATTTTTAAACGGTGGTTCTGTTGTTCAGACACGTGCGTAAAGGTGTTGCGCTTTGACTTGGTCCTCCTTTCCAGAGAATGGGTTGACGCGCGCCTAGTACTCTACCGGAGACGTCTGGTCGTAAAGCATCGGTTGGATGCTCCTTTTAAGTCCTCTTTTTTCCTCCTCTTTTTTTTTTTTTTTACGCATGCGAGTTTACGCGACTGTGGCCGATAGGCCCGCGTAATAAACCCATTTCACAGTGCGACGCCTATCAATCAATCAACCCAGCTTTTGTTATCCCGCTTTGTTATTCTGCTTTTTTATAAGTCTATAGGCCTATTAAAAAATAATAAAGATGACATAATTCACACGCGTAGGTGCTTAATGCCATGCAAACTGTATGTCTTCGACTGTGCGCCCTATTGAATGAATGAGGCGCATTCGTGGATGATTTTGAGTCGAATGGCTCGCGAGCCAAACAGAAAGAGAGAAAGAGTAGGCAATGGCATGAGACAATGGTGTTTCATCAAGCAAGTCGCTTTTCATACAGCTAATGGTGGAGAGCTGCAGTATCATCCACGCTGGACGACGGGGGTCGATTAAGGCTGCATGCAACACGTTTAAACAAACACACTGCGGGCTCTAAGAACAGAGGATCAACCAGACAGACGCTTATTGGGATTATATTAAATGGGTTTTTTTTTGTGTGCTAATGCAATGTGATGGTCCATTACTCGAGTCGCGTCTGGCGCATTCATTCGGGTCCACTGTGATGTTGCTAATGCATGCAGGTAAAAGAAATGTGGACTTTCTGTTGGGGGAAGTCAATATTCCGTTATGTAAATACAGCCAGAGAAGGGGAATTGATTAGTTGCATCAAAAGACGGGAGATGGGGGAACACAAAAACCTGTTTTATTCTGTGCACTTAATCGACTCACAGGAAACTTGCTGAACTAAAACTGACTTTCTTACTTTACGTTACTTTACCTACAGGTTAATTCACTTACAATCATGTACTTAAAATGTACTTTCCAACTTCAATAATAATATTGTAATCTATATCTGTCTTCATGATCGTTTTGTAAAACTGTTCAACTGATCAATACCTGGCCATTATGGACAGAACAATTATATTCTACATATAAGCTATAAATGATATTCTGATTTTGTCGTTCCGAGTATTATAGTGCCCTATATATAGGCGTTTGGACCCCTGCCTGTTTCGCTCTCGCCCTGTATGAGTTGTTGTTCTACTTTACCGACCGTGGAGGTGGACTCTCTCCCCCACACCAACTGTGCACATTTCCCAAGGAGCCCCGGACAGTGGCGATCATCGGCGCCATTCCTCGGCTTTATTTATGTTTGCCAAACTCTTGGCACGGAGACGCTGTCAACAGTACGTAGGCACAACGGCGCAACAGGTGGGCCGGGCCCGCACATCGTTACGTAACACGGAGGCTGCTACGCCCCCTCGCCTTTTTGCCAGTCTTTCCTCCATTAGGAAATAAGGATGTAAGTTTGTTTCGGTCTTAACGGCTTTTAGTCTGCTGGGGCGTTCCCCTGTATGGGTAGGATTTCATCATCAGTCAATAAAAAATAACCAATTCTTGTGGTAATTACTCTAGATGTGGTGGTGAAATTGCTTTTCCCTGTTATACGCCAACGACAAATATTGTGCCTGTCGATACGGGGACCACTAATGGGAACTGGTCCCTGGGTGCACCTCCGCTTAGATTAAGGATCAATCGATGTTCTTCTGCAGGTATCAGCAGCAGGACCGACCATGATGGGATGACAAAGACCTTTACTGCCACCTTGTGGACAAACGGCGCTACTGCCAAATACAACCGCGCACAAAGCCGATCGCGGATCAGTTTCCCGGAAGCTTCTCCCTCTGAATGGAAGAACCCGAGTATGTAGTCATCTGACTGTACTTCTGAATGTTCTTCTGAATGTCTGAAGGAAAACACCGAGACAACTCCATAAAATCCAACCGTCGTACGAATCGCCTCCCTGGCAGCTGCTTGGTGGTGGAAGCCAGACCATAAAGCAGCGTGCAATACTCGTGCAATGCGATGCATGTTTTATGTTTTTTTATGTTTCATCAATATGAATCTCCAGGGTTCTGTTGTAACGTCGTTCCACACGTTGACTTACTGTTATGTCTCACTCGACAGCTGAAACCGTAAAATACCAATATGATCTCAGACAGCTGTTACTGCCATACGAAAAATAAGTTATAGGCTACGCCTATATAGCCCCAGGTTTCTGTTTATAGCCTTTTTTTTTTTTAAACCACGCAGTAATTGTACAGACCCGCCGCATTACGCAGTGGTGGCACGAGCGTCTGTAATCTCGTCATTTTCCACGTCATCCTCAGCCTGCGTTGTGATTTTACTACGTCACAGCCGCTCGTTTTCGATGTAAAGCGCGTCGTTCCCTGCCGGCCACGCCCACATCAGCTGTCAGCGTCTCACACAAAGAGGTGAGCCGGGGTCACACGCACACGCACGGCGAAACACAGAGCCCAAGGTCAGTGATTAATAAGTGGCCTACTGGCACCATGGCGTCCACTCTACTAAATCAATAGAGTTTAATAAATAAATAGGTACCGCGTAAACCAAGACGGCCTAATGGAAACCCGCGCTCCCCGCTTTTAGAAACCCTCCAAACGGTAGACATATTCACGGAACAACAGTCAACGGTCTACGTGAGCAACGGCGTTCCTCAACGTGTCTCCAAAATGGCCGCATGGCGATGAACTACGGCACTGTGACAGCTACAGTCTCCCTCTGGTCTTTGTTATTGTTTCAGTTAAAAAAAAGTGGGTTGTTGACGCAGATGGAAGGCAGGAAAAGAGGCAGAGAGCGAGCGGGAGAGGGAGAGAGGGTTAGAGAGAGCCCTTTACTTACTCCATCTTAGTGTATGTATATCCAGACTGGAGGCAGCTGTGTAGCGCTGAGCCGCCGTATAGGATAAACAGTCTCAGCCACACAAACACGTTTCAGTGTACGAAAGCATAAAGCCTGCGCACACACACAGGCACGCACACACACACACAGGCATGCACACGCACACACACACACATGCAGGTGTGCGTATGCTTACCCACATTCTTACGGGTATACAGACACACACACACACACACACAAGCTTACCCACATTCTTACAGGCACACACACACACACAATAATGGTAATCACATTCTTGTGGGTACACACACAGACAATCATAAGCTTACCCACATTCTTGAGGGCACACACACACACACACACACTCACGCAAATAAGCTTACCCACATTGTTGCGGGTGCACACACACACGCACGCACACACACACACACACACACACAACCACACACAGTGCTGAAGCTGTCTTCAGCAGCTGTATCCTTAATGGTGAGCCTCAGCAGGGAGTCCAGAGCACCCAGGCTCACACAGCATCACCATGGTTTCCGTATCAGACTCACTGCTGCTCCGATCCACTGGCTGAGCAGCATGGGCCACGTTCACCAGCGGCCATCTTGGCTCTAGACACTAGCTGTGTGTGTGTGTGTGTGTGTGTGGGGGGGGGGGGGGCTGATTGCTATAATACTTTAATATGCAACGTTTGCTGGAAATAAACAGCAGGGGAGCGATACACACATATACAGTATATATGATAGATAGAGAAACATCTCAAGGTCATGTCTGGACTTGAGTCACTAGTGGGGATCCTTTGGAGATCTTGACACGGGGCGAGCAGACTTGGTGTCAGACTCGACTCTTTGAGATTGCTTGAGTTCCTGCGCATTTGCGGATTTTTTAGCGAACACAGAAGGGGCTTCGTGGGCGGTGAGCTGCGTTCGGAGAAACCCTCTTTCGGATGTTCAATTCTTTTCAGGAAAGCACTTAGATCACGGATGTTTGTGATTACTTCTAAATGCTTTCAATATCCCGCAGGATTCCATTAACACGTGTGGTTCTGTGGCAATTTTTTTTTACATTGATGAACTCACCCATCCCCCCCTCCCGTATTTAATTCCACGCATTTGTCCTTGAGGTCCCTGCATGTATTGACTGGTCTCCGTGGCTCCCAGCAAATCCATCGCTCTGCTCGGGTATGTTCTGTGCGGGGCCACGTCTTTCTTGCGTAACCACGGTGATCGCCGGTGGCTCAGCCTTAAAGAAACTGTGCCGCTCGCCTTCTCTCTTCCGTCTCAGAATGCTCATCCTTCACGCAAATGCACAGCGGACCGTGAATATCAGCAGCCAAAAGCCATATAGGCCCGCACGCCACTGCCAGGCGCGCTATAGAAGCACTGAAGCGAATTATAATCTCCCAACTGTGGCCCACTACACACAGCCGATAGCTGGCATGATGCACCGGTACTCATGACCGGTGCACGGAAACTCTCCCCCGTGTCTGGCATGCGGTGTCTTGAGAACGGGTTTCTGTTTGCCACCACACTATTGTTCACAGAATCACAGGCCTGTTGCTGCTGGCCTGCATTGTTTCCCAGGCTATTTATTATAAGTAACCCTGCTCAGCAGACTGAGATAATAAGGCACAGCCCCCCCGGGCCCCCACTGTATACGATACGACATGGCAAGGCGGGTGCTGCTGGTGATTCCGGTGACTGAGTCACCCCGCCTCAGCCTTTTCGTGCGATGTGTGGTGGTGGATGTGCAGAAGAAGTTGATTCGGTCACCGGCAGGCAGCCCGCCTCGGCCCCGCGCGCGTGGGAGGGAGGGGTCTGCCGAGCATCTCCCCTCCCCGCGCCAAAGGAGCGCGAGCAGCCTGTGTGACGCGGGCGGCCACCGCGAGCTGCACCACCAGCCACCGAGCGGGGGAAAAAAATTAATCGGGGTAAGATGTACGAGCCGCTTCACGAGCCGAATTCGTGTTTTTCTAGCGATTTATTTAAAAGACAAGCGGGAACTTTTTTTTTTTTTTTTGCGCGACGTGTGTGTGTGTGTGTGTGTTGGATGAATAGGCTCACTGTTTGCTGACTTGTGAAAGAATTCGTTGTTAGAAATTGTGTTTCGCAGGTTTCAGTTGTGCAAAGGAAAAAATGTAGTCGAAGGGCTTAGAATTGAGGAGTCGAACAAGTATTTAGAATTAGGCTGTTAGTATTTAGTGCGAATAGTCCCCTCCATCTCGCCTACTGAGTAGAGCTGCTCTTTTGGGCTGAACATGCGTTGCACACGTGCAGAATTGGATGTCTTGATAAATGAGCGATACAGCCTACACTTTCACCAAGCCGACTCCTAAAAACAAGACGAGGGTTTATCGAAAGGCGGACCGTCTTTTGCGTTAAGTTGGGCGATAGTTTACAGCTTCGTTGTTTTTCTTTCATTCGACAGCGACGGATGCGATGTGATTGATGACCCGTCCGACGTTCAAATGGCGAGCCTCGCACCGAGTCACTACGGTCACGTGGAGGCGTGGGGCGAGTGGCGGGACGCGGCCGCGCTCACGAGCGGCCCAGGTGCGGACGAGGTCAACGATCCGCGCGAAAAGTCGCTTTTCCGCGGCGTTTCAGAACCACGGCCAGCGGCCGCCAGGGAGCAGCGGCTCTGCCTCGCCAAAAACCACAGAGAACTTGGGAAACACCAAGCGGCTCGTTGGGAGGACGAAACGGAGACGTCTTTCGGCTGCCACGACCGGACGCATGCAAGTCCCGCCAAGAACGAGAACGGCGGCGGCTCGGTCCAAAGCTCGTCGGCCCAACTCCACGAGGAAGACTACCTGGAACTTTTCATGTTGGCCGACCAAGAACTCGGCTCGGAGAAGTCCGTGGACTACGGCTTCATAATGGGCGTGGTCTGTCTGGTGACCGGCATCTCCTTAGTGGTCATATCGTACGCGGTCCCGCGGGACGTGAGCGTGGACCCGGACAGCGTGTCCGCGCGGGAGATGGAGAGCCACGAGCGGGAAAACGCCCGGGTGGGGGCCCACCTGGACCGGTGCGTGATCGCGGGGCTGTGTCTCCTCACCCTCGGGGGGGTGGTGCTCGCCATGCTGCTCATGGTCTCCATGTGGCGGTGGGAGTCGATGAGGAGGAAGGCGTTCGCGTATTCCAAGCACGCGGCGAAGTTGTACGGCTCCATCAATCTGAGAGGGGGCCCGGCCCCGCTCCCGGAGTCGCCCTCCCATCTGTCAACGGATTTAGAAGCGCTCCGCTGAGTGAATGCGAAACACGAGCCGCTGAAGCTCCGCCGTAAATCCCCGCCGATCCGACGGCGTCTTATTGTGCCACTAGTGGGACTCTTGGTGAGATACATGCCAAAATAAAAGCCCCGTGAAACTAGAGAAAAACACATCGATGGGGGGGGGGGGGGGGGGGGGGGGGGGGGGCTCCGGTTTGAAGACTTGCTGCGTGCAGTGGCAGCACACTTTGCCAAACGTGTATGAAAAAAAGGTTTTAACGTTTTGTTGCATGATGCATTGTTGGTCTCCGAATATATTCTTTGTACCTCGGCGAAGATGAGGATTTGACGAACATCATCGTTTTGAACACGCGTATGGAATACTGTATGCTGTGTACTTCGTTGAATACGGACGAGTCAACAATATCAAACCTCTGTACAGGACCAATAAAACCTGCCCAAACAACATTCACACAGCGCGTGTTCCCTGTGGCCTGTTATGTTATATATATATCTAATACGTCACGTACACAAATCAAGCATTCTGTGGCAGTGCTCACACACCTTGAGTAAGAGAGTGGGAGGGAAAGGGAGAGAAGGGAGGCGAGTGAGAGAAATGGGATGGCTGAGAGACACAGAGGGGGGGGGGGGGGGGGAGATAGAGAGAGAGACAAGATATGAAGAGAAACAACAATGTCAGCTGTTTTCTAAGTGTTCATCGAAAAAATGTAAAATCGATGAAGACTGGGCCCGCAACCGGCCACCATTTTGCTTGTGAGAACGTGCCCGGTCCTTCTTCATGGGGGCATTGCAGTGCTCGACAGGGATGCACAAACACACACACACAAACACACACACACACACACACACACAAACACACAGACACACATGCGCAGCCCCGCAGCAGAGTCTGCGGCTTTGCCTCTGCGCCGCCTGCCACAGGGCCGTGAATAAACGGCATTAGCCAAATGCTTATGTGTGTGCAGTGAATGAGGAGCTCAGCTAGTCGCTCACTGCCACAGTGAGTCCCATCATCGTCATCATCATCGTCATCGTCATCATCATCGTCATCATCATCATCATTACCATCATCCTTGCCATGTATTTTCCTCTCACATCCCTGTGAGACGGGGGGGGGGTAGGGGAGGGGCAGGTGCTCGTAGCTTGTAGGTTCTGGGTTCGATCCCCCCGAGAATGTCCACAGTCTTACCTGCGGGTGCCAGAGCCCAGGCACGGCCTTAATGGGCCCTGTATCTGCATTCACTGTACAACACTTTCTATAAAAGCGTGCGCTAAACGACTAAATGGTGAAAGTGAAATCAATGAAACCGCCTGGCTGCAACGTGGCCCGGGCCTCGCTGGGCTAATCAATCCTCGGTTAATGGGGTCATTAAAACGTGAGGAGAACAGCGATGTCTCAAACAGTTCGTGCCAGGACAGCAAACGGCGCGGCCTCATGAATACCGTAGGAGAGAAAGGTTTGTCAAAGGACGCAGGACGTGTGGGTGCATGTGGGTGGGGGAACATTGATTTAATTAGAGTCTATGGTTCCTCTAGCAAGAGATTCCCCCTGGACAGCTCTGCCCACACAAACACACGCATGTAAACACACACGCACACACACACACACACACACACACACACGCAAACACACACACACACACACAGGCCCACACACATGCACGCACACACACAGACGCGTGCACGCGCAAACCCACCGCAATCCGCCGTCGTACCATTAGGATATCCACATCCACTTACAAATACAAACATGCCCACTCCCCACGCTCACTTTTAGCTCGGAGGAGCTCCTCCCTCCTTCCTCCCTTACTCCCTCCCCCCTTTCCTCCCTTCCTGAATGGGCTTACTCAGAGTAATCATCAAAGACAGCTGGCGGCAGGAAATGGAATTGGATTGGATGTGCCGGGCAAGGGGGGGGGGGGGGGGGTGGAGGGGGGGAGGTAGTGGGGGTGGGCGGGTGGGTGGGTGGGCGGGGGGCGGTGTCACCAGGGGTCAAGAGCCTGGGTGTGGCTGGGGACCCCCCCTTTGGAGGTGGGGTGGGGGGGGTGCAATCGATGGTACTCTGGCTGTCCTGTGTCTGTGTCTCCCGGCAGCAGCTGCCATGCAGGAATATGCTAATGAGCCGTGGCGAGGAGGCAGCGGCAGGCGTCGATGGGAACAGGAAACACCCAGGGACGCACGGAGCGTGAAAAGACGATATTTGTACACGAGATGTTTTTGTGATACAATGCGGCTTATCAGAGCTGATCCGGAGATGATGCCACTAACCCCCCCCTCCCCCCCATAAACACACGCACACACGCACACACACACACACACACACGCACACGCACACACGCACATGCACACACACACATGCACACACACACACACACACACACACGCACACACAAGCACTCGCACAGGCACGCTCACACAAACATGCGCACACATGCACATGCATGTGCACACGCACACACACGCACAAGCACACACACACACACACACGCACGCACACACATCCACACTCACACGCACGCACACGCACGCACACACGCTCACACACACGCACAAGCACACACACACACACACGCGCACGCACACACATCCACACTCACACGCACGCACACGCACGCACACACGCTCACACACACGCACACACCCGTAGAGGGTCTTGAAATACCGTCTATGGTAAATGTTTTACTCAATAATCATTTTGGTTCTGTTTGTTGCATAGCAACAGCAGGTGAACTCAGCCACTATTTTAAGACACGAGGGGGCTGGGGGTGGAGGGGTGGGGGTGGTTTTGTTTTTAAGCTTAGACAAAAAAAAAGATGTGCAGAATAAACACACGCTAACAACTCAATACTGAATCGTTGACCCACTTTGTCGTGAAATGACAATATTATGTCTGGCGTATTTACCGCTGAAAGGAATAATGGATTCTAAATATCGATCGGCCCTAAAAGGGGTCAATATGTTTATTTGTACAATTACCTGATTAAGTCAGGAAAACCGTAAATCCACTCACCCTATCCCTTCCCCTCCCTTGACCCAGATAATGGTATATGGGCGGGGCTGCATCTTTTAGCCCCGCCCATCACGACTTCACGTCAGCCAACTGCGGTCTTGTGTGGATGGGGTTCAGGAAGTCAAGGGAACTTTTCGCGGAGCACTTTCACATCACTCTGCGTCGCCATTTTTGACTTGACCTACTTTTGTCCCAGTGAAAAACAAGACAGAGTCGAGAAATGACAAAAAATCCTGCCTTTGTCAAAACTCACTGGCTGGCATCATACCTCTTCCCTATAAAGCAATTTAATTATTTTTTTTAATAGTTTTTTCCCCAAAGTGGCAAACAGCGAATTCAACAGTGTTAGGGCCTCTGGCTGAAGGATGCCTGCAGGCAGACCGTGGACACTTGGACCAGCCCCAGTGCCTTTTGGCTGTAGGAGTCAAATGGCCAAAGCCACTACACTGCACACTAGCCCTCTTTACTTCAGATGAAGGAAACGAGTCGAGGGAGGGAAAAGGGGACATCGACTCTGTGCCATCGCTGAAGTCCATCGGCTGGTAATCACATTGGCCCGGACTGTGGTCATTACTCGTATGGTCTGCGGAAAATCGAGTAAAAACGCGTTCCTTTATCGCCATCTGTGTCCTCTGTGAAAGGGCTGGATAACCATAGAAACAGAATCTGTTGCTATGGGCGATGACTTCGCTGTGGTTAAGATCCCTCCACCGACTTTGGTTCAAACAAGGCTTCCTCACGTTTATCAATGAGGAGACCTTGAATGGACAGGATGTGATCCTCAGGCACTCAACAAGATACCCAAGACCAAGAGCTTATGGTGACGCTGTCGTCCATTTGGCTGAAGCCGCAACTGATCTTTATTCTGAAACGTTGAAATACATAACATTTGACATGATATGTTATATACGTTATATAGACTAAGGCAATTGTTTATGACCACTCAAATTCAAAAGCCCTCTCTGTGAGAGAAAACCCCATTTGAAAGACACACACACACGCACATGCACATGCACACGCATGCACGCGCGCACGCACGCACACACACGCACGTACGCACGCACGCACGCACGCACACACACACACACACACACACACACACACACACACACATACAATGTGCAGGGCCATCTATGTGCGTGACGGCACTAAAAGACATGTGTGGCTTGTGGCAGAAGCTGTGTCGCTTTCGTGGTAAATGGATCATTCAGCTTGGATAAATCTTCCATCTTCCTCTGAGGCGGTGTAGCTCAGCTTGTATATGTTGTGTATGTACAATAAAACACACAGACGCACACACACCGCGCCTACGCACACACACACATATTGCGAAACGATTATCGTTACCGAGTCCAATTTCTGCAAATGAATGGCATACTGAAGGCTTAGGATTTGCACAAATTATTTAAACTCGAACGACATAATGCCTAATGAGAAAGTAGTCCAAACCCCTTTGACTCCAGAATATCATGTTTTGAAGGCAATTAATTTTACTGCTTAATTTTGCAACAAATTATTGAGACACTTATGATGCCTAAACTTACCAGCAGGTGGTGACATTGAAATTTATTATTTATTTAAATATAGGCCTAATTAAAAAAAAAAAAAAAATTTAACAATGTATTTCTTATTTCTATTTTCATGTTGGCATTCGTATCAACACTCAACTGTAATGACAGTATGTTAGTTACATCGTGAAAGGCTTTAGACTACAAGATCTGCAACCTAAACACGGAATGTAACATAAAATACTGCATCACTTATGTTTCTCGTTATTCTATTTTGCTCATCTTGTGTTATGTTTTAAATGTATACGTCGACGTCAGTAAAAGTAGGCCCAGTAAAGGCTTCTTCCGTTTTTTAAATTACATCTATTTTCCGTACACTCTCTCCCCTACACGTCCCTGGGCTTGCGCTGCTGCCTCCTAGTGTCTGGTTTATGCAGACGCCGTGTCAATAAAGTTCTTTTTGAAGCCCGTAAAGATGGCGGACTACGACTTGACCACCAAGATAGCACATTTTCTCGACCGGCATTTGATTTTTCCTCTCTTGGAATTCCTCTCCGTCAAAGAGGTAGGTCGGGTTTAACAGTTCGTGAGATACAACACATTTGGCCCAGTATTGGTGACATTTGGTCACAGTTTAAACGACACTTTTGCCGTCGTGAGGCTCAGCTGCGCTAGCTAGCTTTAGCCCCGGGCTCACGTTACTAGCTACATTCGCTAGCCCACGTTGGTTACATTAGCCTCATCTAGTTAACAGTTTCGTTGCATAATTCTATAATTTGGACATATTTACGTCGACAATCAATCGACATTGTTTTGTATCTGTATATGTATGTTTGGCAGCATGTTTCTAACGGTTATTGACGTATTACAGTCAACACCAGCTGGTATTGACATTATAACGAAGGGAGCGTCCGTACACAATACAATAACTGTTTCTCTCTCTTTTTAAAGATTTACAATGAAAAGGAACTCCTTCAAGGGAAGCTGGACCTCCTCAGCGACACAAACATGGTGGATTTCGCCATGGACGTGTACAAAAACCTTTACTCAGACAAGGACATCCCACACAGTAAGACTGGTTACGTTATCATTGAATGTACGAACCTGATGGCAGTCGTGTTGAAACACTACATTGTTCGATATTAAAACATTGTTGGCCTAATCGTCAATGTGGAATTTAGAAGCATCACTTGCGTACACTTGATTCCATACCTATAGATCCACTCAATTCAATCGTGGTTTACAGCTATAATACATGTTTTACGTGAAGAGCTGTTGCATTAGCCTTTCAACACACATTATCAGTATTGTCACAGTGATATTCGCGCTGGCGTGGTGACAAAGTACATGTGTTCGTGTAGCCTTGAAGGAGAAGAGGACCACAGTGGTGGCCCAGCTGAAGCAGCTCCAGCTGGAGACGGAGCCCATCGTCAAGATGTTTGAGGACCCCGAGACCACTCGTCAGATGCAGTCCACCAGGTACGTTGAGGAGCTCGCCCATGCTAACATGCGCTTGGGCAGAGCTGGGAATGATTGAGTGTTCATTTTAACACATCACACACCAATACTGTGACTAGAGTAGTGCTGTATTGAGGAAGTGATGGAGAAGTGTGAGATTCCGATTGGCTAATGGTTTGACCTCTTTCTCAGGGATGGGCGGATGCTATTTGACTACCTGTCAGAGAAACACAATGTAAGTGGTTTGTTCACGTCACGACCTGCCAACAGCAGCCCAATTTGGGGCCACCACATGACATAGTTTGCCAGATGAAAGCGAAAATAGCCACTGTCCTATTTTTCCTGTTTTTTTTTCTTTCAAATTTAGTGTTGAGGGTGTCATAATTTTCTATGATGGCGCAGTGCTGATGGACTACCAGCCTTTCCACCCTCGCATTTGCACACTTCTTCAATGTCATGAAGCGATTCTATGTAGCACAGATATATAACACCATATCATTCCACGTTGTGTCCCCCAGTTTCGACAGGAGTACCTGGACACCCTCTACAGGTACGCCAAGTTCCAGTACGAGTGTGGCAACTACTCCGGCGCCGCTGAGTACCTCTACTTCTTCCGTGTGCTGGTAAGAGAAACATGGCTGCCCCTCATGAGACGCGTTCACTTGGAACAGTTTTAGTGCTGGCTGCTTTTGACAAGCTTACTCTAAAAACGATGACATGATGCTGGTTTAACTAGTCACTACTATTAAGTCATTCAGACCCTTTTAATCCCACAAGTGTGTACGATGAATTCAGATGCATTTAATTGATTTGGGCATTTTGCTCAAGGATGCCTACAGGGTAGGTTGTGGGGAAAGGGTTAAACCCTGTACTATGCAATTTCCCTCAGGGATCATTAAAGTCTGTCTGTCTGTCTGTCTTTGTGGCCAGGCGCCGGATTACACTGTCCTGCCCCTATTTTTGACATTCCTCACGGAATTGTGTCTTAAGCTTCACCTTGTAGGCTCTTGCCTTTTCCCCTGTCTGTATTAATCTCTCCACATGATGATGTGGTGAGTTGAACACAGTGCTTACTGTACTTCTGATTGGCTGCAGGTGCCTGCCACAGACAGGAATGCCCTGAGCTCCTTGTGGGGGAAGCTGGCCTCCGAGATCCTGATGCAGAACTGGGAGGCAGCCATGGAGGACCTCACCCGCCTGAGAGAGACCATCGACAACAATGTAAGATGCTCCCAACAATGTAAGACGCTGCCGTAGCGCCCCGTTGGAAGTCCCCCTGACGCGAGCCCGTATTGCGTGTTTCCCTCCCAGTCGGTGAGCTCCCCGCTCCAGTCCCTCCAGCAGAGGACCTGGCTCATCCACTGGTCCCTCTTCGTGTTCTTCAACCACCCCAAGGGCCGGGACAACATCATCGAGCTCTTCCTCTATCAGCCCCAGTAAGTGGCCTTTTTGTCTCTGTACCACCCTCGTTGGATGGGGCTGTGTGTGGGCATCAGGTCCTAAGGGTCCAGAGGGATGGAAGAACATAGTTGCAGGATGCTGATTTGGATACCTAAGGGTTTTTTGTGGACGTTTCTTGTAGTTGGACTTATTTTAATTCTACAAATCATTATTTTTATTATTATTATAGCGTCCTAATGATTAAGGCAACACTTTTTTTTGTATTGCGGTCACAATTTTATTATTTAATAACATGTATTTGATCAATTATTGTGGGAACTGTAGAAATGGTTACAGTCCAGTAAATTAGAAAGCTCAGCCCTATGATGATGATGATGATGATGATGATAAGCTTATTAGATACAATGAGATACAATAGTACTTGTATTATTAACATGTGTGGTACAGTGAAAGTACAGGACAGTAGCATTACAAATAATACAAGAATAAAACAAACGTGTACATACGCAAGTCATTCCGATCATGCTAAATAAATGTCAACAGGTCCGTTTACATCCAGGTGCACATTAGAACTGCACACGATTGGCCAATAATGTACGCTGGTGTCTAAGGGACTTCTGATTGGCCCTCCCCGCAGGTACCTGAACGCCATCCAGACCATGTGCCCCCACATCCTGCGCTACCTCACCACCGCCGTCATCACCAACAAGGACGTGCGTAAGCGCCGGCAGGTGCTGAAGGACCTGGTGAAGGTCATCCAGCAGGTGAGAGCAGGCTGCGTGGGACCCAGGTGGAGCTGGGTGGCGTGTTGTTGAGTGTCCTGGTTCCCAGTGACCTGGTTAACACCGCTACTGGTGACTGGATGAATGAATGAATGAATGGGTTTGTGTTGCGGCATGGTTTGTAACATGTAAATGAAACTATACAATTTATAATCATTTGCAGATGTTAACATGAACTAAAAGGACTTGACGGAGATGAATGAATGAATGGGTTTGTGTTGCGGCATGGTTTGTAACATGTAAATGAAACTAAATAATTTATAATCATTTGCAGATGTTAACATGAACTAAAAGGACTTGACGGGGATTAATGAATGAATGAATGAATGACTGGATGAATGAATGGGTTTGTGTTGCCGCATGGATTGTAACATGGTTTGAGATGTGTAAATGAAACTACAATTTATAATCATTTGCAGATGTTAACATTAACTAGGAGGACTTGACAGGGATTAATGCATGAATGGATGGATGGCTGTGAGATTGATTAATACTGATTGATTCTGAGGGTTTTGGTCACCGAGGCTAGAAAAGAAAAAAAAATGCTATCCAATGAAAATTGATTACTATTCTTGATGCAAACGCGAACAAAATGGCCGCTGTCTAAAACGGCGAATATGTGACTGACTGACTGACTGTTGTTTCTCCTCCAGGAGTCGTACACCTACAAGGACCCCATCACGGAGTTTGTGGAGTGCCTCTATGTGAACTTTGACTTCGACAGCGCCCAGAAGAAGCTGAGGGAGTGCGAGTCGGTGAGTGTTTACGGCACGCGCCCGTCGCCGTGGTTACCCCGATGCCTCGGTCGCCGTGGTTACCCTGATGCCTCGGTTGCCTTGGAAGCTGGCTGCTGGACATTCCGGGGTTCTGGACGTTATTGTGATGCCTTCTCCTCCTGTTGGTTTTCCTCTCCCCAGTTGTACAGGGTCAAATGTTTGAACTATTCCTTGTGTTGTTGAGTCATAAAAGGCTGTGTATCACAGATCCCTTTAACACAAACAAATGGCTTTTTCTGTGTTTCTGTTATTCTTACTATTATTCCATAGTCTTTCTAAGAAACACTTCTGGTTTGACTTTGCAGTAAAACCGATCTTGACTGTTGTTTTAGAGGTGCACACTGCATACATCACAGCTGTGATCACAGCTATTCACTGTGATCTTGGCACATCAAACTTGTCGACAGTATGTCCTTTAGGCAGGACCCAAGCGGTTGACTGCCTCCAGTAGTGTGTGAACCCGCCTGTAGAGTCCCATCAGAGCACCGTGGAGATGGAGAGGTTGCTGCGGGGGGTCTTTGGACCCCCCCACTGACTGTCACACTCTCTGTGTGTCTCAGGTCCTGGTCAACGACTTCTTCCTGGTCGCCTGCCTGGAGGACTTCATCGAGAACGCCCGCCTCTTCATCTTTGAGACTTTCTGCCGTATTCATCAGTGCATCAGCATCAGGTACGGACACCTGTCCCCCCTCCCTCCCCCCCGCCAGACCCCCGCTCACCTACAGTACACTTCGACAACATGTCTTTAAATGTGTCGATGAGTTGGTTTACCCCTGGGCAGGTCACACATTAGAGACCATTATGTTAAATCACATGACATCATGACAATGCTCGGGGAATCCTCGTTTTTGGTCAGTAGAGGTTCATCTCAACGGGCCGGACCGAGGCCATCCGAATGGCACCAGGTTCGATCCCCTAATGTCCACAGGCTTGACCTGCTTCTGAATTCACTGCAGGTCTCCTACCTGACCCCACTGGTGAACAGTAGTCTTAGTAGAAGCAATTGTCCTTTGCTTTTTGCTTTGACCTTTTGCATCAACCCAACGGAATCTGTCTGAGCATGTGCTATCCTCCTCCTCCTCCTCCTCTTCCTCTCAGCATGCTGGCGGACAAGCTGAACATGACGCCAGAGGAGGCCGAGAGATGGATCGTCAACCTTATCCGGAATGCCCGGCTGGACGCCAAGATCGACTCCAAACTGGTGAGTGGTGAGGTCTCCAGAGCTCCAGGTCTCCAGAGCTTCAGAGCTTCAGAGCTCCAGGTCTCAGAGCTCCAGGTCTTCAGTGCTCCAGGTCTTCAGGGCTCAGGTCACCGGGTCTCAGAGCCTTAGGGGTCCACGAAGGCTCCATCAGGGGTCCACCGTCCCTCCAGCCACAAGCCTGGTGTCCCTTGGATTGTGGTGTTGGATCCTAAATCGTAGCGTCTGGCCATGTGACTGTCATGGGGTCCCGACTGCATGTTTCAGACTTAACAGAGGTCGTCTTTCTCCCCGTCCTGATCTCCCGTGGTGTCCCCCCCCCCCCTCCTCCTCTCTCCTCCCCCAGGGCCACGTGGTGATGGGCAACAACGCCGTGTCGCCCTACCAGCAGGTGATCGAGAAGACCAAGAGCCTGTCCTTCCGCAGCCAGATGCTGGCCATGAACATCGAGAAGAAGCTGGCCCACAGCAACCGCAACGAGGTGTGTACGGCCTCGGCCGGGCCAGGGGTCTGCTGGGGGTCTGCAAGGGGGGGAAGGCTTGTGGGCGGGGCAAAGTTTCTGCATGTTTAAACAAACGATTTCTGATAAGACGAGGAATGTTGTTTCCTTTTTGAAGGAAATGTTGTTTTGGAAAGTTTGTCAAACATTGGACAGTTAAAAAAAAAAAAAACATCAAAAAAAAAAACATGAGAGGGGTATTTAACAACAGATTTCTAAAATGGGGTCAGGATAGTCTACTCAGGGAGTTGGATGGACTCCCAAACGGAGTGTTCTGGATTCGAACCCTCGATCTCGCCTGAACGCATCCCTGAGCAAGATGCCCTAACCCCTACCAGTGTTATGACCTGTTTGTGAGCGTACCGTACGTTACTTTGGAGGAAAGGTAAATGGTAGACAGTGAGTTCAACCTCCTGGCCTTCATGTTAGAGTCCTACAGTCTGGGGGGCTAAGGGGTGTGTCTGTGTGTGTGTCTGTTTTCTAATGCCTCTTCCTTTTGATGTGTTTTCTCTCCATCCTTCAGACGCCAAACTGGGCGGCCCAAGACACTGGCTTCTAACGAGCAGCCAATCAGACGGAAGGGAGGCTGACGTGTTTGTTTAGACATTACAATATTGGGTTACAAAGAAACATCTCCTTATTACCACATTCCCAGTAGACTGTGGTCTTCGGCTCTGGAAGACGCCAACATTTGGAGTGCAGGCTAAAATAATCTTAACAGTTCATAATCTGTTTTCTTTTTATAATGCAACTTTGTCTTTGCCTTCTGATGGGGGCCATGTCAAGTTGTCAACGGGAATAGATAAAAATCCGTAATTATAAATGACTTTTTTTTTAAAACCACAACACAACCACAATTGTTCCATGCCAACGATAAAATAAAAAAAAGGTTTTTGAGTCTCTTGAAAGTACTGCGTCATTGAGTCCACCCTGGAGCAATCCGTCGCTAGATGGCGCCGTCGGTCTTCTGGAGTCCAACGGGAGACGAGGAGACAACGTAGCATCATCAGGTCTTTAGGTGCACGGCAGCGGATTAGCTCGGTAGTTGTGTACATGGCAATAATGGCTAACGACAATATTTTTTAATTTAAGCAAAGTAGGAAAATGTTGCCGCTTAGGCGATCGAAGATGAATAGATGGTTTAATAGTAGGCCTACTTGATCTTTTAGGGACTTTGAGGCTGACTGAGTGGAGACGAAATGTCGTTATCGTATCGCCAACGCACATTAGCGGTAGTGTTGTGTTCGCTATTAAACTAATTGTTTTTGGTTTTACTACAGCCGAACTAGTAGTAGGTCGAGGCTAAGGCAGGCGTGTAAGGTGTCGCCCTGCATCCGGTTCCTGGACGTGGATTGCAACAGCCCGTATCTCCCAAGTAAATATTGAACTTGCATAAGTGGCGACCGACAGCTCTTTAAGATGGTGAACTACATTTACTATAAGTCATTTTCCTCAATGGGGAGAAGAAAGCGGGTCTCGGATAACGCGCTGCCACGATGCACAGTTATAAAACCTGCATTTTGATTTATGAGACATAATGCCGGCGACAGATGTCTGGTTAAGTCCTTTTTCCAGAGCGCATGACGCGCGCATCTGACAGCGCGTTGCCGTGACGAGGTGTCATTAGTCTTTACGACGCTGCCGTCTCCACGCACACACCGCTAAAGGAGTTCTGGTGCCTGGTCTGGGACAGTGCCCCGGGGTAATTTTTCACTTTTGCAATTAACGTGCCATCATGTTTGTTGCGCGTACGGTGCACATAAGCAAATCAGACAGTCCGTGTTCACCTTGGGAGAGGCGGTTATTCCAGTCGCCCAAAAAACCCACTCCTGGCCACTCCTCCGCTCCTCCGCTACACTACCAGTGCGTTTTTTTAAGTTCCAATCCATCACGCACACACGGGCGCGCACGGAGAGTCGACGTGGGCTGAGGTCTGAGAGCCGTTTATGGAACAGCTGGTACCCATCTGTGGCTTCTGCTTTTTCCTGCTCGTGCAGGCGCCGTGGCTGCCCTGCGTTTCTCGAGAAGGAGCCCAGGACTCGTAGCCTAGACGATCCGATACAAGTTACGGTGCAAGTCTACAGGCGGGCAGCAACAGCGCTTAATTCATCTACTGGTCACATGGCGACATCAGGTTTAACTTCGGGTTTCGACATGGATATGCTGATGGCATGGGCTGCCACTAACCCGGCTGTGACACGGCTACTCTGGGTCATGGTTCTGGTGGTGGCCACCCTCTTGGTCTGGGCGTTATTCTTCTGCTGTTACGCCCGGAACCGCAGCTCCTCGCCGGCTCTGGAGAGATACCTGGCAGGTAGGTGTGTCTCCGTTGGAGGGGAGCTGGACCTAACATGACGCGTGGAGGCAAATGAAACAACTTAAAACTTAAAGACGGCTAGAGTCAAGCCGAGTCACTGGGCGGGTCATTTAGTGGGTAGAGTTTTTATTTTTTATCCACTGGTGCAATTACTGTAAATAGAAAGTATTTCCTCTCCAAAAACGACTCCCCGCCCCCTACAGTTTCCAGAGCCCGTATTGCTGGCACAGGGACTATTCTGCGGCTGAACCTGGCCTTGACTTCTGTTCCAATGTGCTTTTTTACCCTTTGGCTGAATACAATGAGTCTTTCATTACTTAATTTAGCCTCCAATGCACGGGTGATCGTTTAAACACATCTCTTTAAAACTTAATAGGCATGCCTTTTGAAATGAAGGCTTGGATAAAAACGCACTCTTCGGGTGGAGTTTCTGAGGGTGTTATGGTACAGGCTGTGAAATCTGGATCTTATTTACCATGTGTTGAGTAGTGACTGATCTGACGAGTCATGGCAAGCTGCTCCTCACTAGTTAACGTGACTCGGCTGTCCAGAACGCACAGACCCTCTTAATTACCATCTGACCTGATGGTAATTAAGAGGGTCTGTGCTTAAAAGTCTGATTACCACAAATATATACTTTTTTTTTTCTCAGGTTTCTTAGTCCTAGGCCTATTTCAGGACACTATTTAGTAGTCAGTTAATATTCATCTTCGTGCGTAAAGTTGGCTCAGTGTTTGTTGTGAAGTTAGATTAACGTCTATTTCTTTGTTTTTGTGTAAACAGTTATGGTGAACCAATCCAAGGAAAAGAGTTCACGCCAGGTGAGAAACGACATCTTATAATAACTAGGCTATGAATGGCGCCAGGCCTTCGGGGGAGGCCATCAATTGGGAAGTAATAATGCATCTTTTCAAAGACGACCAAAAGATGCCTGAAACAGATACGTCCGCATCAGCATCCTGTCATTCATCCGTTAGCCTGTAGAGGGCCTCATTCACTTGTTCAATGCTGTCGATCACGAAGAACCCTCTTACCGAAGGATATATATTGTATACAAAAGATAAATAAATAAATAAATATACAATATATATAAATAATTGAAATGAAAAACGGGATTCATACGTATGTACGTTCACATGCTCTAAATATTAAATAAGATGTTAAGACATATGCATGGAAGTGTTTTTGATCCAACTTTGACTGTGAAGAATTACAAAACATGCCCACTGACTGCTAGGTGAGCTATACATTCAGATTAAAATTCCTCAAATTCAAGATTCCAGTCAACCTGAGAATATCCCTAATTACTACCCCTCGATCGTACAGACATGCCCTTCATATTCTTTACGCTACCAAGTGGAATGACTGGAGCCTGGAGCCTGAAGCCTTGTCATATTGTCGTGGTGTGAATGTCCCATCACGCGCTAATGGAGACCATCAACCAGCGAGCTGTCGCGTGTGATATTGTGTGCGTGGCTGTGTGCGTGGCTGATGATGACAGGAGGTGGGCCAGCGAGGGCTGCTTCTGACTTCAGACAGACTGAGAGAGAGAGAGAGTTTGGTGTCTATCTCTCTCTTCCTCTCTCTCGCTGCCTCTCTGGAGAGCTGCCACACAAGATGGCCGTTGTGTGATAGGGACTCAGACTTGTGTTGAACATGGCGCCTGTGGTCTCCGCACCAAATAACTTGGGTTGTTTTCAGTTCATACTTTAGTTTCAAACATTGGTTCGTATAGAAGGTCATACATGTTGTTCATACTTTAGCTCTTTAGTTCATTCATATTCACATCGGTTCATATTTGAATTCATACATTGTCCTTAAATCAGCTCATACGTTATGTTTTAGTTTGTAGATCAGTTAATGTATTAGTTTATACATCAGTTTGAATGTCATTGTGTTTTGCTTTACTTTTTTTTTTTTTTTTTTAGCTCAAATGGGAACATGTTGCGTGAGACAGTCACCATTTTGTATTAATCTCTCGGGAGTCTCAGGGGAGTCTCATTGTTTAGCCCAGAAGACATAACCAGCAGAGTTCACAGCTAACATGGCTACAATTCCAACTCATCCGGTCAGAGGGAACATTACGGCCTAGCGATGCACGTACGCAGGCCTACTGTAGCTAGTGGACGACCGCGGGACACTGAGGGGGGGGGGGGGGGGGGGGGGGGGACAGTTAGCTTATTGTGACAAGAGATTCTCAACATGACATTTGAAGATGGATTCCTCGGCACGCCGTTATACGGGTACTCATGGGTGCCCCATAGGTCCTGGCCCACAATAGTTAGTGACACAGCCAGCCTGTCCCCACTGGGTCGGCTGACTGACCCCCCGGGGTCGGTCACAGTGTCCATTCAGACACCAGGGCTCCCAATACGCGCTCATGAGGGTTTCTGTGTTTGGACCATTGAGAGGATGAAGGTCTAGCCTGGAGCCAGATGGACATTGTTTCAGATCAAAGTGTTGAAATTTGAATCGGAAAAACTACTGCTGTGATTTGCAGAGCCTCGCTCCAAAGGGGAAAGGGTGCTTGGTTGTTAATTATAATTCAATCAAATATTTATCCGGCAAATGGCCGACATCTCACATGTGCCCATCAACATATCCCCATGTGAATACGCCAGACTACCAGCCATTGGTTGTTTCATAAAAATAGATTTTAGTTGTGGCCTTTTACTTTTAATTTAAGAAAGGGGCTGTTATGAAGGTGTTATAATTGGCTGTTATTTTATTTTATATTTAGACATGCTGAAATATTCATTTTCACTAATTTATCTCTCGACAACTTTGCCATCAGCCGTTTTATAAAATAGAAATAGAAAACGCTAGAAACATAACAATTTTTAAAGACCAGCATCTTTGTTTGAAGCTCGCCAGACGTGATGCGGTGGCTGTTGGCAGGGAACTCTGAGTCACAGAAAGCTCCAGAAGAACAAAGTGCTGTTTGTGTACCTGACAGCGCTAATCAAATCAAGGGCCGGGGAACGGGAGCGGGTGTTCTTTGTTCTGGTTTCACCGCAGCGTGCCAAGAGGGGTGGGGGCTACTGTCCCAACGTGAGACACTCAAATGAGACAAAACGTCTCCCATCAAATAATCTCCCAGTCCACAAACTGCTAAATGTTCTCCAGACTGCAAAATCTCCAAACTACTGCAAACACTTTCGCAAACCACCAGATCTTCCGCAAACCACCAGATCTTCCACACACCAAATTCAGGTTCTTCCGGAACATGAATTCAGCCCCTGGGTTCCAGAAGCACGGGGCTCCGGGCTCCTGCTGTGCTGTGATGAGTCCGCCCGGGAATGAGGTTCGGTATCACAACGTTCGGCGACGTCGGGTCTCTCGCTTGTTGGGAAGGCTGACACGCTTCGGACCGTTTGGTTGTGATGGTTGTGATTTTGAACTGATTCCTGATTTTTGCACTGATTTTTAAGGTGGCAACATGTTTTTTTTTTGTTTCAGAAGAAGAAGAAAGCCAAGGAGAAGCACGTGGGCTTCCTCCTGGATGACGACCTGGCGGTGGAGGAAGCGGCCGTCTCCGAACAGGAAGTGGTGGCCTGTCGACAGGAAGCGGTCCTTTCTCGGCGGGAGGCTGCCCAGGACGCTGCGCAGGACGTCGCCGTGCCCTCCGGAGAGCGGGAAGCTTCCGGCACTTGGCTGAGGAAGAGGAAGCGACGCGGCAATAAGGCGGGAATGGAACCCGTGGCCGCTGACGCCACGAAAAAGGTGGGAAATATCGAGACTTAAACAATAACTGCTTTGTGCAAACACTTGGTGTAATAAAGATGAGGGATGATGGGGGTGATGGTGATGATGATGATGATGATGATGATTATGATGATAATGATAATGTTGATAAATATGTTCAAAAGGCCGTACACAGCCCTATGATAATCATTTGTGATTTAGTCCTTTAATCCTTTAGTTGTGTTTGACAACATCATCAAATTGACAACATTGTCATTTGATGTCATTCGATTGTCATTTGTTGTCAGCCTTCCTCATTAGCTTCTTCAGCTTGTTCTCGTCCACATCATTACATCATCGTGTCTCTAGAGAGATGGTTCGCAATGGCAGTCTAGGCGGACACGCATCCGTGCAGAAAGTTGGCACAGTCACCGGCACCCGGAGCGGTGCACGCAAAGATCGTCAACACACAAGGTCACAGGCAACGCCCCCCCCCCCCCCCCCCCCAACACACACACACACACCTCCTTCTGCCCCTAAACACGCTCTCATTGGGCTCATTTTCTTTGCCCGATTCTGTCAATTGGAATATACGTGGTAGGCGTCTACAATCTGCACACGATATACAGTACTAGTACGACTAGTACGGCACACTCAGCGGAGAGGTGTGAATGAATCTGAGGTGTCAGCCACCGACCACGTGGGTATTTTAGTGTCGTCATTTGTAGTTTTATCGATCCAAACAACACGCGATTAAAAACACTTCCTATGCACGACCAAGACATGACCAAGGTGCTGCATCAGGTCATCTGGTGCAAAGCTCACGTCGGGTTTCGCAGAAAGCACCGGAGCCCAAGCCAACCCCACCAACCCACACGCTGCCGAGGTG
>JAXIVH010000019.1:3574324-3578512 GCA_036785325.1 Urophycis tenuis | reverse complement strand
GGCAGGATGAAGGTGGCTCAGGCTCGTCTTCACCCCGGCTCACCGAGCCCGACCGCCCCCACCGCATCACGCGAGCCTCAGAGCCCCTCCTCTGCCTCACGTACCTGTTCACCCACGTCTTCCTCCACGTCCTCGCAGCTGCAGGGTTTCTGTCCACCGATGGTGATGCTGCTGAGATGTTTGTTTTAGGCGCGAGTGGAGAGAGGGAGTGAGAGAGAGAAAGAGGGGGAGAGATAACATTTCGTCTTATTATTTTCCCATAAGAATGCAGTGTGCTTCGTCGGAGTTCTTCAATCGGCTGGTTGTGTCTGTGAGAGACGCCGCGGCCTTGGGGTCAGATGAGTCTCGCAACGCGTTCAAATCCGCGTCAAGAATGCCATGCCAATGATCTCCTCCCTCAATGTTCTCAGCCAATAGATTTGAACTGCTTTCAACCAATCATGTGCCAGGGCAAACAGACCACATCAGTCAAGGCCAGATCTCCTTTGGCAAATCTTTTCTGTTGCAAAGTTTGCTCAAACTACAAACGTTTGTACTACTACTACAAACGATGGCTACAGGCCTACTTGATTATGGTGTTAGTTTAGTGTGTAGTGTGCTTGAAAAAAATTCTCATATCTAACATTTGTGGACCTTTTGTATCATGTGAAGTATTTGAAAGATAATTTTTCTATTTAAGGTATCTTGTCATTGATAAGACTGCACTCCAAAACTCACTGTGTGCACTGTGTTTAGTCTATGGTAAGTGGCAACTATGATGATAACAGAATAAAAAAAAAAACATAGACGTTTATTTCTGCATTACGTGAGTCAGCTTATTGGTCTGTTCAGATTCCATTTCAATTGAAGATCACAGAAGTTGGATTCCACCCTGTCCTCTAGGGCCACTGAGAGTCAAGCTGTATCTGAATCTGCCCCATTTGCACGGTCAATGATCAATCAACAGCAAATATTAAGAGTATTCAAGTATGAGAGTTGCTGCCAGTATTCAGGGGAGGGGAGGAGATCATTGGCACATGACAAAACACATCTTGCCATGGCGAGACGCGTTAAGAAAGTTTGACTGTGTCGCTGAACCCCCCCCCCTACCCCCTTCTTCTGTTGTGGACCAGTGTTAACACCGTGAATCTGTGCAGACGTCCATCTCTTGTAGACAACCTAACAGCTCGGCAAGGCCAGGGTCTCGAGGGCGGCGGGCTTTCAGTACCTCCAGCCTCACTGGAGGGCTGCGATGCGAGCCGGGGTGGGGGGGTGGGGGGGCTGCTATCACTCAGCCCTGCCAGGCTGCGGGGGAACAGCTCAGGCCCCGGGCTCGCCACGGGCTCGCGTGTCGTCTGCCGGCTGACAGGCGACGGCCGGAGATGTCGATAGCTGGCAGCGAAAACGCACTTCATTACGAAGGAGCCGGAATTGTGTTCGATGTTGGGGTGTGTGTGTGTGTGTGACGTGTCGTGTTTTCGTTCACATGTGTCTTGGCGACAACTTGTGTTCAGGAATGGATCCGGTATCGAGTGGATGACTCTAGGCTGGTACCGGGTACTGGGTTTGATTCCTGGTGTCCTTGTGTCTGTGAATGAGATAAAGGGTAAAAGGGGGGCATTTAGCAAACGCTTTTGTCCAAAGCAACCTACAATCAGTACATTTGTGAGGGTTCGACATGTGGAGGAGGGGGGATCAAGGGATCGAACCGCCGACCCTACAGTTAGTGGACCCGCTCTGTCCACCCGCTCTACCCATTGAGCTACTGCCGCCCTATGAGATGTATCTGAAGTCATCGTAAGTCGCTTTGGATAAAGAACTGAAGTTTCAGTTCTCTGGTTCCCATCATGTGAATTCAGTCCCTCTGGGTTCAGACGTCATACATTGTACTAGAAGTACCCTGAGACCCTCATAGAGATACAGAAGTAAGAAAAACAAATTCAATCCTCCAGCAAGACCTCCAGTTAACCTACACCTTTGGGAAACAAAACCAAGGGTGCAGGTTTACTGGAGATCATGGTCAGGTAATGACCCTGCGTGGTCACAACTGTGCAGCCAGCATTCTTTTGTCATCACTGTGTTGGAGAGACCTGGGCCAGGACACCTTTAAGTTTCCACCTTTAGGCTACACCTTTAAGTTTCCACCTTTAGGCTACACCTTTAAGATACACCTTTAGGCTACACCTTTAAGTTTCCACCTTTAGGCTACACCTTTAAGATACACCTTTAGGCTACACCTTTAAGTTTCCACCTTTAGGCTACACCTTTAAGATACACCTTTAGGCTACACCTTTAAGTTTCCACCTTTAGGCTACACCTTTAAGATACACCTTTAGGCTTGCTTGCTTGGTTCTCAACTGGTGGGTCGCGGGCCTTTGTCCGGGCCAAAAAAAAAAGTGTGTTAATTTTGAGGAGGAGTGCCATCTATTTTTTATTGCCTGAATAATTTACTGAATAGTTTAATAGTACAGTTACTGAAGTGTTATGTTATGTTAAATAAATTTGAGAAGTTGAAAATGTTCCTTGATTGGGGTCGCGGCTTGTCATTAAGGGGTGATGGTGGGTCCCGAAGCCAGACCAGTTGAGAACCACTGGTTTAGACCACGCATAAGCATATGCGACCTGCTGTGTTCTGTGTGCAGACCTGCTGCATCATTATGCGGCAATTAGGGCAGACCACAATAATAATTTATCGGAAATTGTACAAAAGCACGTGTATTGCGCGCTCATAAATAAACAACAAAGGTAATCAATGCGATCTGTTGCCAGCTGGTCTGACATGCATGCTTATCGCTATGCATATAAAGACTGTGATCATACAGGTGTGGGAAATTGCGGACTAGGCCCGGCAGTCTCTCCTCGATACTTTCCGCCATGCTAATAACAACCTCCCCGACTCGGACCTCGAGGTCACGAACGCCCCCAAGTTTTTTGTCAGTATCGCATCTTGGGGATGCGTCGTGTTCGCTTGTCACAACGTGCGTGACCGACGCACCAAACGATTGCAGAACACGCGTGGCAGCCATGATGCGTACACATATGCGTTGTCTGCAGCAAGTGAATTCCAGCCCTTAAGATACACCTTTAGGCCACACCTTCAGGCTCCACCTTTAGGCTCCACCTTTAAAATACACCTTTAGGCTACACCTTGAGGCTACACCTGGGTTAGGTACAATGTAGACCCTGTTTTCACTGTTTTACCAACAGGTCCTTAAGGAGCAGGTAGGAGTGAGACAGTGAATACAGAGACAGGTCATTAAGGAGCAGGTAGGGGTGAGACTGTGAATACTGAGACAGGTCATTGAGGAGCAGGTAGGAGTGAGACAGTGAATACAGAGACAGGTCTTTAAGGAGCAGGTAGGAGTGAGACAGTGAATACAGAGACAGGTCATTGAGGAGCAGGTAGGGGTGAGACAGTGAATACAGAGACAGGTCCTTTAAGGAGCAGGTAGGAGTGAGACAGTGAATACAGAGACAGGTCTTTAAGGAGCAGGTAGGAGTGAGACAGTGAATACAGAGACAGGTCCTTAAGGAGCAGGTAGGGGTGAGACAGTGAATACAGAGACAGGTCCTTAAGGAGCAGGTAGGGGTGAGACAGTGAATACAGAGACAGGTCCTTAAGGTGCAGGTAGGGTGAGACAGTGAAAACCCAAGTCACAACACTATCCTACTCTCCTTGGGTGTCTAAAAATTTGTTCTCTAGTGATGTGCGTGCATGAATGAATGAATGAATATGGACGGCCTGACTCACCAGCCTCCTCTCATGAAAGATTTCAGGGTTTCCCCTTTTTTTCCTTCAGCGCTTCCTGTTAATGTTTGGTTTAGGGTCTGAGGCGCGGGGTGACTCACGCTGTTACCGTAGCAACGCGATGGTTGAGGGTGTGTCGATCTGCCCTCCACCGAAGCCACACGCAGAGCTCAGTGAACTGGGGACACTTCCTGTACCGTGTGCACACCAGAGCACCACGGAAGGCTACGGACTGACAGGAAGAGAGACAGGTGAACCTCTCCAGGTTGTGCTTTGCCGCTGTGTGTTCATGAGGCTGAGGGTCGTTGTTTCTGAGATGTTTCCACCGGTGTAGCTGGAGGATGGGGTGGGTGGTGTAGTTTTAGGCCTGGGCACTAGAGAGCAGTAGTAATTCTCAGAGCAGTGCAGTTCTATGAATGGACCAAGAAGATGAAGAATTCATGATTATTTTGTGACTTTTG
>JAXIVH010000019.1:3546824-3549324 GCA_036785325.1 Urophycis tenuis | reverse complement strand
ACACAGACACGCACACACGCATGCACACACACACACATAGACAGACAGGCAGGCATACTTGCGCAGAATATCAGATGTCTTCCTCTTGGGTTGCCATGGCGTGGTTCCTCTTGGAACATCACATGATGCACTTATCAAATGAACTTTCAATCCTTTCACAATAACAGCGTGCCTTGCCCCATGGCACTCCCCTGGCCCCAAAGTGTATTTATCCCTCACGCACCTCTCTGTCAAATACCTCCCACCAGAATGGGTGTTATGATGTTATTTTGTTGGCCTTTACAGGGGATTTCAGCTACATTGTGAGGTACGGCTGTGCTCTCCATCTTTGGCCGTTGGTATGGAGCTCTCATCGTCCATTAGCCAGTCTGCCCCTGTCATTCATCTTGGCATAGAGCTCTCATCGTCCATTAATCCAGCGTGCCCCTGTCCCGCCATCTTGGTATAGAGCTCTCAGTGCAAACGTCCGTAGTCAGAGCCGCTCATACTCATGCTGAGAACGAGTTTTGAAGTAAAGTTCTACCAAGTAGACAGATTCATAGTCGATTCAGAGATGGATTGAAGACTTCAACGTTACATTGTCTTTAATTCATCACCTCTCTGCAGCTGTACAGTAGTTGTTTATACGTTCACAAATCTCCATGGATCCCTGTGTGTGTCTGGTGTAGTATGTGTGTATTTATATATATGTGTGTATATGTGTGTGTGTGTACCTTTAGAGGCGTACACTGGGTGTGTCCTGAAGTGATGTTTAACGACTGCTGGCTGCAGCTGTCATGGCGGATGTGTACGTAACGTGTGTGTGTGTGTGTGTTCATATTGAGTTTTACATTCAGTACATAAGCCTGTCCCCTGCAGCTCTGTCCACGCTGGCAGACATCCAGACCGTTAAACGCTGCTCTGGCTCTGCGTAACGACCCGGTGGACACGCACGTTCCCTCCCTCGAACCCGGGGGGGGGCCGGAATGTTGCAATGAGAGTTAGGGGCTTTTTTTTGTGTGATTTTTTTTTTTTTTTTTTTAATTCGCGGAGAACACTGATGACTGCGTGGGTTCAGGTTTGAGTCTGTGAACGCTGATCTCCAGCGCCCCGTCAACTCAGAACAACCCAGAACAACTCAGAACAACTCAGAACAACTCAGAACATCTCAGAACCCACAACTCAGAACTCAGAACTCAGGACAACTCAGGTCAACCCAGAACCCAGAACTCTCACTACTCTCAGAACTCAGAGCGATATGTGATTAATGTTAATAATTATGTTAATAATACGTTTCGTATGCATGCCTTCGCGTTCCGGCTGCTTTTATAGTGTGTTGGAGGTTCAGGGCCTGCTGACCAGCGGTGGGGAGCTGCTGTTTACAATCACTTGCACAGACCTTCAGTATTCTGCCATCCTAAGAATAGACTCACGTTTGTTTTTTTCATACAAATGCAATTCAAGTTTCAGATTGAGGTTTGAGAAAAAAAAACCCAGTCATCAACGACAGGTGCTTTTGTCTCCAGTGAGTACACACCTGCGCAGGTGAATAAGACACTGTTTGTCTTATTCAGCAGGGGCGGCTTTAGATGGGTGGGGTTGTTTCTTCGGGGGGGGGGGGGGCGTAGAGTTTGCATAGAGTGTGTGGAGTAACTGACTCTGAACCCGATCTGCGCGTAATGACTCACCCTTCCTCCCGCGAGCCGGGACTCAAAAAAAGCCCATCCGCTCCGTCCCACCCGGTCCACTACAGCGATGGCATGCCTCCTCTTCGCCCCCTCTGGTGGGTTCTGCTGCTCCAGCAGAGCCTGGGCTGGGAAAAAACGGCTCCGTTTCGTACACAGGAACCCCGTGGGTGTGGCCCACGGTCACGGCCTCGCCTGAACCCAGCCTTGGCATCGACACAGCCCTCGACACACGCTTTTCATTACGGGAGATGTCGTGAAGAGATCCCAGCGCATAACTCATGCGTGGGCGCAGCTTCGCAGGACCTTTTGGTCTACGCGCTTCTTTCCAAACGCGCTCCATCGTTTAGCGACCGGCAGCCAACTGTTATGAAACCCGAAGAATGTGTCAAGGCAGTCGTCGTGTCTACCCCAGAGGTTGGCAGTTTGAGTCCCACGAGGCGCATTTTTAGGTGGATGTTTTGGAGACGAAGCGTGTGGGAGAAGATAGAGTTGTCTGCGCTCCACTTAGTGGTTGCTTGCGTTGTGTGACGCAAGCCAAACGCGTTGACGTGTATAAATGAGTACCATAGTTTGGTTCAGTTGGAAGAGCGATGGATGCAGTTTGTGGGCCCTAGATGGCATAGTTGACCTACGAAAAGACCACTCTGTACTTCATCTTTTAAAAATCAATTCTGTATTTAGTAATTTTAGTATGTATTTAGTATGTAGTCAACAGCAACATTAGCCAACATTAGCCAACATTAGCCAACATTGGCATAGTACATGCAACAACCATTATATCGCCACTCTTTTGGCAACCTAGGGCTCATGGTCGTTGTAGTCTTGCAGATTTG
>JAXIVH010000019.1:3432313-3546624 GCA_036785325.1 Urophycis tenuis | reverse complement strand
AACAGCTACAAACAAACTAATACACTGCAATCATTTACATTACATTTACATTTAGGGCATTTAGCAGACACTTTTATCCAAAGCGACTTACAAAGAGTACATTTGTCATAAGGTGAAACATTTAATTGCTGCTACTACAGTAAGAAAGTCGCCAAAACAAGTTTCAAGCATTTCAATTGCTAGATTAACCATTGCTAGTACACAACATTTCTACATCTCAGTCGATTATTTTCAATCAAAGGAGTTCAACAGCCACTGTTTGTCCTAATATTTGTTCAACTTTGTATTTCAAAGCAAAGCATGTGATTGAATTAAATTAATTATCCTTAAGACTGCGATGAACTTTTCCGACACATTTGCCGTAATCACTTCTTTGTTGAGATGACGTCGCTGAAGGATGTTAAACATTACAAACTCCTCCACATGGCAGTGCGGAGGAGGTAGTGTGGAAAGTCCCATTCTCTGGTTGGGCCTCCTAATCAGCTTCTGTTCAGTCTGTTGACCCAGTGTTACGGACCCAATCGGAAATATCTTTTGACTGCCTCATCATTTGGCAATGCTTAGTGTTTTTTTTTTTTTTTTTTTCCAAAGATTCGCTCGGTTGGGAACACAGACTGCAAAAATAGCATTGGTTCAAAGCTACTGGAAATTAAACTTAGAAACATACCAAATGTGCTATTTCAGTTTGAATATTCCTAATGTTAAAAACTGCAGCGCAATTGAGGTAAAATTGACCAACTGGCGTGGAACATGGTTAGTTTGGTCAGTTAATCAGAGTCTGTCCATCAGTTAGTCAGTAAGCTAGTTTGGTTGTTAGTTTTTTTTTCTCTCCTGATTTTCCAGTGGGAGATGGTTAATCATATTGTGGTAAACAAGAGGAATGCCGGGTGGCAGGGGGGAGGCTGTGTGAAGTGGAGCCAGGGTGGGTTTCCACGCTGACTCACGGTTTCCCCAAGAGAACGTCCAGAGGAGACGTGAGCTACGTTATTAAACCACCGGGGCCGGCCATTTCAGGGGCCTGAGAACAATCTGCCGGCCGTTCCCCTCAGACTGGCACAGGGCAGTGCTGCAGAACAATGGCTGCTCTCCTCCCTGAGGCCCCCCACAGCGTTTCATAGCATTGGAACATTCTGGAGTTCTGGTGGTGGTGGTGGTGGTGGTGGGTGGTGGTGGTGGTGGACCCTCTGCCGGTGCCAGAGGGAGGGGAGGGTCTGGTCGCTGACAGTGGACCGGAACCTTTGGGGCGGAGGCCCAGTTTTCCACCAATGGGTTCTACTGAGTTAGTCATTTGGACCACAGCACTGGGTTTCCTTTGTACGAGTGTGTGCGTGTGTGCGTGCGCGTGTGTGTGTGCATGCACGCGTGTGTGTGTGCACCTCTTTTTTCCCTCCGCCACCCTTCCCTTATAGAAAGCCTGACTGTGAAATGGTGGACCGGTGACTCACCAGTGTGTTGCCAAAACAAACCCCCCACAGACCGATCTCCTACGCTGGTTCTAAAGACAGAAGCGTTCCCTTCAGACCTCGGAACAAGTTGTAGAAATATTCGGAACAAGTTGTAGAAATATATGCTGCGTAGACACACACACACCCATACGCAGCTTACTGAAGTCATTAACTGAAGTAAGAAATTCAATCTCGAGGAAATGAGATTGAAAAAACAGCAGTTTTACTGTTTTGCTTTGCCGTGACGATTGGCTGTTTCAAACAGTGTTGCATTCTGGGAAAGGGGTGGTTCTTTATGTGTACGCACATAAATCAAACCCTGGAGCAGCCACCACTGTTGTTGTAGTAAACAGGGCCTATGACAGGGATTGTCAGATGAATGGTGACCGTAACCTTACGCACAGAACTGTTACTCTTTCAGTCTCCCAATCAACACAGCCGTGAGCCTGACCTCAAGCAACCCCTACACTACCCAACCACTCCCCCTTCTTGTAGTCCTCCTTATTGTTTTTAATGTGTCTCTTTAATCAAAAACATTTAGCTTCAGCGCAGTATGCGCGATGGAATTTAGCAGCCGTTAAACTGCTGCTGGTGGTTGTTGGGGTTGAGGTTATGGAATGTGAGTCATCTGGCAGAAATCAACATAAACCCCATCTTAGGCCAATCCGAGCCAAAACGCTTGTCTGCATTCGGATCCATTTTAATTCGACCTTGCAAAAGTCGTCGAAAACTATAGGCTCAAATAACCGGAGTGACTGGAAAACCTGACTGCGTCGTCCATTCGGGACATGAGCGTCAAGTCCCCTTTTTTTCCTTGTGGTCCATGTTCCGGTACCTAATGTCTACTGAGGGGGCTGCATCACCGCGATCATGATTAGCATGAATTCAGTCGGGTTATTTATCCAAACAATGAAATGTGGCCCCTAGCAACCGTCTAACAAAGACTATGTCGACCAGACGCGTCACTGCTCTCCCAGTTTTCCAAGATTTTGTAAAAAAAAAAGCATTTCTAGTAACTTCTGTGTAGAAATTTCACAGTCACATAAATACATCACCATTCATAGTAGTATTAGTAGTAGTAGTAGTAGTAGTAGTAGCAGTTTTAATTAGTATTTTGATAATGACCATATAATAACTATATGGTAACTCTTATGGGGCCACCAGCTGTAGTAGTAGTAGTAGTAGTAGTAGGAATATATATATAATATATTATATTATTGTAGTACTTATGGCGGTACTTGGTGGCGTCCAGATTTCAGACATCCAGGTGAACGGCCAGTCAGACAACATGACGGCCAAGGAGAAGCTCCTGCTGTGGTCCCAGAGGATGGTGGAGGGCTACCAGGGCCTCAGCTGTGACAACTTCACCACCCACTGGAGGGACGGCAAGCTCTTCAACGCCATCATACACAAACACAGGTGAGTTCAGGCGCACGCCGTCGTACACAGAACACAGGTGAATTCAGGTGCACGTTTGTCGTACACAGAACACAGGTGGTCCTTAGATAAACACTATCATGGACAACTCAGGTGCACTATAATTAATACTATCGCACACAAACACAGGTGAGCTAGTCAATGCATCACACACACACACACAGGTGAGTTACATTCAACCTTATTCTATACAAACACATTGAAGTTATAATCAGCAAAATCACACACAAACACCGGAGTGAGCAAAATGTTATTTAACTTTTGCCAACACGTGCATGTGTATCACATGCAAGGGTTTTCTATAGCTCTGCAGAAAGGCAATTGATTTCACACCAGGATTTCACAATAAGCGTTATAGTAGTATATTAGTATCACACTCCTAATACAGATAATGTTGCGCTGTAGCTCAGCACCTAATCAGACCAGCACACGCGAAAGATTGTCGTGGGTTTGTCAAGGCTGCCGATCTGTGACCTTTTAGCTGACGACTCCAACACCTGGGGCTATGGCATTTCATCAGTAAGTTATGTTATCTGAGCCTGCCTGAACAAGGCTCTCGCAGGACCCCAGGGCATGCATTTTGCTGGCCCCTCGGGGTCCACCTGTCCCTTTAAAAAAAAAAAAAAAAAAAAAAAATCACCAATCTCTTTTCATTCTTCTCTGTCAGGCGGGAACGTTAACGTGAACTAATTTACCGTGGTCCTTGTTTCTGAGTGAGGACCTGTTTGACCGGCAGGCCAGAGGGCTAGGAGCTTGAACTGACACCCCTGTGGAGTGACAGAGACAGAAACATCTGGAGAGAGAGAGAGAGAGAGAGAGAGAGAGAGAGAAGAGAGAGAGAGAGAGAGAGAGAGAGAGAGAGAGAGAGAGAGAGAGAGAGAGAGAGAGAGAGAGAGAGAGAGAGAGAGAGAGAGAGAGAGAGAGAGAGAGAGAGAGAGAGAGAGAGAGCCCTGTAGAGATGACTGAAAGATAGGGTTCTGGGGAAGCTGAGCTCTGGGTAGAGGGAGAGATAGAGAGACGGAGAGATAAAGAGATGGAGAGAGCCTTCACACCACGTCTTGTAGTCAAGCAAAACAAAAGGTGGGATTGCATCTGCCGACTGACATTCAGTGCAGCAGTCACCCAGGACCTTAGAGTCCTTATAAACCGCGCCCCTTCAGTCCCCCTAACCCTCACTACTGTGGCCCACTCTGTAACACCACAAGGGGGGCCCGGGAGTCAAGGGTTACCAAACACCGAGATTCAGTGCAGCAGTCACCCAGGACCTTAGAGTCCTTATAAACCGCGCCCCTTCAGTCCCCCTAACCCTCACTATGTGGCCCACTCTGTAACACCACGGGGGCCCCAGGAGTCAAGGGTTACCAAACACCTGGCCAAAGCATTGTATCAAAAATGTATCCCGCCCCCGGAGGACTCTTTTCATGAGTCACCGACTGTTGTTCCTCTTCCTTTTCTTCCTGTCTGCGCTGAAACCCAAGGCAAACAAAATACACATCCCGCAGGATCTGTCTGATTAAAGCCTGTGGTTTCGTACCATAAGTGTGTGTGAGAAGCAGCGAGAGTGGAAGGCGCATGTGTGTGTGTGTGGGTGTGGAAACCCTTGAAGGATGTGTTGGCCCCAAGGTCCGCATAGAAGCTTGGCAGGTCGCAGCAGAACTGAAACTCCTCGCCGGGATTTTTGTTCCCCCCTCTTTCGCTCTCTCTCCCTTTCTCTCTCTCTCTCTCTCTCTCTTGTGCGCGGCACTGGAAGAGCGAGGGGGCATGTCGTGAAATAAGAGCCGAGGCTGTTTGAACGCTCACAGACCAGTGTTTGGGTGACTGAGGAGAGGAGAGGAGAGCAGACGGGCTGCTGAATGGAAGGCAGAGACACAGGCAGAGCGGAGGACTTAACCAATGGAGCTTTCTGAAACCACAAGTGGGGGCTGCATGGAGCTAATTTAGCGTCTTGGCATGTCGCTTGCTTTTTTTTTCTCTTCCTCGTCGTAATTGGAGAAACAAGCCCTCCCGGGTTCTTTGCTCTTCCGTGGGAATGCCACCATGCCACGTTATCCGAGAAGCATTTTGGAAGTCTGAAAAAGGAAGATAAAGACGCTGACTGGTCTCTGACATCCCGGTCTGACCTCTCACCTCCCCGGAGCGCCTCGCGGTGAACTTTCGCTCCCCCCCCCCCGATCCAATCATGAAGAAACTGAAGAGGAAGTTCAACTCACAGCGGCGGCTGAACAGCACCTCCAGCAGTGTGGCGGGGGGGTCCATCAGTGACCTGGACGTGCGGGTGGTGATGCAGTGTGACGAGATCCCCTCCACCGCCACCGCCTCCACCTCCACCTCCACCGCCATGGACATCTCCCTGGACTCGGGCCACGGCTCCAACTACCACTCCTTCTACCACAACAACCTCCACCGGTCCGCGGGCGGTGGTGTTGGTGGTGCTGGCGGCGGGGGGACCCATGCCAGCCGGAGCTCCAGCCAGTGCGGGGAGCACGAGTCCCGGGTTGAGGCTGACGTGGTGCAGATCAGCGGGGACACGCTGTCGTACAGGCAGGCCTGCATTGTGGATCGGGAGGCCCTTCGGGGCCACAAAGCGTACTATGTGGGGAGAGTCGTGGAAATGTAGGGACCCCCATCCTTTCTTGTCTGCTCTCTTGTCTGTCTTGGGGGTTATGTTCGACTTTTGGGGGTATCGTTGTCGCCGTGGACGTTGTGGTTGCGGTGTTGGGGGTGAGTCAGGGTTAACTCTTACCTCGGCCTGTCATTGACCATCCTCTCGTTTGTGCGTAAGTACAATGCACCTTCAAGGTTTGTTATTGGTGTTGATGATAGCATGAGCGTGAGAAGTAACGGGAACCCGATTGGTTCGGTCGCCACGATGCTAGCATCTATCAGCGATGCACGACCGTTAGCTTGAATGAGATGCCCCGGCGCTTGTATCTGCAGGTTTTTGCAATTACAGCCTTTGCAGGGGCGTGCATACCAAGGGTATTTTTAATGTTCGGCACTCACGAGAGGAGAAAGGTTTCCATGCTAAGAGTTGCATTCACTGCACTGGGGATGGAAAACAATGACTTCCAAGTTCATGACTTGCCATGATGGCCGTGAGACAGGAGGCGTCTGGGTCTTGCTGGGTGGGCGGAGCGAAGCTTCCTGTGTGTCTGCGCTGGGTGTGTGGACCTCATGGTCGTAAGGTGAAGAATGCAAATGCTCTCTGCGGTGTTGGATAATTGCTGTCCATTTTTTTGGAGCCTCGGTTACTATGAAAAACACAACAAGTATCACATGGCGTGTATGCAAACAGATGCTACGTTTATATTTAATTGATTCCATTTCATACTTAATTGATTCCCGACGGGGGGAATTCTGGAAAATAATAACATATTATCATATAATTTCTTCTAATACAAGGTGCAGCATTCAATTCATTTAGGTTCAATTCATTACACTTTCAAAAAGATCATACACATTTTTGAGAAACTGTCTCTGTCTCTGTGTGCTGCTGTGTCTCCAGGCCGACTCTGATTGACATGAACAAGGTGTACCGCCAGACCAACCAGGAGAACCTGGAACAGGCCTTCAGCGTGGCAGAGCGAGACCTCGGGGTCACCAGGCTTCTGGACCCAGAGGGTGAGACGCATCATAAATCTTAAATCATGACATCATGGACATTTAAATCTTTAAGGGGTGCTTTTGACTTAAGTGACTTGGTACAGTGCAGACTTTGGGGTTTGCACCCAGAACCTCCTGGGTAATCATGGGGAAATACCTGAGGTACTTCACTGTCTGGTACCGTCCAAATCAGGGGCAGGACAGAGTGCCGGCTAGCCGTTTGACTCCCAACAGAAGGGACTGGATTTGATCCTCAACTCTCCTCAAACCTGTATGCTTCATTAAACAACATGCCTAAACCCCCCCATGTGCTCCTTCATAT
This sequence comes from Urophycis tenuis, assembly GCA_036785325.1. Classification (NCBI taxonomy): domain Eukaryota; kingdom Metazoa; phylum Chordata; class Actinopteri; order Gadiformes; family Phycidae; genus Urophycis; species Urophycis tenuis. The sequence goes on along the minus strand of JAXIVH010000019.1, from coordinate 3,539,817 downwards.
TACATTCATGGAGTCACTGGAAGTCACTTCAGATTAAAGGGCAAAAGATGGTTGCAGCAACCGCCTGGAAAAACCTTGTGGGCGTTGTCTGTTTCCAGACGTGGACGTGCCCCACCCGGATGAGAAGTCCATCATCACGTACGTGTCCTCCATGTATGATGTCATGCCCAGGGTTCCCAACGTCCAGGAGGGCGTCAAGGCCAACGTGAGTACTGCCTCAACGAAATGGAACTATGCTATCATCTGTAAGAGATGCCAGGGTATTTTCAAAAAACGGTGAACTAGCCAGGCCTGTTCCGTCCAGCCATATTTGAACTTGACTTGAATTTAGCCTAGCCTAGCTTAGCATACCCATAGCCTGTCGAGCTTTGCCTAGCCCGAGCCTGTTCTATTCCGCTACATCTATATCCCTCCCCCTCGCCTGGTCCACGGTGTTGCAGGAGCTGGAGTTGCGCTGGCAGGAGTACTATGAGCTGATCACCGTGCTGCTGCAGTGGATCAGACACCACATCCTGGTGTTCCAGGAGAAAAAGTTCCCGGCCAGCTATGAGGAGATCGAGGTAGGAGCAAGAGGGACACTCATGGGCAGGGTGGTCAAGTGGTTCGGGGGGTTTGGCAGGTTCTCTACCTGCAGGCATCCTAGACCCAGAAGTCTAGTCCCTTACCTGCTCCTTGATGACACGATAGATCTAAAGTCACTGTAAGTCTCTGTGGACGGCGGTGGTGGAAGACATTGAGGATACACGTCTCTGTTGACCTCCAGGTTCTTTGGCGCCAGTTCCTGAAGTTCAAAGAGACTGAGCTGCCCGCCAAGGAGGCCGACAAGAACCGCTCCAAGCACGTCTTCAAGTCCTTCGAGGTCAGAAAGCTTTGCTGTTTCTTCCCTCCCTCTTCTCCGTTGTTTTTAGACTGCCCCTCCTCAACATTTTTGGAGGGAGACATTCCTAAAATAGCCGTCTGTAGAAACAATGCAGGTGTTTTTTTGTCTTTGCGAACACCCACACTTCTGGAAAATGTGTTGCTTTCGGTCACTCAAACATTGTAACTCTATATGCATTCAGCATAGTTTCATGTCGGAGGATAATGTTGTATGATGTTTGACTCACAGGCCAAAAGGTACTGGGTCGTCTGCAGCCTAAACTATAATCCTCTAACCCCTCTCTGCTCCTTAATGACATCTGAATTCACTGTAACTTAATGTCATAAAATGACTTAATTGTATCCCTTTCAAGCTAAGTCAAAATTGCTCCTAACCAACGTCCCCAAACAGAAGCCATTTTAAATGCATCTCATACACAGCGTGTGGTCACATTTGAACGATCCACAACACCCTCCCAACATGGCCGCCTTTTTTTTTTTCAGGGCGCGGTCCAGTCGGGCCACGTGAAGATCCCACCGGGCTACCACCCCTTTGACGTGGAGAAAGAGTGGGGCCGCCTGCACGTGGCCATCCTGGAGCGCGAGCGGCTGCTTAGGATCGAGTTTGAGAGGTGGGTTCAGCCGGGGATACGTTGGACGTGATGTTATCGACGTGATGTTAACGCCGTGATGTTATCGCCGTGATGTTATCGCTGTGAAGTGGGCACTTTCCGTTGCCATGGTGATCCCAAAAAAGGTTCTAAATAGACGCGCTTGTGCAACGGGCAGAAGACACCCGAGGGAACCGCAAAAAAAAAAGAAAAAAAAAAAAAAAGGGAATCGCGAAACGCCGGCGGGCTGCGTGTTTGCGTGACCATGGCGATCATGACTCACATCCCACCATCCTCCTCCCGTAACGGACATAAAAAACAGTTAACTGGGCTGGCTTTGTGTGAGGGTGGAGGCAGAGGAAACTGAAGGAGCTCCCTCAAATCACCCGTGATCCCATCGCCAAGACCCAGCCCACACACTCTTGACAATAAAACACAATTTATTCGGTCATATGAGGATTGACTCAAGGTGGCCCTCCATGCTTGCAAGAGGAGCTAGCACTCTTGACACAAGTAGGCGTTCGAGCGTTTGAAGATCCACGGCCGGCGTTGACCACCATCAGCCAGTCGTAGCCAGAACTTGCCGAGGCGTCGCCATGGCGTTTATGAATAGCGGCTACGCGATGAGGTTTCTCTTCCACCAGAGGGCGTGAGTGCTCCAGCTGTAAACGTTTGTGCCAGTAGAGAGAATGTGTGCGCATTCTGGAATGTAATTGTGAAACGATGCCGGTCGTAATTTTTAAATTGTTTCCAAATGGGGGTTTCAACAATGTGTTTGTTAACGTTAAATGTTTTTTTTTTAACCCTTTAATGGTTCATTCACATACATTCACTGTGTTCTCATGGCGTCTGTGTAGTTTTTTGCCTTGCCTCTGAGATGCTGACCTCTGACCTGCCCTCTCACCCTTCAGGCTGGAGCGTCTGCAGAGGATCGTCAGCAAGGTCCAGATGGAGTCTGGGGTGTGTGAGGAGCAGCTGAACCAGGTGGAAGGCCTGCTGCAGACGGTGGGTCTACCTACCGTGGTGATGAAGGACACTTAAACTGTTTGTTTAGTGTTGCGGGGTGATGTTAGTGCATGTGTGTGTTATCTTCTCACTGGGACCCAGTGGATGATTCTTTTTAAAGCGGAGATGTTGAATTGAGTCAATTCTGGGATAACGGTTGACAAGGTGTCTTTTGTAGCATTCTGGCGCCCCCTGTTGACACAGTGATACATTTCTGTTTGGTTGGTTCACTGGTTAAAGATTGAATAGATTGTCTTCTGGTTGTAATGGTCACATGTTTTAATATGTGTGTCAGTAGAAAAAGAGGTGTGAGAATGTGTTAAATTGAAAATAATTATTTTTCAAAAATGAGCGGTCAGTGTTTCTGAGTGAGGCTGAACCCTAGCAGCTGATGTTAAAGGTCATGTCCCACTATGTGTGTCAGGACATGAGGATGCTGAGTGCGGGGAAGCCTGCTCAGCACACGGCGGAGATGGAGGCAGACCTGGAGAAAGCAGAGGGCATGATCAGGTTCCTCTTCAATGATGTCCAGCTGCTGAAGGATGGACGCCACCTACAGGCTGAGCAGATGTACCGCAGGTCAGAACAACTGTTTTTATTAGCCTCAGTGTATTTCCACTTACCCTATGAAGAGGGCAAACGTAAAAAGTCTTGTAAACTGACTCGATGTGACCTTTTGAGGTGTGCTTGATTGAATACAACCAAGAGGTACAACATTTACTCTTGAATGGTCCTAATTGAATGGTCCATATCTGGACTTTGTCATGAATATCAAATGAACTACCAATTTTCAAACCACACCTTGATAAAGCAATCAATGACTGTATCAAAGTCTGACCCGATCGGGAACGACCCAATTCGCCTCCATTGACCCGACCTCCATGCCCTGTCTCCGACCACCCCTCCGCCCCCCACCCCAGAGTGTACCGTCTACACGAGCGCCTGGTGAACCTCCGCAGCGAGTACAACCTGCGCCTCAAGTCCGGCGTGACGCTGTCCCAGATCCCCATGACCCAGATCCCCATGAGCCAGACGCAGACCCACGTCACCCACGCCGGCCAGGTGCTCCAGCAGGCCCCCCTCAGGGTGCGGCCCGAGCTGGACGAGGTGACCCTGCGCTACGTCCACGACCTGCTGGGCTGGGTGGAGGAGAACCAGCTCCGGGTGGACCAGGGCGAGTGGGGCTCGGACCTCCCCACGGTGGAGTCCCAGCTGGGCAGCCACCGGGGCCTCAACCACTCGGTGGAGGAGTTCCGCTCCAAGATCGAGAGGGCCAAGGCCGACGAGGTGAGGTTCACCGCACGGGCCGCCAGCTTTCAACGGGAACCCGGTAACGGCGACCCGGAGCCTAGCGTTCGTCACATGCAAGCGTTACGTTAACAAGCGTAAAGAACTTGACGCATCTGCGGTGTCACTAGACACTTTGGTTCAGGGTGTGGCTGCGAGAACTCAAACCATACAATCCTATGCAGAGTACAAAAAACACTTAATTAATAGAGCTGCATGAGTGAGTGTCTAAAGAACAAGCCTAACAGAGTGCAGCAGAGTAGCTCTGGGATCCACACCAGTGAAAACTCAAGTGCTACCCCCCCCCCCCCCCCCCTCCCCACACACACACACACCAATGTTCAAATATTTGATATTTCCCTGCGTGCATACCTCCTTGCGAGGGAATACCTCCTGCCGTCAGGTGTGCCGCCGAGCTCGCCGACGAAGCCGATGAACTGATTCTGTGCTCTCTGACTGACACCCATCCAGGCGCAGGTGTCCCCCGTCAGCAAGGCGGCCTACCGAGAGTACCTGACCAAGTTGGAGCTGCAGTACGGCAAGCTCCTGGTATGTGTGCTCTGTGAGCCTGAACGCCGCACGCGATACCCACAGGACTGCGCTGAAAAGCCAGCAGTATTTCACGAGAATTTTCTCACTCGGAACCATTGAGAATGATTGTTCATTGTTTGCTGTTGACTTCTGACCTCAGACTTCTGACTTCTGACACCTTGGAATTTTCGAGGGGGAGTGGAATAGTAACATATTTCAAACATATCCAAATATTCGTAAACATCGACAGACATGTTGGTGATTCATGCTGAGCTATGTTGGTCCTTATCACAATAACCCCGAGCTGTAAGACAGCTAACCGTGCATCCTGATTTTGCGTTTGTATGGTACATTGTCACCAGTGGGCGCTCTTGTACTACATTGGTGATCCTTGCCTTGTGAACTTGTGAAGTTCACCTTCTTCCTTCTTGTCATAGTAATTCCATTCCACATGACGACCATGTTGCATAACAAAACCCTCTAACCCAAACCACGTGGTTTCAGAACTCCTCCAAGGCTCGTCTGCGCTACCTGGACCAGCTCCACGCCTTCGTGCTGGCTGCCACCAAGGAGCTGATGTGGCTCAACGAGAAGGAGGAGGAGGAGGTGAACTACGACTGGAGCGAACGCAACACCAACATGACGGCCAAGAAGGACAACTACTCGGTATGACCCCCCCCCCCCCCCCCCCCCCACCCCCTCTCCACCAGACACCCCCCTCCCCCTCTACTCTCCATTCCATGACGTTAACATGTGCGGTACGCGAGGCATGGATCCCTGAACCTCCTGGTTGATGTGTGGCGCAGGGTTTGATGCGAGAGCTGGAGTCCAGGGAGAAGAAGATGAACCTGGTCCAGGCCTCTGGAGACAAGCTGCTGAGAGACGGACACCCGGCCAAGAAGACAGTGGAGGTAAGACCTGCTAGTGGAGACGGTGGAGGTAGGACCTGCTAGAGGTGACGGTGGAGGTAGGACCTGCTAGAGGTGACGGTGGAGGTAGGACCTGCTAGAGGTGACGGTGGAGGTAGGACCTGCTAGTGGAGACGGTGGAGGTAGGACCTGCTAGTGGAGACGGTGGAGGTAAGACCTGCTAGAGGTGACGGTGGAGGTAGGACCTGCTAGAGGAGACGGTGGAGGTAGGACCTGCTAGAGGTGACGGTGGAGGTAGGACCTGCTAGTGGAGACGGTGGAGGTAGGACCTGCTAGAGGTGACGGTGGAGGTAGGACCTGCTAGAGGTGACGGTGGAGGTAGGACCTGCTAGAGGAGACGGTGGAGGTAGGACCTGCTAGAGGAGACGGTGGAGGTAGGACCTGCTAGAGGTGACGGTGGAGGTAGGACCTGCTAGAGGTGACGGTGGAGGTAGGACCTGCTAGAGGTGACGGTGGAGGTAGGACCTGCTAGAGGTGACGGTGGAGGTAGGACCTGCTAGTGGAGACGGTGGAGGTAGGACCTGCTAGAGGAGACGGTGGAGGTAGGACCTGCTAGAGGAGACGGTGGAGGTAGGACCTGCTAGAGGTGACGGTGGAGGTAGGACCTGCTAGAGGAGACGGTGGAGGTAGGACCTGCTAGAGGAGACGGTGGAGGTAGGACCTGCTAGAGGAGACGGTGGAGGTAGGACCTGCTAGTGGAGATGGTGGAGGTAGGACCTGCTAGAGGAGACGGTGGAGGTAGGACCTGCTAGAGGTGACGGTGGAGGTAGGACCTGCTAGAGGTGACGGTGGAGGTAGGACCTGCTAGAGAAGACGGTGGAGGTAAGACCTGCTAGAGGAGACGGTGGAGGTAGGACCTGCAAGAGGGGAGGATGGAGGTAGAACCCATACTTTAGGTTAGTGGAACAGAGTTGAGTAGACCAATGAGCATTAAATGTTCAGAAGAATGAAGTGAAGGTATAATCAGGTTTTACATGTTGCTCAACCTCTGCTCCTTCCTCTCTTCTCCTTCATTGTCCTCTTCCGCTCCCCTCCTCCTCCTCCTCTCTCCCCAAGGCCTTCACAGCGGCTCTGCAGACCCAGTGGAGTTGGATCCTGCAGCTGTGCTGCTGCCTGGAGACCCACCTGAAGGAGAACGGCGCTTACTTCCAGGTACGCGCCTTCCCTGCGCTTCATTCATCAACTCAGGAATTGAAGCGCAATCACTTTCTCCTTCATTTTCGTGCATCCACTTCATTCATTCACTCATTCACTCACTCACTCACTCACTCACTCACTCACTGTGACCCGTCGACTCCCCTCTGTCCCTCCCAGTTCTTCGCTGACGTCAAAGAGGCGGAGGAGCGGATGAAGAAGATCCAGGAGACGATGAAGAGGAAGTACACGTGTGATCGCTCCATCACTGTCACGCGCCTGGAGGACCTGCTGCAAGACGCAGTGGTGGGCCCTGTTCACTCTTTGTTCACTCGCTGTACACTACTGTTCACTCTCGGTGCACTCTCTGTACACTACTGTTCACTCTCTGTGCACTCTCTGTACACTACTGTTCACTCTCTGTGCACTCTCTCTACACTACTGTTCACTCTCTGTAGACTATTGCACACTACTGTTCACTCTGCTGTACACTACTGTACACTCCGATCACATCCTATTGTACACTATTTATGCTGTACTGTGTGACACTAACATCACACTGGTAAGCTGTTGGTTATAAAGTTAGGTTGTAACCTGTGTTCATATCCTTGTTCCCCTTTGTCTACTACTTCACTAAGTCGTCAGCTCCTACAACGCTGGGCTAAAGCCACATGAGAGATATTGTGTAATTACTGTGTGTGTTTTTGCCAGCGTGCAATTCAGTGTAGAGTCACCATTTGGCGTGCACCCCACTGGCCTGGAGACGTCAGAACCTGAGAACCCATTCGTCTGAGAACCCAACGCCGTGCCGATAAACAAAGTCAAAGAACCGACGGAGCGACGGCCTCTGGCCCCCCCCTGCACACGCTCGCTCGGTGGACCTCTCTAACGCGCGGGTTGTCGTGTCTGGTCCCCGTGCAGGACGAGAGGGAGCAGCTGAAGGAGTTCGGGACCCACCTGGAGGGTCTGAACCGCAGGGCCAAGAACGTGGTGCAGCTGAAGCCCCGGAACCCGGCCACGCCCCTGAAGGGCAAGCTGCCCATCCAGGCCGTGTGCGACTTCAAGCAGATGGAGGTGAGGGCCGCCGTTAGAAGGGCACGGGTTCGAGTTGAGTTGTTGCCGTCGCCGTTGCGTTCCACCCACGGACGGCGGGACGCACGGATCGGCGGGCAGGCCTGCCGTACCGACGGCCGGTCTCGGCTCCGGCTTATCTCGGCACTATTTGGGTGGACACGGCCGTGTGATGATGTCACCAGAGGGTCCCCTCTTCAGACTCTCTCCAGCAAGTTGGAAAGTAGGGGGACGAGGCAAGTCAACGTGCCCGCTGCTTGGTCATCTGTGGGAGAGGGCGGTGTGCAGTTGGGGTGGGGTTTTTTTTTTTTTCACTGCTCATAAGCATCTGCTAAGTGGCTACACTCGCTCTGGGAAACAAGAGCCTTGGCTGGTTTCGAGTGGGCTGGAATTTTGTTCCTCCTGTTGATAACGTGGGTTAGAAGCGCATCCCCTCAGGAACTTCCCGTCAGCGAATGATGAATCGCGTCTTGACACGTCCCAACCCACGCACCATCTTGTGTTGCTTGGAGGTTTGCCAAATCGGGGGGGAGTTTGGAATGTTGCCACGCTAAAGTGATCGCTCTTGCCTTCGTGTCACAAACTGGAACGAGGATTGGCCGTGCGTTTTATTGCGAGTCTGTCAGTTGCGTGGATGCGTAAGTAAATGCTGGTTAGATTCATGAAGCGGCAGGCAAGGTTTTTGGCTATGTACTGTGTTTCCCAACTCCGTCGCACGCTCTCGACCTGCCATCCTTGTTTGTGAGGAGCTGAGAGTCAGCACAAAAAAAAAAAAAAAAACGACCAAGATGGCGGCCAAGTATTTCAGCCCGACCCCCGAACGCCTTCCCGACGTCTGAATCTGGGATGATTGCGAACACAGCTTCCCAACCTTTGCTCGTTTCCCCCCCCCCCCCCCCCCCCCCACACCGGCGGTGCTGGTCACGGCGTTGACCTCTGTCACTGGTCACGGCGTTGACCTCTGTCCCCTTCCTATGTCCCAGATCACGGTCCACCGGGGGGACGAGTGCGCCCTGCTGGACAACTCCCAGCCCTACAAGTGGCGGGTGCTCAACGACAAGGGCAGCGAGGCGGTCGTGCCCTCCATCTGCTTCCTGGTCCCACCCACCAATAAGGAAGCTGTGAACAGTGTTGCCGGGTAAGGCTGGAGGAAACTCCAACTGCCATTCGAAGCACGGATATCACCAGATTGTGTCACGGCACACTGTAAATACATACTGTTGTATTTTCCAAGCGTCTGTTTGGCACAGATCTCTATCCTACTCTACACGCTACTGTCCATGCTATTTACACTCTATGATGAACTCTATTTAGACACACTACCGTACACTCTGTGCGCTGTGCATAAGGCATTGAGACATCTACATTTAGGGCATTTAGCAGACGCTTTTATCCAATGCCACTTACAAATAGTTTCAAGCATTCCAATCGCTAGGTTAACCATTGCTAGTGTACTGTGTCCTGACAGGTGTCGATTTAGTTAGTGATGGGGCCTTAAGGATTCAAACTCATTAGACAAAACCCCTCAGACAGGCCAAACAGCTGCTGATCAAAGGGAATACATGAAGGAAGGCCAAACACTTTCATGGCCACGGCAATACAAATCACATACATACAAATGTAACATATAAATGCTCAACCACAACACACTTAACCTATGTTTATAAGGCAGTAGCAGCACCAGGAGCCAGTCCAATTGAGTCCTTTTGAACATCATGGTTCATGGTTGTGAGCACATTATATGGGTGTGTACTGTAGCTACGGGCAAAACCACAATGCTGCGTTGATTACGCCCACAATATTGGCTGAGGGACAGAAAGGGTGAAGAGGATGTTGTGGTGGCTTTGCATTTAACAACTGACTGTGATTCTTTGCTTATATTGACGTGGGCCGTGGTAATATGGCGTGAGTCTCTGTGTACGAACGACCATAATGTGTAAAATGCCGGCAACCCAATATCCCTTATTTGGTACAAGACACAATTTAACTTGAATTAAGGGTGGGGTAGTCTAGGTTATTGTACTCGCAGGAAAAATGGTTCTGGAGTTTGATTCCCAATGTCCGCTGTCTACCTGTATGCCCCCGAGCAAGGTGCCCTGACCCTTCCCTCTCTCTCGCTCAGTCTGGACGGCAACCTGCAGAAGATGCTGACCATGTGGCAGACCATGCATGTGGACATGAAGAGCCTGTTGTCATGGCAATACCTGATGAGAGACATCCACATTATCAACACCTGGAACATCACCATGGTAATGGCAAAGACAGAACCATTTAATTGAGAGTCTGTTATTGAAGAAGACAGTTATTGAAGACAGTGATGAGAGAGAGATAATTAGATATGTTACACAAAAGAACAAGAATAAGTTTGTAGCTGTCCATGTAGCCATGGATAGTGTAATGACTCCCTCCATTTCACATGCCTCTCGTTTGACTCTCTCCTCTCGTGTCTCCTATACGTCATCTCCTCCCTCTCTTCCCCATCCACCCCTCCCCTCCGTTTCGGTGCAGTTCAAGACCCTGAAGGTGGAGGAGTACAGGCTGGCCCTGAGGAACCTGGAGCTCCACTACCAGGACTTCCTGAGGGACAGCCAGGACTCCAAGATGTTCGGGGCGGAGGACCGCATGCAGGTGGAGGGCGGCTACAACAAGGCTAACCAGCGCTACAACTCCCTGGTCACCTCCGTGGAGCAAGGTGTGTTCCCCCTAACCCCACCCCTCCCACAACCAGCACCACCACCGGCACCACCCAACACGCCATGGAACAAGCGCTCCTCAGCTCAAGGCTTTGCTTTTTGTTTTAATCTCCAACATGATGACTATCTTGTCGAATTAGTTATTTGTTTGTTTACACAAACATGGCTGAACAGATGGGAGTCGCATTGAAATCCTTTACATTTGACTCGTTGCATTGCTCATTTTCATAAGGGCAGCCAGCTTTGAATTATTTTTTGCTGCCTCTGTTTGACCGTATAATTCACCTTGCAGGCCATGTGCAACCAGTGGGAGGTAAGGTATCATTTTGGCTTGGTTCATCGTTTGATTTGGCTGAGCTGTAGTGTGCATCGTTTGAGCTGTCATTTTTGTTTTCGTTTGCAAATCACCATCGTCATCATCGTAATAGTAATCCCCATCTTCGTCATAATTCTCTGTTGTTGATTCTGCTGTACTGTTGTTGTTGCATTCCTTTTATCCTTCTATCACACGCATGGTTTTCTGCTGGACAAAAATCAATATGAGTATCGGTATCGGTATCTATCAGGAGTGTGAATGATAATCAATGGGCAGCGAGTTTGGCATGAATCAGTGTGTGTCCTACTGCTCCCGTGTGTTCATGTTTAACCGAATGTGTGTTAATGTTTAACTGTGAACGCTTGATGTGTGATTAAACCTCCAACCCACTAATCCAGACACCCTGATGACACTAGTGCCTCCAGCAACGTCTGTGTAGATTTACACGCATTTTCTCTTGAAGGGTTTCATTGTGTATCCAACTTAAAGAAATGTTCATTGTTTTACATTCGCCATTAAAAATACAGACCTAAGCAAAGTACCGGATGGCTTAGATCTTTACTCAGATCAATATCACGCTCTTATAGACTAAACTGATCTACTGCTGATTTCAAACGTGCTTACCAGATGCCTCCATTCTGCAATGAAACCCTTCACATCAGACCCCCACTCGCCCCGACAATACACCAAAAACACACCACCACCCAACACATCCTCCCTTCAAACCACACACGCGCCGTCATCCACCCGACACACACACACTCACGACGTGTCCGTTTCCCCCTTGACCCCTGACCCCCGACCCCCGACCCCCACCGAGCAGGCGAGCAGGAGGAGTCCATGTGCAAGGTGTACCTGACCAGGATCAAGGACCTCCGCCTGCGCCTGGAGGGCTGCGAGAACCGCACCGTCACCCGCCTGCGGCAGCCCGTGGACAAGGAGCCCCTGAAGGCCTGCGCCCTCAAGACGGCCGAGCAGATGGTAACGCGCTCCCCTTCTGGGTGATGTCATCACCGGGGGACAGGGCCGGGGGGGGGGGGGGGGGGGGGGGGGGGTGGTCTCACGGGGGGGGAGGGATGCACACAGTCATGGAGGTTGCGTGTGTGTGTGCCTGTGTGTGTGTGTGTGTGTGTGCGCCTGTGTGTGTGTGTGTACCCTACGGTCCCCCTTACTCGGTATGACAAATACAACTTGAATCCTCCTGAGACTCACCCCCGACCCCACCTCCCCCCCCCCCCCCCCCCCCCCCCCTGTCACCGTTGTGTGTGGCGACAGAAAGTGCAGTCGGAGCTGGAGGGCCTGAGGAAGGAGCTGAGCGGCGTGACGGAGAAGACGGAGGAGGTGCTGGCGTCTCCCCAGGAGAGCAGCACCGCCCCCCTGCTCCGCTCCGAGCTCGACTTCACCCTCAACAAGATGGAGCACGTCTACAGCCTGTCCTCCGTCTACCTCGACAAGTAAGGCCCCGCCGCCACCCTACACACGCTACGTCTCTGAACTCACTTAGATTACATCAGATTAGATTAGGTTACATTACATTACATTAGATTATCTGATGCTTACATTCCATGTTTGAAATGTCTTTCGCTTCACGGTACAAAACATGCAACACACTTTATGTCTCACTGACCCACTGTAGTCCACTCCCTTTATCTTGTGCTTACTCACAAACATACTCTCTCTGGCTCTCACGCTCGCCCACCTACACACACACACACTCTCTCTCTCTCTCTTTCATTCACTTCCACACCACTCTCTCATTCCGAGTCATTCAGGGACACCGATTGCCTAACTCACTCACACATTTGCTCAGTGTCTCGCTCACACTGTTGCACATTCGCTCGCCCGATGTGATTCTGAGTGATTCACTCACTTTCACACAATCACTGTACCGTAACCACTCACACACATGTTAGAGACCCCCCCCCACACACACACACACCCCAGCTCTACTCGTCAAATGTGGGCTCGTTCACCAGGAATGACCCCGATTCACCATGACGTCACCTTGTTGTTCACAAGCATGTACATGTGCTCCCCTCAGACTGAAGACCATTGACGTAGTGATACGCAACACCAAGGACGCAGAAGACACGCTGAAGGCCTACGAGACCCGCCTGCGTGACGTCAACAAGGTGCCCACAGACAAGAAGGAGGTGGAGAACTACCGCAGCCAGCTCAAGGTGGGCCCCCTTAGCTTAAACACAATGACCATAACAAGCGCAATGTGTTTAAGGTTTATGGAACGTGATCAGGTTCACACAGGTGCAAATCTTGATGTCCTCCTCACAGCCGTGACAGTCTCTGTGACAGTCTCTGTGTCACTGGCAGGATTACTTCCAGATTTTCTTTTTTTTACATTTACATTTCATGCAAAACCAAAAGTTGGGGCCATCAGCCACCAAAAGGCTAGAGGCCATTATGCTAGCAGCTGCACCACTTAGTGATGCTATCCCCCAGTAATCCCAACGCCATTGTGCTAATCGCGACGATGCTCACCGTCACTGTGTCAGCGGTGCCTAGCATGCTAGCATCACTATGCTAGCGGCCACTATGCTAGCAGCTACTCCTCACGGCGGCGGCGTTACCACTTGTTGCTACTCCCCCTCACCGGCCTCCTCCCTCCTTGTAGAAAATGCGCACAGAGGCGGAGGACGACCAGGAGGTGTTCGACCGCCTGCAGGACGAGCTGAAGAAGGCCGGAGGCATCAACGAGCGCATGACGCGCGTGCACAGCGAGCGCGACGCTGACCTCGAGCACTACCGCCACCTGGTGGCCGGCCTCCTGGAGCGCTGGCAGGCGGTCTTCGTGCAGATGGACCTCAGGCAGCGGGAGCTGGAGCTGCTGGGCCGCCAGATGCGCTCGTACCAGGGCAGCTACGAGGAGCTCATGGTGTGGCTCCGCGAGGCCAAGCAGAGGCAGGAGGATATCCACGCCCTGCCCATCGGAGACATCAAGGCCCTTGGCCAGCAGCTCAGGCAGGAGAAGGTAGCCTGGCTTGTTTTAATGGAGCTAGTAGCAGCTGTAGATGGCAGCTGGTGGGTCCTGTGTATCCCAAGTGGTAGAGCATGGCAGTCACTGCCGGGGTTTGATTTCCACTTGGGCAGTTAATGAAGTGGATAAGCACATAAGAAGGGGATAAGCACCAACTCAAAAGATATCCTTGAAATCAAGAGAGGGACACATTTGTCAGATTACCAGCATTAACTAAATCAGTCTTGTTGTCTTGTTGTGGTTGTTTCCAGATACTCCAGGAGGAGATTGAGACCAACAAAGACAAAGTGGAAGATTGCCAGAAATATGCTAAAGCATACATCGATGCAGTCAAGGTATGGACCAATCACGTCGTTCATATTGTTCTTACATCTGGAACAACACTGCTCTCCCGCGGTTCCCTGAGTTGAGTTGTATTTGTTGGTTCTTTTTTGTAGGATTATGAACTCCAGGTGGTTACCTATAAAGCGATGCAGGATCCCATCGCGTCTCCACTGAAGAAGACCAAGATGGAGTCCGCTTCTGATGACATCATCCAAGAGGTCAGTCGCCGCGGCGACATTCAGTCGCACCGATCCGCAGGCCGCTGATGTGCACCGTTGACACTCCTGTGTGTGTGTGTGTGTGTGTCCTCCAGTACGTCGACCTGCGGACACGCTACAGTGAACTGATGACCCTGAACAGCCAGTACATCCTGTTCATACTCGACACGCAGCGCCGGCGGGAGGAAGACGAGGTAACAACACCGCGGACCTCTGTAGCCGCTAACGGTTAACATCAATCCAGGCATTGGAAACCCAACGCGTTGTACACAAAGGGAAGCTAATATGTTGGAGAGTGAGGTATCGGATACGGATATGAAATGTGATTCCACGCAACCTTTCCTTTTTAGTTTTTTGCAACATTCCTCAAGTGGGGAATCTTGAGGGGTCTCAGTTCTTAAGGCCGGGTTATGCTTAATTTATGCTTCAGCGTTGACGCAACGCTGGGGGGGTTACGGACCCTTTGCGTCCGTGCACCTCCCAAAAATCCTAGACGCGCGTCGAGGCGACGCAATCCCAACACAGAGGCTTTGGCTGTGATTGGTCCGCTAACTACATCCGCTTTTCCGCTTGTAAACATCGCTACGGTGTGATAAATGCTTCGACTGATTGGCGACAACATATATATATAGCTTTTGCCTTCATTTCTGTTAACTTTTTTTTTTTACTCGCTAGTAATCCGTATGTAATGACCAGAATGGTCATTCTGGTCCCTCTACCGGTGTGGCATTGAATTGCATTTCGACACGTAAACCCCACGCAGAACCAACTGCGAGCAACTGCGTGGCCATTGCGTGATCACTACGTAATCCCTACGCGGAAGCATAACTCAGCCTTAAGCCCTGCCACTGTCCGTCTTTCGTGACCGTTAGCTTCTTTATTTACTTTAAACGTTTTTCTGTCCACAACAATCCTTTAGAGAGTGCCCAAATTCTGTCATTGATGTGTAATGAATGTGATTGGCTCTCATGAATGGATGGTCATTTTCATCTTCTTGTGTGGTCATTGGGATTCGTCGCCATTCATTTGGGCCAATAATACAACAAAAATGAAGTTGCCGTAACCATTGTTTTATCACAGTGGGTGTTTTACCACAGTGGGTGCGGTCCTGGTTCAGTATTTGGTTGCTCTTTAAAGTATGTGTGTCGTGGCTTCTCTTCAAATGTGCTTTTCCTTCCTAATGAGCCTTTCAGTTTTCCCCCCTTTCTTCTACGTTCTAACTTGGTATCTTCTTTGCTTCCCTGAACTGCTTGCCAGAGCTTTGTCATGATGAATGTTAGTCATGTTTGGGCGCTAAAGACATGAGTAAACCCCTAAGCGGCAGGTATTAACAAAATAAAAGCCCTCTGCGTCTTTCTTTACATCAGACCTGTGTACCCTGAAGAGAAGGTTGGGGATTTAAGGAGCCTATCTTAAATATATTCATATATATATATTATGTTAGGGTTACTGCCATTAGAATCTCTTTTACAATTGTCAGAAAGTGGTTTAACCTTTTGTCCTCTATCTTCAGATAGAAGGCCATTTGAACATCTATTTATCTACCGATTACTTTATTGGTATTAAGTAGGATAGGTTCCCATTCTAAATCTTCCCTTCAGGACTTTCATATACTGAACTTACATCACATTTAACCATTCATCGTCAGATCTCTTGGTGTTTATCTGATTATCTGATTCACCAAACCATTTCATCATAACTTTTTAATTAATGTCATCTTAACACATCTTATGGAATAACATGAAATGGCTTTGTCTCACTAGGCTTCCTCATACTTGCGTGTCCATTAGATTCTCATGGAATGATGCAGTGTAATTATTACGTGCCACAGTATTGTCTGTTGAATACCTTTGCGTCTTCACTGGCTTCTCTTGCTGTTCCGGCTGTTGTTCTCACCCCAGCCACACCTGCATGCCGCTTCCCTGCTGACCTTTTGATTAATACTTTTCATATCCTCAAGCTGATGATGTAAAGTTGGACAAGTTGGACATTAGTAACATGTTCATATCCAAACCGTAGATTCCACAAATGGAACAAATGGATAGTTAATTGTGTACCCTTAACAATTAAGGGATTTATACTGACATTTTAAGTAGATGTTTTAGTGACATGTCAACACACACAAATTATATTGTACAGATCCACAGGTTCATTTGTTTATAAAAAGGTATTACTAAAGAGAGTTCCCTATGTCAGGTATTTTCACTGTAAAGTGAAACCATATACATGATACATAATGGGGAAGTGATAAATACTTGTTATAACTCAAAATATAATATTTATCTTGCATGAAGTGATTTGTGGTTGCAGGTGTGTGTTGTGTCGTGACGTGAGGATCATCCTGTGTGTATATTAACTGAAGTATATCTTAATATTTATCACCTTTGAGACATTTATTGGCTGTTAGCCATTTCTGTAATTTTCATATATTGGAAATTTGTGTGTGACAGCTTACTGGGAAGGAACTACCATAATATCTCAATGTAATTCCTTCTTTCCCCTGTGCCCTCCCTTTGCTTGTACCACTGCAGAAAGCCACCGAGAAATTAAAGGAAGAGGAGAAGAGGAAGCTTGCCGAGATGGAGGCTGAGCTGGAGAAGCAGAAACAGCTGGCCGATGCCCACGCCAAAGCCGTGGCCAAGGCCGAGCAGGAGGCCCGAGCCCTGAAGCAGCAGATGAACGATGAGGTGAACCGCAGGCAAGACGTTGCCGTGGACGCAGAGAAACAGAAGCAGAACATTCAGATGGAGCTCCATCAGCTCAAGAGCCTGTCGGAGCAGGAGATCATCGCCAAGAACCAGCAGGTGGAGGAAGCCCTACTGTGTCGCACCAGGATTGAAGAGGAGATCCGCATAATACGACTCCAGCTGGAGACCACCATAAAACAGAAGACCACTGCAGAAGGGGAGCTGGGCCAGCTGAAGGACATGGCCACCGAGGCGGAGAAGCTACGCAAAGCTGCGCAGGACGAGGCAGAAAGGCTGAGGAAGCAGGTCGCCGACGAGACACAGAAAAAGAAAAATGCAGAGGAGGAACTCAAGCGCAAATCAGAGGCAGAGAAAGAGGCTGCCAAGCAGAAGCAGAAGGCCATGGATGACCTGCAGAAATTCAAAATGCAAGCAGAGGAGGCAGAGCGGCGCATGAAACAGGCAGAGGAGGAGAAGAAGAGGCAGGTGATGCTAGTCGAAGAGGTGGCACAGAAGACGGCCGCCACGGAGTTGCAGAGCAAACGCACAGCGTTCGACGAGAAGGCGTCCAGACTAGAGGAGTCTCTGAAGAGGGAGCAAGGCACTGTTCTTCAGTTGCAGGAGGAGGCTGAGCTACTCAAGAAGCAACAGGAGGAGGCCAACAAGGCCCGGGAGCAAGCCGAGAAGGAGCTTGAGATGTGGCGGCAGAAGGCCAACGAGGCTCTGCGCCTGAGGCTCCAGGCCGAGGAGGAGGCCCTCAAGAAAAGCCAAGCCCAGGAGGAGGCAGAGAGGCAGAAGGTGGACGCCGAGAAGGATGCTAAGAAGAAGGCTAAGGCTGAAGAGGCGGCGCTCAAGCAGAAAGACAACGCAGAGAAAGAACTGGAGAAACAGAGGAAGTTGGCGGAGCAAACTGCCCAACAAAAACTGTCTGCAGAGCAGGAATGCATAAGATTGAAAGCTGACTTTGAGCATGCTGAGCAACAGAGGGCCCTGCTGGACAATGAGCTTCAACGTCTCAAGAATGAGGTGAACTCTGCGCAAAACCAGAGGAAACAGCTGGAAGACGAGCTGGCCAAAGTCAGAAGTGAGATGGACGAGCTCCTCAAGCTTAAAATCAAAGCGGAGTCAGAGTCAATGTCCAGCACTGAGAAAAGCAAGCAGCTGCTCGAATCGGAGGTGCTGAAGATGAAGCAGCTCGCAGATGAAGCGGCCCGACTGAGGTCTGTGGCTGAAGAGGCCAAGAAGCAGAGGCAAGTGGCGGAGGAAGAGGCAGCTCGCCAGAGGGCCGAGGCTGAGAAGATACTCAAGGAGAAGCTGGCTGCTATAAATGAGGCAACTCGTCTGAAGACTGAAGCAGAGATTGCCCTGAAAGACAAAGAAGCAGAGAATGAAAGACTGAAACGCAAAGCAGAGGAGGAGGCCTATCAGAGGAAGTTGCTGGAAGACCAGGCTTCTCAACACAAGCAAGACATAGAAGAGAAGATCACACTGCTGAAGACCTCTTCTGATTCTGAACTTGTGAGGCAGAAAACGATTGTGGAAGAAACCATAAGGCAGAGAAAGGTGGTCGAAGAGGAGATCCACATCATTAAGATCAACTTTGAGAAGGCCTCAAAGGAAAAGCTAGACTTGGAGAAGGATTTAAACAAGCTGAAGAGCATCGCGGAGGAGACCCAAAAGAGCAAGCTCAAAGCCGAGGAAGAGGCAGACAAAATGAAGAAGCTTGCTTTGGAGGAAGAGAAAAAGAGAAAAGAGGCTGAGGAGAAGGTCAAGAGAATCTCAGCTGCAGAGCAAGAAGCAGCCCGACAACGTAAAGCAGCTCAGGACGAAGTTGAGCGCCTCAAAGCAAAAGCTGCAGAAGCGAAAAAGCAGAAGGAACAGGCAGACAAAGAGGCTGAGAAACAGATCGTTCTAGCAAAAGAGGCTGCACAGAAATGCACTGCTGCAGAACAGAACGCACAGGATGTCCTCAGTAAGAAGAAAGAAGACACTCTGGCACAGGAAAAACTGAAAGAGGAGTATGAAAATGCTAAAAAACTCGCCGTGGCTGCAGAGAAAGCTAAGAAAAAAGCTGAAAAGGAGGCTGCGATACTTCGGCAGAAAGCTGACGAGGCTGAAAAGCAGAAGAAAGCAGCAGAGGCTGAGGCCGCCAAACAAGCCGAGGCTCAAAAGGACGCAGAAAGACTTAGAAAGGAGGCAGAACAAGAGGCCACGAAACGGGCAGAGGCCGAGGCAGCAGCTCTGGAACAGAAAAAGCAGGCAGATGCTGAGATGGCCAAGCACAAGAAACATGCTGAAAAAACACTCAAGCAGAAGTCTGTCGTTGAGCAAGAGCTAACGAAGGTTAAACTGCAACTAGATGAGACCGATAAGCAGAAATCTGTCCTGGATGAAGAGCTGCAGCGCCTCAAGGTCGAGGTCAACGATGCTGTCAAACAAAAAGCCCAGGTGGAAGAGGAGTTGACCAAGGTCAAGATCCAGATGGAAGAACTGTTGAAACTCAAGCTGAAGATCGAGGGGGAAAATAAGCGTCTCATGAAGAAGGACAAAGACAACACACAGAAATTCCTTGCAGAGGAGGCCGAGAAGATGAAAAGCCTAGCAGAGGACGCCGCCAGGCTCAGTGTGGAAGCTCAGGAAACGGCGAGACTGAGGCAGATCGCAGAGGCTGACCTGGCCGAACAGCGGGCCCTTGCAGAGAAGATGCTGAAGGAGAAAATACAGGCAATCCAGGAGGCTACCAAACTGAAAGCACAGGCCGAGGAACTCCAGAAACAGAAGAACCAGGCACAGGAAAATGCTCAAAAATTACTGGAGGACAAAAAACTGATGCAGCAGCGCCTGGATGAGGAGACCGAAGGATTCCAGAAATCTCTTGAGGCCGAGCGCAAGAGGCAGCTTGATGTCTCAGCGGAGGCTGAAAAACTGAAACTGAGGGTGAAGGAGCTCAGCAAAGCACAGGCGAAGGCTGAGGAGGAGGCCAAAAAGTTCAAGACACAGGCGGAGGAAATTAGAGTTCGACTTCAGCAGAAAGAGACACAAACTCAGGAAAAGGTGGTGGAGAAGCTGGAGGTGCAGAGACTGCAGAGCACTAAGGAGGCCGATGACTTGCGCAAAGCCATCACTGACCTCGAAAAGGAGAGGGAGAAATTGAAGAGGGAGGCAGAGGAACTTCAGAACAAATCTAAAAAGGTATGGAAATATAAGTTTTAATGCTATGCTAACAAGAACTTATTAGTACATTTTGTAATCATGATACATATATATGATGATTATATATTTAGTCACAATGGAGTTTGTACGCACTTAAATTACTGTCGTCATAGATAATATGCCTTCATAGAAATTTCCTTCTGGTATTTCCAATTGTCACATCCTCTTATAAGATTTAAATGGATATATTAATATCTCACTTGTTGCTTTTGTTCTTGTAAATAGATGGCTGATGCCCAGCAGGAGCAAATGAAGCAAGAGACAACGATTCTCCAGAAGTCATTCCTCTCAGAGAAAGAGCAGCTGCTCCGAAGAGAAAAGGGCATTGAAGAGGAGAAGAAAAAGCTTGAGAAGCAGTTTGCTGAGGAGGTGGCCAAGGCCAAGGCCCTGAAGGATGAACAGGAACGTCAAAAGAAGCAAATGGAAGAGGAGAACAAGAAGCTTCAGGCCTCCATGAATGCAGCCTTGACAAAACAAAAGAATGCAGAGGATGAAATGAAAAAGAAGCAGAAAGAGATGGAGGAGCTTGAGAAGAGGCGTCTTGATCAAGAGAAAACTTTGGCGGAGGAGAACAAGAAGCTCAGGGAGAAGCTGCATGAACTTGAAGTTGCTCCAAAACCAGCCACCTCACAGACCAAGGAGATTGATGCTCAAGCCGGTGTCTCTCAAGAGAAGATTGTCGCTGTAACCATGGATACCACCAAGAAAGTGTTCAATGGCGACGAAATGGATAGCACCAAGAAAGACATGGATTCACATTTAGCCTTTGATGGAATCAGGGAGAAGGTTCCAGCCGGAAGACTCCATGAGATTGGGATTCTCACCAAAAAGGACTTTGACAAACTGAAAAAAGGCAAAGTCACGGTGCAAGAATTGGGGAAATCGGATAAGGTTAGATCATGTCTTAAGGGCCAGAACTGTCTTGGGGCCATATTAACCCCATCCAAAGAGAAAATGAGCATCTATCAGGCCATGAAAGAGAAGAAGATTGACCCCAACACTGCTGAAATGCTCTTGGAAGCTCAGGCGGCGACTGGTTACATAGTAGATCCAGTCAAAAACAAAGTGTTATCTGTGGATGAGGCTGTAAAGGAAGAGCTCATAGGCCCTGAACTCCACAACAAGATGCTCTCGGCGGAGAGA
Organism: Urophycis tenuis; assembly: GCA_036785325.1. NCBI lineage: Eukaryota > Metazoa > Chordata > Actinopteri > Gadiformes > Phycidae > Urophycis > Urophycis tenuis. The sequence continues at coordinate 3,518,805 of JAXIVH010000019.1, read as the reverse complement.
GCTGCCACTGGCTTTAAAGATCCCTTCACCGGGGCCAAAATCTCTGTATTTGAGGCTATGAAGAAGGGACTCATTGAGAGGGACCAAGCAATAAAACTACTGGATGTACAGCTTGCTACTGGAGGCATTATTGACCCTGTCAACAGTCATAGAGTTCCTCTTCAATTGGCCTACACCCAGGGTCAGTTTAATGAAGACATTAATAAGAAACTCACTGAACCTAGTGATGATTGCAAGTTATTCATTGATCCTAGCACTCAGGAGCATCTCACCTACAAACAGCTCCTCGATAAGTGTTCTAAGGATGCAGAAACAGGCCTGTTGGTCCTACCAGTAACAGAGAGAGCAGCTCAAAGTGAGCCCACATACACAGACCAAGAGACTCAAGATTTATTCAGCAAGTCAAATGTCACTGTGCCTTTTGGGAGATTCAAAGGGAAAACAGTCACTATTTGGGAAGTCATTAATTCTGAATATTTTACTGTTGAACAAAGGAGGGAATTGATTCGTCAGTACAAAACCGGCAAAATCACAGTGGAAAAAATTATAAAAATTGTCATTACTGTTTTGGAAGACAAAGATAAGAAGAATGAAAATGTCTTTGAAGGTCTGAGGGACCAAGTCTCTGCCAGTGAACTTCTAGAAGCCAAGGTCATCACCAAAGACGTGTTCAACAAGTTGAGCAACGGAGAGATAACGGTCAAGGAAATATCTGAAAGCGATTCAGTAAAGAAGGCACTGAAAGGAACACACAGCATCGCAGGGGTGATGAATGAATCAAGCAAGAAAAAAATGCCTTTCTATGAAGCTATGAAGAAGGAGATTCTTTCACCAGAAACCGCAGTGAACCTTCTTGAGGCCCAAGCAGCAACTGGATTCATAATTGACCCCGTGAAAAATGAGAAAGTCACCGTTGATGAAGCCGTTAAGTCAGGTCTTGTTGGTCCTGAGCTTCATGAAAAGCTTCTGTCTGCTGAAAGGGCAGTCAGCGGCTACAAAGACCCATACACAGGGAAGAGTGTATCTCTGTATGAAGCCATGACCAAGGGCCTCATAAAGAAGGACCATGGCATTCGTCTGCTTGAAGCACAAATCTCCACCGGAGGAGTGATAGACCCTGTTAAAAGCTATCGTCTACCTCACGAGGTCGCCTGCAAACGGGGATATTTCAGTGACGACATGAGCAACAGCCTGAACAAAAACACGGATGAAACCAAAGTGTTCTACGATCCCAACTCGCAGGAGGAGGCGTCCTATGCTCAGCTCCTGAAAAAATGCATCACAGATAAAGAGACTGGACTTCCTCTACTTCCACTATCGAAAAAAGCAATAAAGTCAAAGGAGGCCCAGCCGCAAATCACCGAAGCTAAAACTCAGGAGGCCTTGGGCCATGCCACCATGGAGCTAGATTATGGACCCTTCAAGGGAAGGAAAGTCACAATTTGGGAGATCATAAACTCAGAATACATCACTGAGGTGCAGAGAATAGAGTTGATTCGACAGTACAGAATGGGGTATGTGACTATTGAAAGGCTGATTACCCTTGTTGTTACCATGGTTGATGAGCGAGAGGAGGTAGCGAAAGAAAAGACGTGCTTCGAGGGACTTCGCTTGCCTGTCACTGCCAGCTCACTATTTGACTCTAACATCATTGATAAGGCTACATTTGATCAACTCCAAGAGGGCAAGAAGCAACCCAAAGAAGTAAGCGACACTGATGTGGTCAAAAGGTACCTGCAGGGAACAGACTACATCGCAGGTGTCCTTATGGAGAATTCAAAAGAAAAACTAAGCATCTATCAAGCAATGAAAAACAATACTTTACAACAAAACACAGGGCTTTCACTGCTTGAGGCCCAGGCTGCAACAGGTTTCATGATTGATCCTATCAAAAATCTGAAGTTTACTGTTGACGACGCTGTGAAGGAAGGAGTTGTTGGCCCAGAGCTTCACGAAAAGCTTCTCTCAGCTGAAAAGGCAGTGACCGGATACAAAGACCCATACACTGGCAATAAGATTTCCCTGTTCCAAGCCATGAAGAAGGAGTTGGTCCTACGAGAGCACGCCATTCCCCTGCTGGAAGCTCAGTTGACAACAGGTGGTATCATTGATCCAGTCAGCAGCCATCGTGTACCCACTGACGTGGCAATTCAGCGCGGCTGTTTCAACGAACAGATGGCAAAATCCTTCAGTGAGCCTTCAGGTGACGTTAAAGGCTTCACTGATCCCAACACCAATGAGAGTGTCACCTACAAGCAACTGCTCGAGAAATCTACACAAGATCCCAATTCTGGACTTTGCTACCTGCGTCTGACAAAGGCTGAAGTTCCTGCTCCAACTGAAATGTCTTACCAGTACACAGAGGAGCAAGCCGAGACTGAGCTAGCAAACACAGAAATTGCTATTCCTCACGAGGGTTTTGCCGGAAAATCTATGACGTTGTGGGATGTCATGAGCTCAAATATGCTTCCCGAAGAGGAAAGGCACCGTCTCTTGGAACAGTATCGCTCAGGGAAAATCTCAAAGGACAGGATGCTTATCATCATCATCGAAATCATCGAACAAAGGGAGGTTCTGAAGACAGAGCAAAGCATGTCATGTGATGTTATAAGGAGAAGAGTAACAATCGAAGAGCTATACAATGCTAGAATTATTGACCTGCAAACATACAACCTGTTGAAGCAAGAGAAGTTGACACCACGTGAAGTTATGGAAATGCCCTCAGTGAAAAAGTATCTTTTCGGTACTGGCTGCATTGCTGGAATCATGTCAGACAACCCTCCTAAAATCAACATTTACCAGGCTATGAAGAGAGGTCTAATAAGCTCTGAGATTGCCCTAAACCTCCTTGAAGCCCAAGCAGCAACAGGATTTATGGTCGATCCAGTGAAAGATGAACTTCTCACAGTTGATGAGGCTGTCCGCAAAGGACTTGTAGGTCCTGAAATCCATGACAAACTACTATCTGCAGAGAGGGCAGTTACGGGTTACAAGGATCCATACAGCGGGAAAGTTATTTCTCTGTTCCAGGCAATGAAAAAGGATCTTGTGCCTGAAGATTATGCCCTTAGGCTTTTAGAGGCACAGATTTCAACTGGTGGGTTGATGGATCCCGAATATTACTTCCACCTCCCTATAGATGTTGCCATGCAACGCGGATACATCAACAAGGAGACGCACGACAGAATATGCGATCCTAATGGCGACGTACGTGGTTACACTGATCCCACCACAGAAGAGAAACAATCCTATGGCCAGCTGATAAAACGATGCAAACCAGATAAAGAGAGCGGCTTGCGTTTGTTGTCTCTGGCAGACAGAAACCTTCTCTTCAAAGGTCTCAGGAAGCAGATCACCATCGACGAGCTCCTTCGCTCACAGATTATCGACCAAAAGATGTACGATGACCTCACTGAGGGTTTAATTTCAGTGGAAGAGGTCAGCCGAGAACTTAAGAAGTTCCTGGAGGGCACCAGCTGTATTGCTGGGGTCTATGTGGAATCTAGTAAAGATCGTCTTTCAATCTACCAAGCGATGAAGAAGAACATGATCAGACCAGGAACCGCTTTTGAGCTCCTAGAAGCTCAAGCCGCCACGGGATATGTAATCGATCCAATTAAGAACCTGAAGCTGAATGTCAATGATGCAGTAAAAATGGCAGTTGTAGGCCCAGAGTTTAAGGACAAACTACTATCTGCTGAACGTGCGGTAACAGGCTACAGGGACCCCTATTCCGGCAAGGTCATCTCACTATTCCAGGCCATGAAGAAGGGCCTCATCTTAAAAGATCATGGGATCCGCCTGTTGGAGGCTCAGATCGCCACAGGGGGAATCATTGACCCGGAGGAGAGCCATCGCTTGCCCGTTGAAGCAGCGTATGAACGTGGCCTCTTCGACGAGGAGATGAACGAAATTCTCACTGACCCATCGGATGACACCAAAGGCTTCTTTGACCCCAACACGGAGGAAAACCTCACCTACCTGCAGCTCATGGAGAGATGCATGACCGATCCTGAGACTGGCCTAGCTCTTCTGCTGATGAAAGAGAAGAAACGCGAGAGGAAGACGTCCTCCAAGTCGTCCGTGCGCAAACGCAGGGTGGTCATCGTCGACCCCGAAACGGGCAAGGAGATGACTGTGTATGAGGCGTATCGCAAGGGACTTATTGACCAGCAGACCTACCAGGAGCTGGCAGAGCAGGAGTGTGAATGGGAGGAGATCACAAACACCTTGTCAGATGGCGTGGTCAAGTCGGTGATCATCGACAGAAGGTCAGGGCGACAGTATGATATCGATGACGCCATATCAAAAGGTCTCATTGACAAGTCGGCTCTGGATCAGTACAGGGCCGGAAGCCTGTCCATCACAGAGTTTGCCGACATGCTCTCCGGAAACATGAGTGGCTCCAGGTCTCGCTCTTCCTCATTTGGCTCCACTTCATCTTACTCCAATAGTCCAGTGCCCACGGTAAAAGTCCCAGCCACTACCTGGAACGACCCAACAGAGGAGAGTGGTCCAGTCGCTGGTATCCTGGACACAGACACACTGGAGAAGGTGTCTATCACAGAAGCCATTCACAGGAACCTTGTGGACAATATCACAGGTCAACGGTTGCTGGAAGCTCAGGCCTGTACAGGAGGCATCATTGACCCTAACACTGGTGAGAAGTTTGCCGTTACAGATGCAATGAACCAGGGCCTTGTGGATAAGATCATGGTGGACCGCATCAATCTGGCCCAGAAGGCTTACAATGGCTTTGAGGATCCCAGAACCAAAACCAGGATGTCAGCGGCCCAAGCACTAAAGAAAGGCTGGCTGTACTACGAGGCTGGTCAAAGGTTCCTCGAAGTTCAATATCTCACTGGTGGATTGATTGAGCCAGAAATAACCGGCAGAGTCTCCATAGATGATGCTCTGAAGAAGAACACCTTAGACGCACGCACTGCACAGAAACTCAGAGATGTGAGCGCATACTCCAAGTATCTTACATGCCCGAAAACCAAGCTTAAAATCTCTTATAAGGATGCATTGGATCGAAGCATGGTAGAAGAAGGCTCTGGTCTACGACTACTGGAAGCATCCTCTCAATCAAGCAAAGGCCTTTACAGTCCATACAGTGTTAGTGGGTCTGGCTCAGCCACTGGGTCACGGTCCGGTTCAAGGACAGGCTCCAGGTCTGGCTCGAGAAGAGGCAGCTTTGATGCGACAGGGTCCAGTTTCACCACAACCTTTTCCTCCTCCTCCACCTCCTACAGCTCACCCAGCTATGGTCGCAGATACTGATATCTGGACCAGGGTGGAAATGTTCTCAGTTGAGAATATGTTAGAGACAATGCAACCACAGTGCTTATATTAATCTTCACTTCACATAACAACAATGGCGTCATTCTGCTCTGGGTTTAGCTGGAAAGGGATGGGAGCTAATCTGGAGGTAATAATTTTAGGAAGTCTTTTCACAAACTGACACATTTTTTAAACTTTACGTCGCTGTGCATTCAAAGAAGATGTAGTCATTTTTTTTCCTGATTTTGGAATTCTTATTGCAAAGCTTACATTTATTTTCAAAGTTTTCTTTTTCATTTGTAGTGTTTTTGAGAAATTCCAAGCATATGAGGGCTTTCTTCAGCTATATTATATAACCAAAAACCTCCATAACCATTTATCATTGTGCAATGGTGATCATGGAATTCTGCGTGTAAAAACATTTGAGCAGAGCTATGTATATGTGTATTTATAATGAGTATTAAACGCGAAAGAAAGATGGGATGCCAATCTGCAGAGCATAAAAAAGTCTGAAACACTATATCCTTGAACCAACCAACCAACTTGAACAAAGGCCAAGATTATGTCGTCGCTCATCAAGAACAACAGATAAGACGATTAACCACTGGATTCAACATCGCCACGGAAAAGCCACACCCCTGACTCCCTGGCCCGCTCAATATGTAAGTATCCTAAGAATAATAATAAGGAAACGCTCTTTAATGATACTGTGATGTGTTCTGCCTTTCGTGTATTTGGAGCGATTCCTGACTGTTCCGTGTGTTTGGTGCGATTCCTGACCCTGTTCCGTGTGCTCTGGTCGTTCAGATGCTTCCTTCAGAAGTCTTCTTCTCTGCTGTCTTCCACTCAACGGTTCACCGACGCCTCGCTTTGGACAGAAGCCCGGACGGACGTCCCCACGCCCTGCAGGGACGCCGCCGCAGTGACTGTCCTTTTCATTCGGATTTCACGACAATTTCAGGAGGTCCTCACTGTGTTTAGACAGACTTTTTTTCAGCGCTCCATCTGAGGCCGTGTTTTGTTTGAATGCATTAAAATACAAAAGTGAACTGCTTCTCGGTCAGCTGTAGCCATGCTAAGTGCCTCATAAACTAGACTCTTTACTAACACGGTGAACGCCAGGACGGTTTGACCGGAGGCGTAAACGGCTCGTTGCATGACGGAAAGCTGAGCACGCCACCGACAGTTCTGTTGAATACAGTGTGATTAATCGGCTACGCTTCCCTGCCGCCATGGCTGTCCATATCTAAACACAACAGCAACTACTTTAACTTTCAAAGTAATAGTATCAAGATTTGCACAGGGCTTCACATGGTTTCAATGTGTAATTATGTGTCATGTGTTTTTATCCGTATTACACAGTTTTGCTTCGACCTTTGAGTTGTTATTTTCTCTCCCCTCTTTGAGGAAACATGGTTGTGTTTTGTTCGACTGACTCTTTATCGCTGTAAAGAAGACTGGTAACGGAGTGCTGGAACGGGGTCACCTTGCGTTACTCGAACTGCAAACACGCAAAGCTTCGTCGCCATGGCCACCGATTCCGTGTCTGCTTTTACCAGCTTGTGTTTTTTTTTATTTTATTTTTTAAGTCAGATTTCCCTCATACAGCGTCACATTCTATGAATATACAGTTGCTTTACATATTATATTTTTTTGGCTTTTGCATGTTTTATTAACTGAAAAGATGGAATATGACACTATTTTATCCATATTTTCTTTCTTTTACGTTATGAAAAAGGTTTGAAGGATGTATTTTAATAAGATGGGTTATCAGGCCTTGTTTAAAATGGTGTATTTATAGTTCCAACAGCAAAGAATTATTTTAACGCCATAAGAAATGTAAATAAACACTGAAAGTGATATATCCAGTAATAAGGTGTTTGTTTGTCTTCATTGTATGATTGTTCTTCGTATAAACTTTAAACAATTGGGATTGTGCTCAATGCAAAATATATTGCACAAATGAGATGAGAGAGTTTTATCTCACATATTTATCACACTTTATTCATCGCACTTTATAATTGCTCTTTGTAACTTGGCAATTAGCCAGAGATGTTGTATACTAGCAATGGTTAGCCTAGCAATTGAAATGCTCGAAACTTGTGGTGACTTTCTTACTATATTGAGAGCACTGAAATGTTTCACCTTCTTCTGACAAATGTACGTTTTGTAAGTCGCTTTGGATAAAAGCGTCAGCTAAATGAAAATATGATTCTATCACCAGACGCAAAGAAAAAATATTTTTTTCAAACCATCCACATAAACAATGTTAACCCTGATGGCAGCCATCAGGGTTAACTGACGGTTAACAAAGATGCTTCTTCGGAACTGTTTTGAATATATCTTTGGATGGGAGGAGGTTCCAGTGAATCAATCACCTTAAGCCTCATTAAGCCTTCCAGTGAAACTCATCAATAGATGGAGAGATTAAGCCCAAAAATGTTGGTAACACAGCTACTGTCAACAAACTCACCAAGCTCAGCCGCCCTCAAAGGTATGCAATCAGGAAGAGATGTGTCAGACAGACACACTACTGTGTTGTTAAGACGAACACAGTCAGTCGGATTGGTGTGTGTGTGTCGTTACGTAAACGCACAACCTTGATTTCGCAGCACAACAGTGGAAGATTAACCCAGGTGAATTGAGTGTAAAACGGGGGAGTTTATGGTGTTTTATAGTAGATGAAACCACAACACACAAGAGCTGTCAGACTGTCGCATTTAGCAGGTTAGCAGCACATGTTCATGCTTCAACAAACTGATGTCCGAGGGACTACTGGAATGTTCATGTTTCACTTCCCTCAGGTGTCAGACACAATGGGCTGATATTACGGCCAGGTTTCATTGGTAAGGTGGAGAGTTCTCGCGCAAAGCAGCTCTTTTAATACCTCTCTAGTGGTGTCATTTTTCTGTGTCGATGGGTCCTTTGTAATATATATTTTATTTTATATTTTTTAATACTTCTGCTGGACAGCTGTGCCAATACTTCCATATGTGGGAGGGATGTGAAATTCAAAATCCAATAGTATGATGTTTAGCACTGGTCAGCACTACAGCACATTTCTTGCTGAAGTGGCTAAGAAATGTGGCAAACCCTAAAATATGACTCAAGTTCAGTAACTTTTAATGACTTGAATGGTTTTTAAGAAGTGTGGCAAACCCTAAAATACAACTCAAGTTCAATAACTTTTAATGACTTGAATGGTTTTTGTTCCTGTTCTGAACTATATTGTCAAGTCAACAAAAGATGATTTTGTTGTGGTGCTTTACGGTGCAAAATAGTAGAACAATAAAAAGCAAGACTACAGCACGCAGGATCTTAGACCTGAAGGTAAAATTGTGATTTCTTTTCATCTCTCTGTACCACAGTTGACCTCACCAGGGGCCTGCTTGTGCATTCTGTGAATCTCCACACCCAAAACAGCAGTTAGATATTATACTTCTCCCAATGTGTTTTTGCTGTGCCAGTGGTGTCCAACATTTCTGGACTTGCGTTGGTTTTGGCTCGGGGGTAAACAGCAGATGTTTCCCAGGTTTTTATAAAACCCGGGGAAGAAGAGAAGAGGCAGACGATGAGGTAACAGAATGTGCCATGTCTGTTCTGACATGACCTGTCTGTTCATCAAACAAGGATTGGCATGGAAATTTAGCATATAGCTCTGGGCTGTGTCTTGATTCTATTCAACTGATTGTGCTGCTGTCTGATTCTGCTAGCTGATTGATTCAGGTGCTGGCTGACTGATTCTGGAAATTTTAGACTGATTGCCTGAGCGGATGTGGGCCCTGACAGTAGCTCATCGGGTAGGGTGTATGCCATTCAGGCCCAGTCCTTGTGATAGTGAACTGGGTTTGATTCCAGCCCATGGTCATTTGCTGCGTATCTTCTCCTTTCTTTACCTTATGTTTCTGTCCAACCGTGTCTATCAAGCATGAAACATGCCTCAAAAATAAATCTTTAAAAAAAAAAAAGTATTGAACGAGTAAAGGCAAAGGGCAGACAAAATGGATTGTTGTTGGACAACACAATAGCAAGAGGATGTGCTGATATCAAACAGAATTCCAGGCATCCTGCGGCCTTTTCTCCACCTTGCATGTGAGGATTGTCATGAATGTGGGCGGGATTTCTGTGGAAAGCCGTTTAACTCGAGCCAGAGGTGGACTCACCCTCCGACATCTATAAGAACGCTCTGTCTGCAGCTCAGACCGCATTGGTCCTTGGTACACACCACCACCCCAACCCCCACCACCACCCTCTACTCACCGCTTTCGGCATACGTAAGTGTCATTCAGTGACTGCGGTTAATAACCGAGTTTTTATATCTCTGTAGTAAAACGTATTGTTGTGTTCTCTCGAGAAATGTTATCATTGGAATGCACATGCATTTTTTTTTATTTTTGTTTGATTGGTTTTAATGGCAAGATCAGGTTGGTTGGGTCAGGGAGCAAGGCCATGTGTGCTTCTGCGTATACTCCCTTGCCGTTGCCTCCGTTAAGGGAAAGTAAACATTCCTGTGTGATGAGCCCAAGGTCACGTTCTTGTCTCGTGCCCTGCACAATGTGGTCTGGCGGATGGGAGGCAGCTTGTTGACCAGGGGCCTGTTTCAGAAAGCGGGTTTAACAAACTCTGAGTTAAAGCCTGATCTCTGGCTTGAGTAACTCTGAGCTGTCAAACTCAGAGTTTTGGGTTTCAGAACAGGGGATGACAATAAGTTTAATCAACTCTGAGTATGTTCAGCCTGAGTATGTAAAGCTCGTGCACGAGGATAACCAGAGTATATAACCTGAGTATAAAGCCTGCATCAATGGAACACCGAGAATACGATTCCACCAATGGCAGCTGGAGAAAGAGATGACATTCAAGAAAAAAAGCAACACAGTAGCAGCCACAAAAGAATGTGAGCAGGCTTGGTAGATAATTGCTGACCGAGTAAATGCGTGGGTATTCTTTGAATAACATAACATTTTTTATCTCGAGTGTTCCACTTTTTCAACATGCATACACAGATGTAGATATCTATCTATATCTATCTATCTATCTATATATATACAGTAGATATAGGTGTGTGTGCGTGTGTGTGTGTGTGTGTGTTTCTGTATGCACACATTTTTTATTTATGCACGTGCAACCCAACAGCAGCAATTGAAGATGAAATATAAAAATGTAGAATGATATGAGGGCTGACAATATTGCTTAAGATAAATGATAGATTGTGCAGAAAAACACTATTTCTTTAATATTTCTATTTGTGAAAGCAGTCTTAGTTCACAGCATTTTTTCACACCAGCCTAAAACTTTTGCACACACACACACACACACACACACACACACACACACACACATATAAATATATCTACTGTACATAGGTAGATAGATATAGATAGATATCTACATCTATGTATGCATATATATTAATGTTGAAAAAGTGGAACACTCGAGATCAAAATGTTATGTTTTTCAATGAATACTCACGCATTTACTCGGTAAGCAATTTTCTGCCAAGACTGCTCACGTTCTTTTGCAGCTGCTTTTGCTCTTTGCACCTGGCGCCATGAGAACTTGTTGGCCGCTTGTCATGAAAAGAGATTTTTCATGACGTCAACGTTAATGTGCTTTGATGCAACTTATCATAGCTTCAGGGGAAATCAAGACTCGTGGTGGGTACGGTCTTTCAATACATTCTGTTGGTTCCGCGACAGAAACATATAAAACAAAATACAACTGTGGCTATGACCCTTTTAAACCCATGTTAATATATCTGTTATACATCAATATTATCCATATCTGTATAACACAAATCTATTTATCAAATGTATATTTTTACCTAACATCAATTGTTCATTAGATGAAATTATCCATCCATCCATCCATGTCCTCCGCTTATCCGGGGTCGGGTCGCGGGGGCAGCAGCCTGAGGAGAGAAGCCCAGACTTCCCTCTCCCCAGCCACTTCGTCCGGCTCTTCCGGGGGGATCCCGAGGCGTTCCCAGGCCAGCCGAGAGACATAGTCCCTCCAGCGTGTCCTGGGTCTTCCCCGGGGCCTCCTCCCGGAGGGACGTGCCCGGAACACCTCCCCAGGGAGGCGTCCAGGAGGCATCCTCACTAGATGCCCGAGCCACCGCAACTGGCTCCTCTCGATGTGGAGGAGCAGCGGTATTACTCTGAGCCCCTCCCGGATGACCGAGCTTCTCACCCTATCTCTAAGGGAGAGCCCGGACACCCTGCGGAGGAAACTCATTTCGGCCGCTTGTATTCGCGATCTCGTTCTTTCGGTCACTACCCACAGCTCGTGACCATAGGTGAGGGTAGGAACGTAGATTGACCGGTATATCGAGAGCTTCGCCTTTTGGCTCAGCTCCTTCTTCACCATGACGGACCGGTGCAGAGCCCGCATCACTGCCGACGCCGCACCGATCCGTCGGTCAATCTCCCGCTCCATCCTCCCCTCACTCGTGAACAAGACCCCGAGATACTTGAACTCCTCCACTTGAGGCAGAATCTCCTCCCCGACCCGGAGAGTGCACTCCACCCTTTTTCCGGCCGAGAACCATGGCCTCGGATTTGGAGGTGCTGAACCTCATCCCAGCCGCTTCACATTCGGCTGCGAACCGCTCCAGTGAGAGCTGAAGGTCACGGCCCGATGAAGCCAACAGGACAAGATCATCTGCGAAAAGCAGTGACGCAATCCTGAGGCCACCGAACCGTAACCCCTCAACGTCCTGGCTGCGCCTAGAAATTCTGTCCATAAAAGTTGTGAACAGAATCGGTGACAAAGGGCAGCCCTGGCGGAGGCCAACCCTCACCGGAAACAGGCTCGACTTACTGCCGGCAATGCAGACCAAGCTCTGGCACTGGGAGTACAGGGACCCGATGGCCCGTAACAGCGGGCCCGGTACCCCATACTCCCGGAGCACCCCCCACAGGGCTCCCCGAGGGACACGGTCGAATGCCTTCTCCAAGTCCACAAAGCACATGTAGACTGGTTGGGCGAACTCCCATGCACCCTCGAGTACCGCGCCAAGGGTATAGAGCTGGTCCACAGTTCCATGGCCGGGACGAAAACCACATTGCTCCTCCTGAATCCGAGGTTCGACTATCCTACGGACCCTCCTCTCCAGGACCCCCGAATAGACCTTACCGGGGAGGCTGAGGAGTGTGATCCCCCTGTAGTTGGAGCACACCCTCCGGTCCCCCTTTTTGAAGAGGGGAAACAACCACCCCGGTCTGCCAATCCAGAGGCACTGCCCCCGATGTCCACGCGATGCTGCAGAGACGTGTCAACCAAGACAGCCCCACAGCATCCAGGGCCTTTAGGAACTCGGAGTGGATCTCGTCCACCCCCGGGGCCTTGCCACCGAGGAGCTTTTTAACCACCTCGGCGATCTCAGCCCCGGAGATAGGAGAGTCCCCCCCCAAGTCCCCAGACCCTGCTTCCTCAGTGGAAGGCGTGTTGGTGGGATTGAGGAGGTCTTCGAAGTATTCCCCCCACCGATTCACAACGTCCCGAGTCGAGGTCAGCAGCGCCCCGTCTCTCCCATACACGGTGTTGACAGAGCACTGCTTCCCCCTCCTGAGACGCCAGATGGTGGTCCAGAACCTCCTCGAAGCCGTTCGGAAGTCCTTCTCCATGGCCTCACCAAACTCCTCCCACACCCAAGTTTTTGCCTCCGCAACCGCCAAAGCCGCGCCCCGCTTGGCCCGCCGGTACCCATCAGCTGCCTCAGGAGTCCCACGGGCCAAAAAGGCCCAGTAGGACTCCTTCTTCAGCTTGACGGCATCCCTTACCGCTGGGGTCCACCAGCGGGTTCGGGGGTTGCCGCCGCGACAGGCACCGACGACCTTACGGCCACAGCTCCGGTCGGCCGCTTCAACAATGGAGGCACGGAACAAGGTCCACTCGGACTCTATGTCCCCCGCCTCCCCCGGGACATGGTTGAAGCTCTCCCGGAGGTGGGAGTTGAAGCTCGTTCTGACAGGAGATTCAGCCAGACGTTCCCAGCAGACCCTCACAGTATGTTTGGGTCTGCCAGGTCTGACCGGCATCTTCCCCCGCCATCGGAGCCAACTCGCCACCAGGTGGTGATCAGTTGACAGCTCCGCCCCTCTCTTCACCCGAGTGTCCAAGACATGCGGCCGCAAGTCCGATGATACAACTACAAAGTCGATCATCGAACTGCGGCCTAGGGTGTCCTGGTGCCAAGTGCACATGTGGACACCCTTATGCTTGAACATGGTGTTCGTTATGGACAATCCATGACGAGCACAGAAGTCCAACAACAAAACACCATTCGGGTACAGATCAGGGGGGCCGTTCCTCCCAATCACGCCCCTCTAGGTCTCACTGTCATTGCCCACATGGGCGTTGAAGTCCCCCAGCAGAACAAGGGAGTCCCCAGAAGGAGCGCTTTCCAACACCCCCCTAAGGACTCAAGAAAGGGTGGGTACTCTGAACTGCCGTTCGGTGCATAAGCACAAACGACAGTCAGGACCCGTCCCCCCACCCGAAGGCGGAGGGAGGCTACCCTCTCGTCTACCGGGGTGAACCCCAACGTACAGGCACCAAGCCGGGGGGAGATAAGCATTCCCACCCCCGCTCGGCGCCTCTCCCCAGGGGCAACTCCAGAGTGGAAAAGAGTCCAACCCCTCTGAAGGACACTGGTTCCAGAGCCCAAACTGTGTGTCGAGGTGAGCCCGACTATATCTAGCCTGTATCTCTCAGCCTCGCACACCAGCTCCGGCTCCTTCCCCGCCAGAGAGGTGACGTTCCACGTCCCCAGAGCTAGCTTCTGCAGCTGAGGGTCGGACCGCCCAGGTCCCCGCCTCCTGCTGCCGCCCAGCTCACATCGCACCCGACCCCTTTGGCCCCTCCCACGGGTGGTGAACCCATGGGAAGAGGGTCCCGCGTCGTTCCTTCGGGCTGTGCCCGACCGGGCCCCGCGGGCGTAGACCCGGCCACCAGGCGCTCGCCAACGGGCCCTTCCCCCAGGCCTAGCTCCAGGGGGGGGCCCCATTGACCCACGTCCGGGCTGTTTGCCTTGTGGACCCTACCAGGGGCATGAAGCCCCCGACAATATAGCCCCCAGGGTCATTGGGACACGCAAACCCCTCCACCACGTTAAGGTGGCAGCTCATGGAGGGGTAGATGAAATTATGAATATTAATTTTACCTCATGAACCTTGACCATTTTTACAACACTGTTTGTTTCCTCTCTAATTGTCCGTTTACATCTTCTTCTTTGAGAGATACACAGATATGATCCACCATTAATGTATATGCTTATATGCTTCACCTTCTGCCCACTGACACAGACCTCAGCATGGTTAGGATCACACTTTAAGAATGTGTGGGCATTAACAAAGTGCATATTCATAATCCTACTCACATTTGAGTGTATTACAATTAAACACAGATCTCTGAATGAATACATTAGTATCACAGAAAAAAAAACACAAAACTGTTTTGTGGGGTTTCTTTTTTTTTTAAGTTCTTTACCTGCTGTTGTTTGTTTGTTGTGTTGGCAAACAACACATCGTTGTTGTGCGTCTTGCTTATCCAGTTCTTGTGTAACTTCCCTTTGAGACTCTTTAGAATAACTGCCTTTGCTAATTGAACAGAAACATGTGTATAAGTGTGTAAACAACAGGCGCACAATAACACTGTCACATGTTGCTGTTCTACTTTGTCGTTTTCAGCGGATTGCATGTACATGTTATTTTCTCGTTGGTCTGCCCATCTTCAAAAGGAACAACTTGGTAATTGGCAGTATGACAAACTGGTATTAAATGGAAAAACAAACAAAGAATGCTGAAGCACAACTTTGACAAAATTACAGTATTGGAGACACACTTCTCTGCTGCTGCTGCTCACGCTTCACCTGACACAATCTAGAATTTTCTAAATGTTTTTTTTTCTGACAAGCCTCTCAAACTGCCGTTGATTGTCAGGTTACTGGAGTGTAATTATCAGCCTGGTCTTCTGCCTTCAAATCTTGGAATGCCATTAACCATACCTCACTTCCTTAAAACGTAATTAGCATTGCACATTGGGTTCTCGGGCCTGCAGCAAACAGACTGGTGTCTGGGAGCGTCCACAACAACATCTTCATTTGCTGTTAGCACGTCATCCGCAGCGCTTCACCTGACCACGTGAATAGCTTCACGCCTGGGGGGAGGGATATTACGGCGTGTTAACAGACACGCGGCCTGGAAGCCACGGAACCACTGCTTCCCAGCACGTCACTCCTCATTGTCCTCTGAGCAGTTTTAATGAATTTAATTAGCGCTCCTCAGGTTGCTGGTTCTTATTGCCCACGGTACTCATATTGACTCTTTAACCCTCGCTGACTGAACTGAACAGAGCCTGATTGACGTAACAAGAGATATCATGTTGCATAGGCTACATGTTGAGACTTCTTCATGTGTGATGAGGTAGATTAGAGGTTCAACACTGTAAAACGTCAATGATGCATTTTGTTTCTTCAGAAGATCCCTAGTATTGGAGTATGGAGTAGTTTATCTCTCATATCCTGTTATCAAACATTAAAAAGGCTACATAGGCTACAGTATGTAAGCGGCATAACTAACATAATTCTGACATGCTTAACTTTTTTGCCAGCATTATACATGAATTAAGACAAGGAAAATGTAATGAAATGAAAATGAAATGAAAATGCATTACATCATAGCCGTTAACCTACCATCACTAGTATGAACTAAGTGCAAAGTGAAAGCTGTATTATGTTGTTTACGATACAAAGGCCGGCAGTATGTTAGCACATTACAAACCAAACTGATTATTCAAACGAATGAAAAGAATGTCCTCCGGGACCGTCTCATTCAGTGATGACCTGAGCGGAGAAAAAATAAACTTCAAACAGGAAAATGCGCGCTCCACACTCACCTGCGTAACGGGGAGTGCTGTGACACTCATTGCGAGTTTCTGCAAGTTTGGATTTGTCACAGCCAAGGATGCCCAGTAAAGGAGGACGTTCTTGTTGCACTTTAAATGCGCTTCTCTTGAATAAGCCTCCAGCAATGAGGCAATGGGCACCTTGCCCTTTTTGCACGCCACGTGTTATTTTTTTCTCTTTCTTTGGCCATTAGTAGCTGCTCTATTTCATCCGCCTCATCGTCGGACAAGGAGGATGTTGTGTGCTCTGCTCCGTTCTCTGTGCTAATAGATACGTTTTGGATGGCGTCCCAAGTGCGGCGCTTGATTTTAGGTCAGAATTAATCGATATCTCGGATTGAGAAAAAATGCTGCCACAAATGCATCATTTTCAAACAGTGTATGCTGGCGTCCTTTTATGCACTGAACCAATCGTTTGGCAAAAATCTGTCCATTTTGTCGGTGTCAAACACACACTTCAGCCACAAACCATAAAAGTCACTTGCAGTAAGCTGTTCTGTTTGGATGCATTTAGTGGTGATTGTTTTCCAGTTTCAGCACACCGACGAGGTTCGAAATTGACTGCCATTCCCTTGATTTCCCGCAATTTCAACTTCACATCCCTAGATGTTGCATTTGGATTTATTAGGTTTTCACTGGGTCAAATATCAAATGTAAAATGCTGCCGCATAGGATTTTTGCATGGTCTTCCCATCCGAACAAAAAAGTTAACATACCAAATATGAGAACTACCATATTAGCCTACGTTTTAAATGAAGACTTAACAAACTATTATGCTGGGCAAGGTACTGCCAATGATAACTGTCCAACTTAGCTATATTTTCATTAGCTAGACCGTGAAGATTTTGGAATGCGATGCATTGGAAATTTAAATCTAAAAAGATAGCATTCATATTTAAAAACAAACATTTGTGAGATACTTGGTACAATATGATGATATCTTATGATTGAGTTTGAGTCCGAGTGAACGACCGAAAGTGAACATCACCAATTGGTTGTGTTTGCAATTCACTCTAGTTTACAACCACTAGGTGGCGCTGTGTAATTGTGTAAACTGAGAATGGTAGAAGAAGGAAGAGGAGAATGCGTACATAGAGAATGGACTGCCATGTATTCTTGACTGCTCCGTTTAAGTAAACTATCTTAAAGGATTCTACTCTCTTTCCTTGATTAATAAATGTACCACCTATCATATTGCCTTTGGAAAGCTTGTTAAAGAATAAAAAAAAGACGTTATTAACCGGTTACCATTATTTTAGGTAAACGATTCTGATCCGGAACATAAAAAAGTTAAGTTTCTAGTTTCGTTACTGTTCCTTGCAAAACATCTGAAGTTTCTGGTTCGTTTTCATTCCCTGAACCAGTTCAAAGCCTTGGGATCAATACTATCAAATTTAAATAATGAACACATTTTGTTTCTTCAGAAGATGCCAAGGATTAGAAAAGGGTGTTTGTATTAGTTATTAGTTTGATTCAATTGGATTGATTGGAATAACGCCACTAAACTGCTAATAGGATTAGTCCAGCTCATCTTTATAGAAAGTGGAAATTCACAAGAAGGACAATCAACTAGTGTTTATGTATGTATGTATGTATGTATGTATGTATGTATGTATGTATGTATGTGTATTAGGGGTGGAACGGTTCACAAAATCCACGGTTTGGTTCGGTTCACGCTTTTTTTGGTCACGGTTTTCGGTTCGGTTCGGTATTTTTGATTGTCATATGTTGATTGACTTTTGTCAACGACTTTCTTACCGCCGTCATCGTGGGTCACTCTAAATGCAAAGTGGTCCCATACAGCAGACCTAGACCATCCTTAAAATTATTTTTGTTGGCCGTAACCTGACCGACCCTGTCAATTTAGGACCGACCCAAATATATATATTTTTTCCCTTTGAGTCCGCCTCACTTGCCGGTTATAAACTTGCATTAAGACCGGCCATTTTTTTTTTAACTCTTCAAACAACTAATGCAAATACAATAAAACCCTTTTAATTATATTTTAGTAAGTATCGCAAATATAAATTGCCTACATACACACGTAGGCTAAGTTCGGTCTTTTACATTTGCTTCATTTTATCAATGGTTCGCGCTTGTTTGTTATTGTGGCTGCGGCTGCAGTAAAGAAAATGTTCACGGTCACCGTTCAAAGTTATATGGGTTCAGGCACCGTAGCAATACATTAAAAAAATGCTTTGAAATATCTTGACACCGCTATAATGTGACATGAAGTTCTGGAAGAACTTCGAGACCCACAACAACTGACCCAATACTCTATTTCTATCTGCCACACCCGGCTACACTGCTTCGCTTCTTGTTGTTTACTGCTAGTGGTTGGCTTTAGGCGCACTACCGCCACCTTCTGCTCTGGAATGTACACACTTTGCAGATGAGAAAAAGGAGCAGCGCATGAACGGAACGCAACACACGCGAATCGAACCGAGACAGTCGAACCGAACGGTTTGGACGGTTTTCATAAACCGTCCCATCCCTAATGTGTATATATAACATTGTTATATTGCAATGGAATTATCTAATGGGTGATTAGGATAAGATTCTTGTCATACATGTGCTGTTTGTTTTGATTAAATCTTTGTTTTTCTTTTTTTTTTATTATCGACTCAGGTGTCAAAATGGCCCCCGCAAGTGTAAACACGAAGGGGAAGGCAAATGGCTTTGCAGAACACCATAAGCGTCCTGTGGCGGGAATATTCCTGGAGAGGACAAAGGAGAAGAAGACCATCTATGAAGCCATGAAGAAGCATCTACTCAAGCCTGGGACTGCACTAGCTCTGCTTGAGGCGCAAGCTGCCACTGGTGGTATTGTTGACCCAGTCAACAATACCACACTCACCGTGGAGGAGGCCATAAAGGAGCAAGTTGTTGGACCTGAGATGAGAGAGAAACTACTTGCAGCAGCGAGAGCTGTCTGTGGTTATGTTGACCCTTACACCAATGAAACCATCTCTGTATACCAAGCTATACAGAAGGATTTAGTTCCAAAGGAGTACGGATTGAGGCTGCTTGAAGTGCAGATGTCTACTTATGGTGTCTTCGACCCGATTGAGAAGGAAGGCATTTCAGTGGAATCGGCAATTGAGAAGGGCTACTATGAGAAAGGTCTGCTCAATGACAAGATGGAAGTGCTCAACGTTTTCTACAATCCAAACTCACAAGAAAACCTCAACTACAGCCGTCTCCTTGAGAAATGCATGGTAGAGGCAGAGACAGACATGGTGCTCCTGCCGATCCACATTACCTTCAAAGGCCTGCGTAAGGGCGTGTCCTCCTCTCAGCTCCTGGCATCGAAAATCATTGACAAAGAAACCTTTGATGAATTGCAGGCGGGGAGGACCACAACTCAGGATGTCATGCGCATGGAGACAGTGAAGGAATTCCTGCAGGGCAAAGGTAGTATAGCTGGCATTGTGGTGTTCTCCAATAATGAGCGGATGAGCATCTATCAAGCCATGAAGCGAGGCATACTGATGCCTGGGACCTCACTGGTCCTCCTGGAAGCGCAAGCCGCCACTGGATTCATGTTTGATCCTGTGAAGAACAGAAAATACAGTGTGGATGAAGCAATCAAAAAAAAGGTGGTTGGCCCTGAATTTCATTCTAAGCTCATCTCTGCTGAGCGGGCAGTAACGGGTTACAAAGACCCTTACTCTGGTGAGACTTTATCTCTCTTCCAAGCGCTGGCAAAGGATCTCATCGTGAAGGAGCACGGGATACGCTTACTTGAGGCTCAGATTGCCACCGGTGGAATCATAGATCCAGTTAACAGTCACAGACTTCCAGTAGAAGTGGCCTACAAGAGGGGCTTCCTAACTGAAGCCATGAATGCCACCCTAGAAGACCCTGGTGATGACACCAAAGGCTTCTTTGACCCAAACACTAAAGATAATCTCACCTATCTTCAGTTGATGGAGAGATGTGTCATTGACCCAGCCACAGGGCTCTGCCTGCTTCCTCTTGTTGGGAAGTCAGACAAGTTGAATACCAGTTTCATTGACTACCACACCAAGACGGAATTGAAGCAAACAATGGTGAATGTGACGTGTGGAAAATACATGGAAATGACAGTGTCACTGTGGGAATTGCTGATGTCGGAATACTTTGATGAAAACCAGAGAAAGAAAATCATCAACAACTATAAACAGGGGGAACTCACAATCAAGATGGTCACCACTACAGTCCTGGAGATCATAGAGAAATCTGTGAAAACAACTACGGTTGTATTTGAAGGAATCCGAGAAAGTGTGACCGCAACACAGTTACTCGAGGCAAATATCATCACTGTGGAGGACCTTGAAAAGCTGGAAAAGGGAAAGACATCAGTGAACGAGCTGAAAGAAGATGAGACCGTGAGCATGTATTTGCAAGGGAAAAGTAGCATTGCCGGTGTTCTTCTTCCCAATTCTCAGATCATGACCATCTACCAAGCCCGGCAAAAGGCACTGCTCATGCCGGGTACAGCTCTGATTCTGCTTGAGGCCCAGGCAGCAACAGGGTTTGTCATTGACCCCATTGGTAACAGGAAGTTCTCAGTGGATCAATCTGTGAAGGCCGGAGTTATTGGAGCTGATGTTTACCAAAAGCTACGCTCAGCGGAGAGGGCCGTCACAGGGTACAAAGATCCATATGATGGCAAAATAATCTCCTTGTTTCAAGCAATGCAGAAGGACCTCATCGTCCATAATCACGGTATTCGTCTGCTTGAGGCACAGATTGCAACTGGAGGAATTATTGACCCGATAAACAGTCATCGCATTCCTGTCCAGATGGCCTACAAGAGAGGGTACTTCAACGGGGAAATTAATCAGATCCTAGACGACCCCAGTGATGACACCAAAGGATTCTTTGACCCAAACACCCATGAAAACTTGACTTACCTGCAGCTCATGGACAGATGTGTTATAGATTCAAGCACACGTTTGTGTCTTCTTCCCCTAAAAGGTAAAGTTCATAAAATCAACATTGATGATACCATTCGTGAGACCTTCAGATCCACGACAGTCACTGTGAAGTATGGCAGATTCTGTGGCAAGCAAACGACACTGTGGGATCTCATTAATTCAGAATATCTCTCAGAGGACAAAAGACAGGAACTTTTCAAGCTTCACAAGTCACGAAAGATGACTTTGGAACAGATTACTGTCACCATTTTGGAGATTGTTGAGTGCAAGGAATTGAAACGGCAAGAAGAGCTGAATTTTGAGGCTCTCAGGGGAAAGGTGTCAGTTGTGGATCTTCTGGGACTAGATATTGTAGATAATGCAACCTACCAAAGTTTGGTAGAGGGGAAACTAACAGGCAGTGATGTAATGAAGATGGACAGTGTTAGAACCTACCTTCAAGGAAAAAGCTGTGTCGCTGGCATGATACTCCAACCATCTAATCAGAAGTTGAGCATCTATGAAGCCCAGAAGAAGGGCTACATAACACCTGGTACTGCACTGTGTCTTCTCGAGGCCCAAGCCGCTACAGGATTCATTATTGATCCCACAAATAACAAGAAATGTACAGTGCAGCAGGCTTTACAAGACAAGCTCATAAGTCCACATATGTATGAAAAACTCCTATCAGCAGAAAGGGCTGTGACAGGTTACAAAGATCCATACACTGACAAAAAAATCTCCCTTTTCCAGGCAATGAAAAAGGAACTCATTGTAAAGCAACATGGCATCCGTTTGCTGGAGGCCCAGATAGCAACAGGCGGTATCATTGACCCTTTAAGGGGCCTCCACTTACCACTCAACATTGCATACAGGGAGGGATACTTTGATGCAGAACTTAACCAGATTCTGACAGACCCCAGTGATGACACTAAGGGCTTTTTTGACCCTAACACCAAAGCAAATCTGACATACATGGAAATGTTAGGCATATGTGTCAAAGATACAGAAACAGGCCTGTTTCTACTGCCATTAAATGAAAAAGGCACATCTTCAGGAACAAAAGTGGAAATATATAATGACGAAGAAATCAGGCAAGTGTTTGAAAAAACCCTTGTGACCATGTCATTGGGCATTTACTCAGGAAGAACTATTTCAATCTGGGAGTTGATCCATTCTGGATATTTCACAGAGGATCAGCGGAGGGAATTCATTGAAATATACAGGATCAAGAAAACAACCACGCAGAGCATAACAACAACAGTGGTTAGCACCATTACAAAACTGGAACAGGCCAAAACTCACAAGACCATAATGGGCCTCAGAAAACCGGTTTTTGCCAAACAGCTCCTGAAATGTGACATCATTGATGTAAAGACATTTAAGTGTTTCAAGGAAGGCACACTTACTGTTGAAGAGGTCTCCAAACTTGAATCTGTGCAGAAATATCTGAAAGGAACTGGAAGCATTGCTGGGATTGTGAGTCACCCATCCAAGAAAACCTTGAGCATCTATGAAGCAAGAGAAAGAGAGCTGTTGACACCAGCTGCTGCACTTATTTTGCTGGAAGCCCAAGCTGCAACAGGGTTTATCATTGACCCAGTCAAAGCTAAACACTATACTGTTATGGAAGCGGCAAGGGAAAAATGCGTTGGTGCAGACTTACATGAGCAATTGCTCTTGGCAGAGCAAGCTGTGACAGGCTATGCAGACCCTTTCACAGGTGTTAAAATATCTCTATTTGAAGCAATGAGTAAAGATCTGGTCACAAAAAGCCAGGGCATTCGACTTCTGGATGCGCAAATGGGGACCGGCGGAATTATCGACCCAATTCAAAGTCACAGGATACCTCTTCATGTTGCAATAAAAAAGGGATACTTTAGTGAGGAAATGAACCAAATGCTGTCATCCCTCAATGATGATACCAAAGTTTTTTTTGACCCAAACACCAAGGAAGCTGTCACTTATCTTGAATTGAAAGAGCGCTGTGAGAAAGACCCTGAGACTGGGCTTCTTCTTCTACCCCTCTATGAAAAAGGATCACATGTGTTTCATACCGATCAGCAAACCGAGGTTGCATTCAAGAACTGCATGATGACCATGGATGTAGGAAAGTTTCAAGGCAAAAGCTGGACTTTGTGGGAGGTTTTGCTCTCTGAATATATTTCAAAACAAAAGAGGGAGCAATTATTTCAGCAATACAGGTCAGGAGCCATGCAGATGGAGCAGATAATTGATATTGTCACGACAATCATAATTGAGGTGACGTCCAAGGAAAAGAAGTTCAAAGGCCTTAGGAAGCATGTCTCTGCCAGTGAACTCTATGAATCAAAAATTATCTCAAAAGGCCTCTTCACGCAAATTGTACAAGGAGAACTCAGTGAAGAGACGGTAAATAAAATGGAATCCATTCAGAAGTACCTTGGGGCCACCAACTGTATTGCTGGTGTTAGGGTTGAATCAACAAAAAAAGTAATGAGCATATATGAGGCCAAGTCTAAAGGCCTGCTGACCCCAGGAACTTCCCTTGTGCTACTTGAAGCTCAAGCAGCCACTGGCTTTGTGATTGACCCATTAAACAACAAGAAACTGTCAGTAGAAGAAGCTGTAGATCAAGGTGTGGTTGGCTCTGAATGGAAAAAGAAACTGCTTTCAGCTGAAAGAGCAGTGACTGGATACACAGATCCTTACACTGATAAGACCATTTCTTTGTTCCAGGCATTGCAGAAGGACCTTATTGTAAAGGATCATGGAGTTCGTCTCCTGGAAGCACAAATCGCTACAGGTGGCATCATTGACCCTGTGCACAGCCACAGAGTGCCAGTAGAGGTTGCATACCAAAGAGGATACTTTGATGAGAAAATGAACCAGATCCTGTCTGATCCTGATGATGACACCAAGGGCTTTTTCGACCCAAACACACAGGAGAACCTCACCTATCTCCAGCTGCTGGAGAGATGCATCAGAGATCCAATAACAGGGTTGAGTCTGCTAGTCATAGCAAAGAAGGGAGAGTTTTACTTCTTTGTTGATGAGGCAACAAAACTCATTCTGAAATCTACAACAACAACCCAAGCTGGAGGAAAATTTCAAGGAAGGAGTGTTACTCTGTGGGACATGCTGTACTCCAAGTATGTCACTGAAGAGAGAAGGAGGGAGCTGGTCCAGCAGTACAAGTCTGAAACCATCAACATTGAATGTTTCCTGGAGATCCTACTCACCATCATTCAGCAGCAGACCACAACAACCACAACATCGTCAATGGTATATTGCCAACCTCCAGAAATTGACTTAAATTTCAGCACCACCAAAACCACCATCACCACAACCACGGCTACCACTTCCACTCACAGTAACGCCTTCCATGGAATCAGAAAAGAGGTCAGTGCGACTGAGCTCCTGGAATCTAAAATCATTGATGAAAAACTCTTTGAAGATCCTAATGCGGGAAATCTCACTGTGACAGAAGTCAGTGAGATGGACTCAGTGCGCAAGTACTTGGAGGGAACCAACAGTATTGCAGGGGTGTACCTTCAGTCCAAGAAAGCAACCATGAGCATCTACGAGGCCAACTCCAAGGGTCTGCTCACCCCTGGAACTTCCCTGGGCCTTCTTGAGGCCCAAGCAGCCAATGGCTTCATCATAGACCCAGTGAATAACAAGAAACTCTCAGTAGAAGAAGCTGCAGCTCAAGGTGTGATTGGCGATTACTGGAAAAATAAACTGCTTTCAGCTGAAAGAGCAGTGACTGGCTACAAGGATCCTTACACTGATAAGACCATTTCTTTATTCCAGGCCTTGCAAAAGGACCTTATCGAAAAATATCATGCAATTCGTCTCCTGGAAGCACAAATCGCTACAGGTGGCATCATAGATCCGGTGCACAGCCACAGATTGCCAGTAGACGTCGCTTACCAAAGAGGATACTTTGATGAGAAAATGAACCAGATCCTGTCTGATCCAGATGATGACACCAAGGGCTTTTTCGACCCAAACACACATGAGAACCTCACCTACCTTCAGCTGCTGAGGAGATGCTTCAGAGATCCAAAAACAGGGTTGAGTCTGCTGCCATTGAACAAGTGAAGACCTAATCATCTCCTTTGACCTTTTATTTAATCTGACTAATACTAATTACAAATTACTTAAATATGCACATGATTTTTGGCAAACACATTTTTTACTTCCCATTAATAATACTTTTATGAAATGCATTCAGGGAAATAAATGCAACCGCTGTACACAAAATTGTCTTTAAAATAAAATGTAAAAGACACACTTTGTGTTTGTCTATTCATGTTGTTTGGTATATATTGTAATATTTTATTGTCATACTTTTAAGAGACCTTTGATGTCATGTCAGATGGGACAGGTTTCATAATCATACGTCAACTAAAACAAAATTCCAGAACTTCTAAATGGTCTGTTTTTAAATATTTTAACTACTCGACATATTTAAGTTAAATACTTTCAATGACTTTCAATGACCTTGAATTTCATCAAGCATTGTTAGGGGCTATATATATATATATATATATATATATATATATATATATATATATATAGATAGATATATACATATATCACATATATACATATATCAGACACGGTCAGTGTCTGATATACGATCAGTTATTTCATGGTTGTCTCACAAGGGGGGGGGGGGGGTCAGTGTTGGAGCACAATGCTGGATTGAAAACTGGTCACATTAGGTTGGTGTTGTTTTGGAAGGGACAAAGAGACAAGATCTATTGCTGTACCGGAAACGCGTCATTTATATTGGATTCGTGATTTTTTGTTTGTCATCATTTGTCATCAATCACAAAAACAACCTCCACAACGAGACCAACGGCAAACACCAAGGAGATGGAGGTGGTGGCCATGCACAGCTCCCCCAGCAGGGGGAAGCCTCTTGCAGGGTCGTTGGCGTTCAGAATCCGGAATGTCTGGCAAGTTCACCGGGTAAAATGCGAGTAACTGTATGAGAAAACATGCACATCTCTGTGTGGTGGATGGCTTAAAGGTTCTTTCACTAAGCAAATAGACCTATGGGGAAGGAAGGTAAATGCACTTCATGGATTGATTGCTCTTTTGAGTTGTCATATTAACAACATGCGTTAGGGGTCAATGAGGGGTCAACACTCGCACACCTTAAGGCGTCCATGTTGTAGTGCTTGGAAGCAGATTGGCAGCTGACAAAGCCCGCTGTCGAGCTTTTGTGTTGATCTCCAGGAGCTCCAGATCTACACAGCATCCTCTCTAGGAGACAAGTGTACAATACACGGGGAGTGTGGTACTAATGTGTGCTAATATGGAACACTGCCTGAACAATTTATGAAACACGAATCCAAACTTCTGTCATTTTATCCTGTATGTCCTGACGTCGTCTCTTCTGTTCTGGGCTGCTGCTTCAGCCTGGGGCTGGTGGCCACCATGTTCCAGAGACAACACACTCTGGAGACAGGAGAGGAACACACACACACACACACACACACACACACATATGCATGAACAAATCTAGATGTTATTTGTTGTTTGACGCCCAGCTGAAAAGGTACTGGGTTTGATCCCCCCAAACTACTTCTAAACTAAGTTGTTTAACCCCTACCAACTCCTTCATTATATTTTGCAGACTGTTGCTAAATTGGTGTCTGCTGAATTTCTAAAATGCGAAACAGGATACTTATTATATTTCTAGGTGGGCGGAAGTAGCTTGGGAAATTCCATGGAACGTTAAATTAAATCTTTGAGACCAGCCAATATCAAGCCCAAACCTATCACAGACACGGTCGTTGGTTGGTGACCAGGCTCGATCAAGGAACATGCTCAGCCGCTCTCAAAGGTATGTGCTTACAAACATCCCAGTCAGGAGGAGTGGCCAAGATAACACAAGCTGATCAAGAACAGTGTGCAACATGTCGGGCACATGACGGTGTTACAGGATGAACAAGTTGTGTGTGTGTTGTTGTGTGTGTGTGTGTAGTTACGTAAATGCACAGCCTTGATTTCGCAACTGATTTCCCAGCAGTGGAAAATTAACTCAGATGAATTGAGTGTAAAACGGGGGAGTTTATGATATTTTATAGTTGATGAACCGCCACACAAGATCCGTCATCTGTCCGACGTAGCAGGAAACAACTGTTGACACGGTGCGTGAATCATGTTCATGTTTCAACAAACGGATGGGCGAGAGACTACCAGAATGCAGAATGCAAATATTAAAATTTCACTTCAAACAGTCAAGGTGCCCTTCCACCCTTAAGTTCTCCCTGATGTTGCCGCAGCTGGTCGTCTCCCTGTTCCTTTAAGCAGAGCTCAAGATGAACGAGTGAGGGTGTATCCCGTCTCCCCCGCTCCACAGGTCACAGCGTGGGTGCAGTGAAAGATTGGCTTGCCGGACAATAGGGAGTATATTCAGACAACATTCCAGGGTCGGGAAGAATGACGACCACCGGCATGACCGGTGAGAGAGGTAAGGGAAGTGGAGATGATATGGCCAGGTTTTATTTATAAGGTGGAAAAAGAGAGTTCTTGTGCAAAAGGAAGTAGCTCTTTTATTACCCCTCTAGTGGTGTAATATTTCTGTGTCAATGGTTCCTTTGTAATACTTTTTTTTAATAATATACACTTTTGCTGGACAGCTGTGCCAATAGTTCCGTATGTGGGAGGGATGTGAAGTTCAAAATCCAATAGTATGATCTTTAGCACTGGTTAGCACTAAAAATACATTTCTTAGCCATAGCGAGAAGTGGCTAAAAAATGTGGGAAACCCTTAAATATGACTCAAGTTCAATTACTTTTAATGACTTGGACGGTTTTTGTTCCTGTTCTGTACTATATTGGTAAGTCAACCAAAGATGATGAAAAAAAGTAGACCAATAAAAAAACAACACTACAGCACGCAGGATCTCAGGCATGAAGGTAAAGTTGTGATCAACTGTTCAGATGAACTCGATGAACTTGAAATGTTGAAATGCCTGAGGGCCCAGCAGTGTGTGTGCAGCGTTCTACTCTCTGCACAACATTTACATTTTGTAAGACCTACAATACTTACACATGCCTAATTATTTATAATAATAATATAACAATAAAGCGGAGAACAATTGAAGCATCGGCCTACAATCAAAATGTAATCAAATCAAAAATATATTTAAAGAGCACCTCATGGAAAACGAGAATCCAAGTGCTCACTGCTTGAGAATAAGAACACAGCAAGAACAAGACATTTGTTTCATGAGATAGATAGAAAGAGAGAGAGAGAGAGAGAGAGAGAGAGAGAGAGAGAGAGAGAGAGAGAGAGAGAGAGAGAGAGAGAGAGAGAGAGAGAGAGAGAGAGAGAGAGAGACAGACAGACAGACAGACAGACAGAGAGAGAGAGAGAGAGAGAGAGAGAGAGAGAGAGAGAGAGAGAGAGAGAGAGAGAGAGAGAGAGAGAGAGAGAGAGAGATAGATAGATAGATTACTGTTCTGGCAGGTGCAGCGGGAGAACACTGAGTCTGTGATTACAGACTCAGTCTTCAATTACTTCCATCGAACTGCTTTCCTTTTGCCGTGCACCACTAACCCATCACTCATTCCACACCTGGTGCATCATCGGTTAATCCACACCCAAACACGGCAATTAAATACGACAATTCTCCCAATGTGTTTTTTCTGTGCCAGTGGTGTCCAAAATGTCTGGGCTTATGGCTTTTTGGCCCGGGGGTAAACAGCAGATAAGAAGGGAAGAGGTAGACGATGAGGTAACAGAATTTGCCATGTCTGTCCTGACACGACCCGTCTGTTCATCAAACAAGGATTGGCAATGGAAATGTTCCAAAAAGCTCTGGGCATTCTATTCAACTGATTTGTGGTGCTGGCTGATTCTGGTAGCTGACTTATTCTGGCTGACTAAATCTGGAAATGTTGGAATTGATGTGGGCAAAATATTAGTTGCTTAATACTTAATGTTTGGGCCCAACCCTGTCAAAGAATGAAAATCTTACACACATAAATCAATTCTTCGCTGTTATTTATCATTTATCACATTATCAGATTTATTATGGACAGTGATCAGTTAACTACCTTGATAATGATTTATCTTTATTATAGGGTATTGGCGTCTGTGATGAGGCCCTAGCCTTTTGGGGGCCCTAAACAGAATTTGATTCAAACCTTTTGGGGCCCCTGTCCCACCACTGTGGAGTCACCAGAATGTGAATTTAGTAGATGTGATTTCCTGTATTCTGGTTAATTTTAGGGATGGCCAGCTGGAGATGGGCCAGGGGTGGAGCCAGACTTTGTGTACATCCGGGGCTTAGTCCAGAGGGGGGTCTGGGGGTTCTACCCCAGAAAAATGTTAATTTCTAAGATGCGATTTCCTGCATTCTAGTCCCTTTTAGGGTGACCTGCTGGACACTGTCAAATCCTAAATCCCTTCTGATTCATAGCCTATATTTTCAGTTGCAGGGCCTGTTCAAGACAATACCATTTAATGGAAAGAAACAATAACTATTTGGTTGTCATAACTTCAAAAGCTTAAAAAAGATCCGGGGCTTTTGACTTGAGATTCGAGGCTTCAGCCCCGAAAGCCACCCCCCCCCCCCCCGCTCCGCCCCTGAGATGGGCAATACCTTAATTTGTTCAGATTCATAGCCTATAACCTGACTTGCAGGGCCTGCACAGGCGAACAGATACATCACTGGATTTAGCTGCCCCCAACCCATAAGCCTACTTTAAAGGCCTGGCCTATATTTTAGATTCAAAGTTAAGTCCATAATTGATTACATTCAGGGTTCGACACAGACATTGTGTCATAAGCAGAATTTCATGATTTAGAGGGCTTTCAGATATATCACATCACATTTCCTGGGATATTTAGCTGAGGGGCCCCATTCAGACATCAACCCATAACCCATTTTGTATGAATAAGGAGCCCTATTAAGACATAACACATTTTATATTTGATCTGGGGCCCCATAAGGAGAGTAATCCACCCTTGTATTAATATAGTAGTTATTTACCCCAAACTAGTGTCTTTTTAACCTTAGAGGGTACTGAAATCACACATTTATCTTTAACTCTCATATTTGAAGTGAAACACTTAAGTGTGATTTACTTCTTAAAACAGTCAAAATTGAATGCTAAAAATGAAGAATAATAACAACAATGACAATTATTCCTGAAAACTAAAAAAAAAAAAAAATATATATATATATATATATGTAGCGGTTGTCTACACGCACAGGAAATAACCAAGCAACACCGTGGCTTGTCTTCAGATACTTTACTGTGAAGATGTAAAGTGAGAGGGGATACAATCAAAGGCAGTATTCTTCACAATCTTCTACAGATGCTTCTCATACACTCAGTGCAAAAACAATTTAACTAAATATGCACATGAAGGAGAAATTGACAATACATCTGTCATACATACAAAGCGTCTGATCGTATAGTGGAATTTAAATCAATGAACAGTTCTAAGCAACCACGTTTAGCCATTAACTTACATGACAAATTATACAATACAACATATTTACAGTTTCATACCTGTGAAGATGTAAAGTGAGAGGGGATACAATCAAAGGCAGTATTCTTCACAATCTGTTAAGAGAGCACGCACCATTAAAACAACAGCCCCCTCACTCGTTCACCTAGCCTAGCTGCTCCACGAGACAGTCGCACTTCATTGGCGCTAGTTATGATGCTACATTTACTCATCATGCTAACACTAGCATATAAAGTTCTAACTGACGTCTTAATGCCTAGGCAACTTGAACACACAGTAAATCGACACAGGTTAACATTCAGCACTACTACTTTGGGTAAGAGTCACTTTTCAACCATGTTAAGCACATTACAAATATTTATTCACGACAGCTATTATTCACACACGTACCTTCTACAGATGCTTCTCATACACTGAGAGCATTAGTGATGTGTCGGACGTGAACGATTCGTTCTATATCAACAAATCTTTTAGATGACTCGGGAGTAATGAGTCATCTCAGTGAGTGATTCGTTCATGCGGTACCTTCCCTGGCCACATGGCAGCTGCATAAACCCACAGTCAGCAGGACAGGAAACAGAAATGATTCGTTCACGACTCACTCAACTGTGCGTCCGTCAGGTTCTCGTTCATTTGTCACGTGACAGCCAGGCCACTCAGGCTGTGTGGCCAGCAGTAAGCACAACAGTTCGTTCACCGGATCGTTCATAGTACGGATCGGTCTCTCGTTCATTTCTCACGTGACGCCTGTAGCTCAGCTACGTACGGGGCTGTGGACACTAACAAGGAAATGAATGATGTCTGATTTGTGATGTTATAATTGATTAGTGGTCTTCTTGTAGATGTATATAGTGTTGTGTACATAATGTAAAGTGTGTTATTAAAAAAAGAAAATTATATTAACATGTTGATCTTGTGTTATATATATATATGCCATAAAATATAATACATTATTCATTCATGAAATCATAATTAATCAGTGGTCTTTGGTTTTTGTAATCTTTCTTTTGAATTATATCATTTTAATTCAGTTAAACTCCTCAACTTTAATAGCTGTACATTCTCCTGTACATCATCTCTGCTTTTAGACACATAACCGTTTAGGATTGGATGAGAAAAGGAGATAGTAATGCACCACAAATCCTCACTAAATGTTCATTTCAGAGCCTCTGATAAAGTGCAGCTCACACAGACCAAGTTTGCATCTCGGTTTAAATACCCCTCTGTCACACACTGTCAGCATTCACACTTTGACAGCGCAAGAGGGGGTTCACTTGGTTACAGTGACGGCATATGCCGGTGTCGCATCAGCTGTGCGCATCTGATTCACGTCACAAGTTGACATTATTATTTATACATTTGTTTTCCACTGCCTGAGCTAATTGATGTTTTGCATGAAAGGGTAAATGCACCATGTATACA
The DNA here is from genome assembly GCA_036785325.1 of Urophycis tenuis. NCBI lineage: Eukaryota > Metazoa > Chordata > Actinopteri > Gadiformes > Phycidae > Urophycis > Urophycis tenuis. Next base: position 3,486,807 of record JAXIVH010000019.1, on the reverse strand, counting down.
TTTTAAGGAACTTATTCATTGTTACTATTTGTCTTACTAATTGCCAAAATGAGTGAGTTTTACATTCACTTGTTTTCTACCAGCTGTCACGTCGGATCCATAAGCATCGGTCTCTCGGTCATTTGTCACGTGACAGGCAGGCTGAACGGGTCGTTCTCGTTCATTCATTCGGATCGGTCTCGTTCATTTGTCATGTGACAGCTACCAAGTCACTGTCATGTCGTGCTGTCAAACAACAGTGGCAGGGAGGATACAGGACACAATAAGTCACTTTATAGTGGTGTGTTTTTGCTTTCCTAGGTTTTCAGATGGTTTGAATTGCTTGTGGCATTTTGTATACACTTTGTCAGCTGAAGTAAACCATGTTGCCTTCATTGTTAAGTGTTTGGGAACCGCAATCTTTTTTACAACGCTCACAAGAGGGCTACAGCGCCACCTGCTGTAAAAATGAACGAAATGAACGAAATGACTCGTTCAAAGATTCGTTCAATTTACTGTCCGAGAGTAAATTGAACGAAACAGTATAAAGATTCGAACATCCCAACACTAGAGAGCATCGAGTGTGGGGCACCTACCAAGTGGCTAACGGGGGTGGGCGCTACCAATGAACTTTCGAACAGGATACTAACATATTCCTGCAATAAACCTTATAGGTTTAAAGATATCTCAATTGCCATTACAATAAAAACAAAGCATGAAAAAAGGAAACAAAGACTAACTGTTTGTGTGTATATTCTTATCACCCCTGTATGTATTCAAACACCCCTTTTATAACCAGAATGGTAAATCCATCTTCCCAGATTCCTAAAATACGTTTGGTGAGATGTATACTACTATTCACTTCACTACATATAGGCCTATATATTTTTGTTTTTGTTTTTGTTTTTTTTCAAAAAACAAAAACAAGCGGCCGCTTAGTTCGCTTATGCCTTGGGCCGGCCCTGACTAACAGTATAATCATACAATAGAGTTGAGTGTGAAATACTGCAGAACTCCTTTTAGCTCTGGGTGTTGGTCACAGAACAGTGTGAGGTCTGCCTCTTACTGCACTTTATCGTCTGATTAGTCTCTCGGCTTCTGTTCTCGTCTGTTGCACACCTTCCTAACAGACATACGGAGGTGCCACACAGGTCCGCATGTTGTTATGTGACTGGTAACTAGATTAATGCCTTTTAGCTTCTGTTAAGACCCCCGCCCTCAGCAGCGGTTCTACATTGAATTACGCCCCGGGCGCGATTCCCTCCGACACCCCCCCCCCCCCCCCCCGGAGCTGCAGGGGGCAACAATTTGCCAATTCCCCAAATAGTGATAGATAGGCTATAGAGAAGCGCTTCGCGGCGCAGATTATTATTAGAGTAGATTATTATTATTATTATTTTTTTTTAAGTTCTCGTGCCGCCGCCCCTGCCCGCCCTCTTTCTCTTGGAATGTCTTGTGTTCTGAAAACCTGCCAAGCATAAGACCCACTTCATAAACTGCCCCACCCTCTCTTTTTTTGTTCAAATGTTGACAGAGGTTTCATGTCACTATTTACTCGGTGAGGAAAGAAAAGAGCATCTTATCATCACAGTAAATGACAGCTGGGGAGTCTTCCCCATGTTTGAGAACAATGATGACTGTGGCTTTTTGACCTTTATTAGATAAGTGTGTCAGCCTAACAGGGACATGTATAAAAGGTATCGAACGAGAAAACGCTAAAGGAATTCACTTCAACGTTTCCCATCTGTTTACTCCATGTCAGGACATGAGGGTTATTGTTGGACAACACAATAGCGAGAGGATGTGTAGATATCCAACGGAATTCCTGCCATTCCGCGACCAATCGGCTGAGGGGATTTTTCTCCACCTTTTTCCTTGCATGTGTCTGGTGAATGTGGGCGTGCTTTTCGGGGGAAAGCGTAGCCGTTTAACTGGATCCAGAGGTGGGCTCACCCTCTTCTATAAGAACGCTCTGTCTCCAGCTCAGGATCGCAGTGCTCCTTGGTACGCAACAGCAGCAGCAGCAGCACCACCAGCACCACCACCCCGTTCGGCATACGTAAGTGTCTGCGTGACTGTTAATAACCAACTTTTTATATCTCTGTAGTAAAACGTATTGTCGTGTTCTCTCGTGAAATGTTATCATTGAAATGCACATGTTTTAGTTTTTTTCTTCCAAATTATTATATTTTAATTTTTAATGGGTAAGGTCAGTTTGATCGGGTCAGGGAGCAAGGCGAGAGCTTGGACTAATGAACTCCAGGAAGGAGAACAGCCATGCGTGCTTAGTAAGCGTTGCATGATATATCCCACATCCGATTCTAGTTGCCAACTCCCTTAACGAAGGGAAAGCAAACATTCCATTGTGATTAAGTCGTTGTGCGCTGCGCGTCCTGCACTTTGTCACTACTAACAACAGATAACAAAAACCCGACGGTTTTGTTGAAATGAGAAACACACTGTTGACACAATGAAAAAAAAAATACAGGGACTTGGGTTATGGAACGGTTAAATCTCGAGCGTTTCCCCTCTAATGATGTGATGATTGCGTTCCGCCTGGTCTCAAACTAGGGTGTTACCGTGTAACTCCTTGACCCCGTGTCTTTACTGTGACGGCAGGTTCACAAGAATTTCCGTTTACAAGGTCTCCTTTGAGAGATACACAGATGGGTTATGGTCCACCATAAATTTATATAGTTGTATGCTGCACCTCTCACCTCTGCCCACTGACACCTCAGCATGGTTAGGATAACACTTTAAGGACTGGGCATTAACAAAGTGCATATTCATAATCCAACTCACATTTGAATGTATTACTATCTATTACTACTGTTACTACCACATTGCATTGCTCGTCATTTGCAATGTCATCTACTTGTACATATTATTTTCTCATTGGTCGGCCCGTCTTTAAAAGAATGACTTGGTTATTGTTTAATTGAGTATGAGATACTGGTATTAAATGGAAAAAAAAAAGAATGCTGAAGCACAACTTTGACAAAGTTACGCAATGGGAGATTAATCTTTCTTCTGCTATTGCTGGTGATTCTGATTGAATCTAGAATTGGCTATTGTTATGTCATGTTATGTTCTGACAAACCTCTCAAACCCTAGGGGCGCCACTCTGTCTTGTCGTCTGCATTCAATTCCTGGAATGCCGTTAACCCTACCTCACTGCCTTCGGCAGTGACATGCAGTGAATTGACTGGTGACAAAAAGTACATCCATCCGTACATTGTGATCTCGGCCTGTAGCAAACAGATGGATTGTGCAAAACACGAAACATTGTTGCGCGGGCGACAAGATAAGAAAGGGAGATTACAGCGTGTTGACATTTACAGGGCTGTGGGACCACTCCTGCCCAGTTGGCCACTCCTCACGGTCCTCTGAGTGGTTTTAATTCATTGAATTTGCGCTCGTTTATGTTGTTGCTAATTCTTATTGCCTGCGGTACTCAGGATGACTCTTTGACCCTTCCCGACTGAACTGAACAGAGCCTGTCTGACATAACAAGACAAATCTTGTTGCATATACTTGTTGAGGCTTCTTCATGTGTGATGAAGTAGATTAGAGGTTCAACACTGTAATGTCAATGATGAAGGCATTTTCTTTCTTCAAAAGATCCCTAGTATTGGAAAAGGATATTTGTATTAGTTATTAGTTTGATTAACTTTGATTGATTAGAATAACACTGCTAAAGTGCTAAGGGGATTAGTCCAGATGAGTACTTTGGTTTTGGTTCGAAAGGGAGATCACGCACATTTTACATGTAGACGGAGTGAAAGTTGAAGCAAGCCCTGCAGGGGTGGAAAGTAACCAAATACATTTAGTCACGTTACTGTATTGAGTAGTTTTTTGTGTATTTTGTATTTTAAGTATAATTAAGTATAATTTAAAATTGGTATTTGAGTAAGTTTTGACTGAAGTATTGTACTTAGTTACATTATAAATCCTATCCATTACCGTGTAAAAAAAAAAAGTTCAGCCCAACGAAAACCTAAAAATACGGAAAAATACGTGTCAGGAAACCAACACAGTGAGGAATGATGATGTGATCAGCAGTGTGTGTGTGTGTGTGTGTATGTGTGAGAGAGAGAGAGAGAGAGAGAGAGAGAGAGAGAGAGAGAGAGAGAGGGGTGTGTGTGTGTGTGTGTGTGTGTATGTGTCTTAGTCTGGTGTATGTGTGTTTATGTGTGTCTCGATATGTATGTGTGTGTGTGTGGGGGAAAGAGAGAGAGAGTGATAGAGAGCAATGGCCAAGACACAGAAACAAAGAGAGAGAGAGAGAGAGACAGAGAGAGAGAGAGAGAGAGAGACGTGTGTGTGAGAAGAGAGAGAGAGGTGTGTGTGGTGTGTGTGTGTGAGAAGAGAGAGAGAGAGGTGTGTGTGTGTGTGTGTGTGAGAGAGAGAGAGAGAGAGTAAGCGTGTCTAATGTTGTCCCACTAAATGGACGACCCAATCTCAATTCTCTATCTTACCCCTTCCCCTTCCCCTTGGCCCTTCCCCTTCCCCTACGTCTTGGCCCTTGAAACAGAGGGGTAAGGGCTACATGCCCCTATGAATTGAGACAACACTCGTTACGGTTACGTCCTCATACATTGACGACAAAATATTGACAATTTGTTATACACACTGCATGGTGTTTTGTATCTTTTTCAGTTAATACGGTTTTGAATTTCATTGATGTTCAGAAACAATGTCTTTGTTAACCAACATGTCTTTATTTACAATTATGAATGGCTACAACATTGACCGCATGACTCACTCCCACATTTGCTTTGAAGCGTATTTTGAATTAGCGTATTTTGATTTCAGAAATTTCTGCTCGTTTTCATGCCGAAAACGTATCAGCTGCCGGGTTTCCTCCGGCGTTCCTGTGTGAAAAAGGACGATATATGTAAAGCACGTATCGATTTGTCTCTAGTTGTCTACACTGACATCAAACGGAATTCGCTGCTAATTGTGTTTAGTAAACTAGACATGCATGGAGTTCATTGCTAGTCAGAGAAATGTGTAGTTGTGCACTCAGCAATGTAACGTTTGCATATCCATTTTCAAAAAAAGTTTCGATTAAGAATATGGTTGCAAATATATAGGTACAGGACTGTTTAGAGCACAAAACAATACTGTCGTAAAATTTAAATCAATTATTTCAGCCGAAAATACTTATTACTTACTTACTTACTTACTTACATTTATGTGACTCGTTGAGATCTGGCCGCGATTGTTGCCGGTTGCGCATTGTATATACCCCTTGGTTTCAAGTAAGCTCCCGATCTTACTTGGTTTCAAGGGGTGTATACCCCTTCCCCTTGGCCCTACCCCTCGGTCAAAATGAGAATTGAGATAGCCCTTGGTCTCACGTGAACGCGCAAAACCAAGGGGAAGGGGTAAGGGGAAGGGGTAAGATAGAGAATTGAGATTGGGCCTAACTTTAGGCTGCTGCTTAAACTGAATAATAAGTCTCATTTGTTGTTATTGCACTTAATTTGTTACACTTGTTCTTTAATTAAAAAGAAAATACTTTTGGATTTATGACCCCCTGTCCTATTTTCACTACCCTCACACCCCACACACAGACACACAGAAAGTTACTACGTAACTTTTACTTAAAGTATATTTTAAATGAACTACTTTTACTTCTACTTGAGCACATTTTCAAATGGATAATTTCGCTTGTACTTGAGTAATATTTCATCAAAGTATTGATACTTTTACTTTAGTACAATATTTTAGTACTTTTTCTACCTCTGAAACCCTGCCAAATAATGGTCGATATGGTGATCAACCAGATATGGTTAATGCTTGTAACTTGTTCTGGTGACTTTCTTACTGTATTAACAACAATGAAATGTTTCACTTTCTTCTGACAAATGTACTTTTTGTAAGTCGCTTTGGATGAAGTGTCTGCTAAATACCCTAAACGTGAATGTAAATGTAAATGTTGCGTGTCAAGTTTTCAGCACATTACGTCTTCAAACGCCACATAACTCTGCTCCTGTGCGGGCTTGTTGTACGGGAGCGGAATACATTTGGTCGTGATTCATTTGGTCTTCTCTGCCATGCTGTTTATTCAGTGGTTCACTCACACTCCCTCATGTTCTGTTGGTCCAATCCCAAATGCTGAAGGCTGTGTGCTTAAATAATATTTGTGTACAGCTACATACAATCCGGTCTGCTTGACCAAGCTTATTTTTGTGTATTGATTTGTTTAAATCACAGAGGGGCTTAGTCAACTAAGTACACTGGACACTGAAATCAACAGCTCGTCATTATAGAAAGGGGACATTTACTAAACACACAAAAGATTACATCAAATAAAAATGTGCATAAGTGATGGAGAATTTGTGACACACACACACACGCACATACACACAGACACACACACACACACACACAGACGCACACACAGGTACACACAGACGCGCACACACACACACACACACACACACGACTTCTACGTAATTTTTAAATATTTGCCCTGTGTTTGTATAAACATGGTTAAAGTAAAGTAGTACCCTATTGAATAATTAGAATTGATTCCTTCAAGCATCCCCTACCTTTTAACATGACTATATTGTAAACATCTCGAGTATTATGTAAGGTTGATGTTGATAGATTTTTTCATTGTACAAAATGTTATTTATGGACCTATTGAATTCCTCCCATATCCTCTTGTGCTCAATTGTTAAATATGTATGTATGTCTGTTTACATATATAACATTATATTGTAATGGAGTTTTCTTATGAGTGATTATGATTAGATACATGAAATACATGTGCTGGTTTGGCCATAAATCTCTAACTTCTTTTTTTTCTTTTTGGTGTCAGGTGTCAAAATGGCCCCCATAAGTGTAACCACGAATGGGAAGGCAAACGGCTTTGCAGGACACCATTACCCCCCTGTGGCAGGAATATTCCTGGAGAAGACAAAGGAGAAGAAGACCATCTATGAAGCCATGAAGAAGCGTCTACTCAAGCCTGGGACTGCACTAGCTCTGCTTGAGGCGCAAGCTGCCACTGGTGGTATTATTGACCCAATCAACAATACCACACTTACCGTGGAGGAGGCCATAAAGGAGCAAATTGTCGGCCCTGAGATGAGAGAGAAACTACTTGCAGCAGGGAGAGCTGTCTGTGGTTATGTTGACCCTTACACCAATGAAACCATCTCTATATACCAAGCTATACAAAAGGATTTAGTTCCAAAGGAGTACGGGTTGAGGCTGCTTGAAGCGCAGATGTCTACTTATGGTGTCTTCGACCCGATTGAGAAGGGAGGCATTTCAGTGGAATCGGCAATTGAGAAGGGCTACTATGAGAAAGGTCTGCTTAATGACAAGATGGAAGTGCTCAACGTTTTCTACAATCCAAACTCACAAGAAAACCTCAACTACAGCCGTCTCCTTGAGAAATGCATGGTAGAAACAGACATGGTGCTCCTGCCGATCCACATTACCTTCAAAGGCCTGCGTAGGGGCGTGTCCTCCTCTGAGCTCCTGGCATCTAACATCATTGACAAAGAAACCTTTGATGACTTGCAGGCGGGGAGGACCACAACTCAGGATGTCATGCGCATGGAGACAGTGAAGGAATTTCTGCAGGGCAAAGGTAGTATCGCTGGCGTAGCGCTGTTCTCCAATAATGAGCGGATGAGCATCTATCAAGCCATGAAGCAAGGAATACTGATGCCTGGGACCTCACTGGTCCTCCTGGAAGCGCAAGCCGCCACTGGATTCATGTTTGATCCTGTGAAGAACAGAAAATACAGTGTGGATGAAGCAATCAAAAATAAGGTGGTTGGCCCTGAATTTCATTCCAAGCTCCTCTCTGCTGAGCGGGCAGTAACGGGTTACAAAGACCCTTACTCTGGTGAGACTTTATCTCTCTTCCAAGCGCTGGCAAAGGATCTCATCGTGAAGGAGCACGGGATACGCTTACTTGAGGCTCAGATTGCCACCGGTGGAATCATAGATCCACTTAACAGTCACAGACTTCCAGTAGAAGTGGCCTACAAGAGGGGCTTCCTAACTGAAGCCATGAATACCACCCTCGAAGACTCTGGTGATGACACCAAAGGCTTCTTTGACCCAAACACTAAAGATAATCTCACCTATCTTCAGTTGATGGAGAGATGTGTCATTGACCCAGCCACAGGGCTCTGCCTGCTTCCTCTTGTTGGGAAGTCAGACAAGTTGAATATCAGTTTCATTGAGTACCACACCAAGATGGAATTGAAGCAAACAATGGTGAAAGTGACGTGTGGAAAATACATGGGAATGACAGTGTCACTGTGGGAATTGCTGATGTCGGAATACTTTGATGAAAACCAGAGAAAGAAAATCATCAACAACTATAAACAGGGGGAACTCACAATCAAGATGGTCACCACTACAGTCCTGGAGATCATAGAGAAATCTGTGAAAACAACTACGGTTGTATTTGAAGGAATCCGAGAAAGTGTCACCGCAACACAGTTACTCGAGGCAAATATCATCACTGTGGAGGACCTTGAAAAGCTGGAAAAGGGAAAGACATCAGTGAACGAGCTGAAAGAAGATGAGACCGTGAGCATGTATTTGCAAGGGAAAAGTAGCATTGCCGGTGTTCTTCTTCCCAATTCTCAGATTATGACCATCTACCAAGCCCGGCAAAAGGCACTGCTCATGCCAGGTACAGCTCTGATTCTGCTTGAGGCCCAGGCAGCAACAGGGTTTGTCATTGACCCCATTGGTAACAGGAAGTTCTCAGTGGATCAGTCTGTGAAGGCTGGAGTTATTGGAGCAGATATTTACCAAAAGCTACGCTCAGCGGAGAGGGCCGTCACAGGGTACAAAGATCCATATGATGGCAAAATAATCTCCTTGTTTCAAGCAATGCAGAAGGACCTCATTGTCCGTGATCACGGTATTCGTCTGCTTGAAGCACAGATTGCAACCGGGGGAATTATTGACCCGATAAACAGCCATCGCATTCCTGTCCAGGTGGCCTATAAGAGAGGGTACTTCAACGAGGAAATGAATCAGATCCTAGATGACCCCAGTGATGACACTAAAGGATTCTTTGACCCAAACACCCATGAAAATTTGACTTACTTGCAGCTCATGGACAGATGTGTTATAGATTCAAGCACAGGTTTGTGTCTTTTTCCCCTAAAAGGTAAAGTTCATAAAATCAACATTGATGATACCATTCGTGAGACCTTCAGATCCACGACAGTCACTGTGAAGTATGGCAGATTCTGTGGCAAGCAAACGACACTGTGGGATCTCATTAATTCAGAATATCTCTCAGAGGACAAAAGACAGGAACTTTTCAAGCTTTACAAGTCACGAAAGATGACTCTGGAACAGATTACTGTCACCATTTTGGAGATTGTTGAGCGCAAGGAATTGAAACGGCAAGAAGAGCTGAATTTTGAGGCTCTCAGGGGAAAGGTGTCAGTTGTGGATCTTCTGGGACTAGATATTGTAGATAATGCAACTTACCAAAGTTTGGTAGAGGGGAAACTAACAGGCAGTGATGTAATGAAGATGGACAGTGTTAGAACCTACCTTCAAGGAAAAAGCTGTGTCGCTGGCATGATACTCCAACCATCTAATCAGAAGTTGAGCATCTATGAAGCCCAGAAGAAGGGCTACATAACACCTGGTACTGCACTGTGTCTTCTCGAGGCCCAAGCCGCTACAGGATTCATTGTTGATCCCACAAACAACAAGAAATGTACAGTGGAGCAGGCTTTACAAGACAAGCTCATAAGTCCACATATGTATGAAAAGCTCCTATCTGCCGAAAGGGCTGTGACAGGGTACAAAGATCCGTACACTGACAAAAAAATCTCCCTTTTCCAAGCACTGAAAAAGGAACTGATTGTAAAGGAACATGGCATCCGTTTGCTGGAGGCCCAGATAGCCACAGGCGGTATCATTGACCCTTTAAGGTGCATCCACTTACCACTCAACATTGCATACAGGGAGGGATACTTTGATGCAGAACTTAACCAGATTCTGACAGACCCCAGTGATGACACAAAGGGCTTTTTTGATCCGAACACCACAGCAAATCTGACATACATGGAAATGTTAGGCAAATGTGTCAAAGATACAGAAACAGGCCTGTTTCTGCTGCCATTAAATGAAAAAGGCACATCTGCAGGAACAAAAGTTGAAATATATACTGATGAAGAAATCAGGCAAGAGTTTGAAAAAACCCTTGTGACCATTTCAGTGGGCCTTTACTCAGGAAGAACTATTTCAATCTGGGAGTTGATCCATTCTGGATATTTCACAGAGGATCAGCGGATGGAATTAATAGCAAAATACAGAACCAAGAAAACAACTACACAGAGCATAACCACAACAGTGATTAGCACCATTGCAAAACTAGAACAGACTGAAACTCACAAGACCATAATGGGCCTCAGAAAACCGGTCTTTGCCAAACAGCTTCTGGAATGTGACATCATTGATGTAAAGACATTTAAGTGTTTGGAGGAAGGCACACTTACTCTTGAAGAGGTCTGTAAACGTGAATCTGTGCAGAAATATCTGAAAGGAACTGGAAGCATTGCTGGGATTGTGAGTCACCCATCCAAGAAGACCATGAGCTTCTATGAAGCAAAAGAAAGAGAGCTGTTGACACCAGCTGCTGCACTTATTTTGCTGGAAGCCCAAGCTGCCACTGGGTTTATCATTGACCCAGTCAAGGCTAAACACTATACTGTTAAAGAAGCGGCAAGGGAAAAATTTGTTGGTGCAGACTTACATGAGCAATTACTCTCGGCAGAGAAAGCTGTGACAGGCTATGCAGACCCTTTCACAGATGCTAAAATATCTCTCTTTGAAGCAATGAGTAAAGATCTGGTCCCGAAAAGCCAGGGCATTCGACTTCTGGATGCACAAATGGGGACCGGCGGAATCATCGACCCGATTCAAAGCCACAGGATACCTCTTCATGTTGCAATAAAAAAGGGATACTTTAGTGAGGAAATGAACCAAATGCTGTCTTCCCTCAATGCTGATACCAAAGTGTTCTTTGACCCAAACACCAAGGCAGCTGTCACTTATCTTGAATTGAAAGAGCGCTGTGAGAAAGACCCTGAGACTGGGCTTCTTCTTCTACCCCTCTATGAAGAAGGATCACGTGAGTTTCATACCGACGAGCAAACCGAGCTTGCATTCAAGAACTGCATGATGACCATGGATGTAGGAAAGTTTCAAGGCAAAAGCTGGACTTTGTGGGAGGTTTTGCTCTCTGAATATATTTCAAAACAAAAGCGGGAGCAATTACTTCAGCAATACAAGTCAGGAGCCATGAAGATGGAGCAGATAATTGACATTGTCACTACAATAATAATTGAGGTGACGTCCAAGGAAAAGAAGTTCAAAGGCCTTAGGAAGCAGGTCTCTGCGAGTGAACTCTATGAATCAAAAATTATCTCAAAAGACCTCTTCACACAAATTGTACAAGGAGATCTCAGTGAAGAAACGGTAAATAAAATGGAATCCATTCAGAAGTACCTTGGCGCCACCAACTGTATTGCTGGTGTCAGGGTTGAATCAACAAAAAAAGTAATGAGCATATACGAGGCCAAGTCTAAAGGCCTTCTGACCCCAGGAACTTCCCTTGTGCTACTTGAAGCTCAAGCAGCCACTGGCTTCGTCATTGACCCATTAAACAATAAGAAACTGTCAGTAGAAGAAGCTGTAGCTCAAGGTGTGGTTGGCTCTGAATGGAAAAAGAAACTGCTTTCAGCTGAAAGAGCAGTGACTGGATACACAGATCCTTACACTGATGAGACCATTTCTTTGTTCCAGGCATTGCAGAAGGACCTTATTGTAAAGGATCATGGAGTTCGTCTCCTGGAAGCACAAATCGCTACAGGTGGCATCATAGACCCGGTGCACAGCCACAGAGTGCCAGTAGAGGTTGCATACCAAAGAGGATACTTTGATGAGAAAATGAACCAGATCCTGTCTGATCCTGATGATGACACCAAGGGCTTTTTCGACCCAAACACACATGAAAACCTCACCTATCTCCAGCTGCTGGAGAGATGCTTCAGAGACCCAATCACGGGGTTGAGTTTGCTTGTAGTAGTAAAGAAGGGAGGGTTTTACTTTTTTGTTGATGAGGCAACAAAACTCATTTTGAAATCTACAACAACAACCCAAGCTGGAGGAAAATACCAAGGAATCAGTGTTTCTCTGTGGGACCTGCTGTACTCCAAGTATGTCACTGAAGAGAGAAGGAGGGAGCTGGTCCAGCAGTACAAGTCTGGAGCCATTAACATTGAAAGCTTCCTGGAGATCCTACTCACCATCATTCAGCAGGAGACCACGACAACCACAACATCCTCAATGGTATATTGCCAACCTCCAGAAATTGACTCAAATGTCAGCACCACCAGAACCACCATCACCACAACCACAGCTACCACTTCCACTCACAGTAACGCCTTCCATGGAATCAGAAAAGACGTCAGTGCTACTGAACTCCTGGAATGTAAAATCATTGATGAGAAACTCTTTGAGGATCTCAATGCGGGAAAGGTCACTGTGACAGAAGTCAGTGAGATGGACTCAGTGCGCAAGTACTTGGAGGGAACAAACAGTATTGCAGGGGTGTACCTTCAGTCCAACAAAGCAACCATGAGCATCTACGAGGCCAAATCCAAGGGTCTGCTCACCCCTGGAACTTCCCTGGTCCTTCTTGAGGCCCAAGCAGCCACTGGCTTCATCATAGACCCAGTGAATAACAAGAAACTCTCAGTAGAAGATGCAGCAGCTCAAGGTGTGATTGGCTCTGAATGGGAAAAGAAACTGCTTTCAGCTGAAAGAGCAGTGACTGGATACACGGATCCTTACACTGATAAGATAATTTCGTTGTTCCAGGCCTTGCAGAAGGACCTTATTGTAAAGGATCATGGAGTTCGTCTCCTGGAAGCACAAATTGCTACAGGTGGCATCATAGACCCTGTGCACAGCCACAGAGTGCCAGTAGAGGTTGCGTACCAAAGGGGATACTTTGATGAGAAAATGAACCAGATCCTGTCTGATCCTGATGATGACACCAAGGGCTTTTTCGACCCTAACACACAGGAGAACCTCACCTATCTTCAGCTGGTGGAAAGATGCATCAGAGATCCAAAAACAGGGTTGAGTCTGCTAGTCATCGCAAAGAAGGGAGAGTTTTACTTCTTTGTTGATGAGGCAACAAAACTCATTCTGAAATCTACAATAACGACCCGAGCTGGAGGAAAATATCAAGGAAGGAGTGTTTCTCTCTGGGACCTGCTGTACTCCAAGTATGTCACTGAAGAGAGGAGGAGGGAGCTGGTCCAGCAGTACAAGTCTGGAACCATCAACATTGAAAGCTTCCTGGAGATCCTACTCACCATCATTCAGCAGCAGACCACAACAACCACAACATCCTCAATGGTACTTTGCCAACCTCCAGAAATGGACTCAAATGTCAGCACCACCAAAACCACCATCACCACAACCACGGCTACCACTTCCACTCACAGTAACGGCTTCCATGGAATCAGAAAAGACGTCAGTGCTACTGAGCTCCTGGAATGTAAAATCATTGATGAGAAACTCTTTGAGGATCTCAATGCGGGAAAGGTCACTGTGACAGAAGTCAGTGAGATGGACTCAGTGCGCAAGTACTTGGAGGGAACAAACAGTATTGCAGGGGTGTACCTTCAGTCCAACAAAGCAACCATGAGCATCTACGAGGCCAAATCCAAGGGTCTGCTCACCCCTGGAACTTCCCTGGTCCTTCTTGAGGCCCAAGCAGCCACTGGCTTCATCATAGACCCAGTGAATAACACAAAACTCTCAGTAGAAGATGCAGCAGCTCAAGGTGTGGTTGGCGCTGATTGGAAAAATAAACTGCTTTCAGCTGAAAGAGCAGTGACTGGATACACAGATCCTTACACTGATGAGATAATTTCGTTGTTCCAGGCCTTGCAGAAGGACCTTATTGTAAAGGATCATGGAGTTCGTCTCCTGGAAGCACAAATTGCTACAGGTGGCATCATAGACCCTGTGCACAGCCACAGAGTGCCAGTAGAAGTTGCATACCAAAGGGGATACTTTGATGAGAAAATGAACCAGATCCTGTCTGATCCTGATGATGACACCAAGGGCTTTTTCGACCCTAACACACAGGAGAACCTCACCTATCTCCAGCTGGTGGAGAGATGCATCAGAGATCCAATAACAGGGTTGAGTCTGTTAGTCATCGCAAAGAAGGGAGAGTTTTACTTCTTTGTTGATGAGGCAACAAAACTCATTCTGAAATCTACAATAACGACCCGAGCTGGAGGAAAATATCAAGGAAGGAGTGTTTCTCTCTGGGACCTGCTGTACTCCAAGTATGTCACTGAAGAGAGGAGGAGGGAGCTGGTCCAGCAGTACAAGTCTGGAACCATCAACATTGAAAGCTTCCTGGAGATCCTACTCACCATCATTCAGCAGCAGACCACAACAACCACAACATCCTCAATGGTATATTGCCAACCTCCAGAAATTGACTCAAATGTCAGCACCACCAAAACCACCATCACCACAACCACGGCTACCACTTCCACTCACAGTAACGCCTTCCATGGAATCAGAAAAGACGTCAGTGCTACTGAACTCCTGGAATGTAAAATCATTGATGAGAAACTCTTTGAGGATCTCAATGCGGGAAAGGTCACTGTGACAGAAGTCAGTGAGATGGACTCAGTGCGCAAGTACTTGGAGGGAACAAACAGTATTGCAGGGGTGTACCTTCAGTCCAACAAAGCAACCATGAGCATCTACGAGGCCAAATCCAAGGGTCTGCTCACCCCTGGAACTTCCCTGGTCCTTCTTGAGGCCCAAGCAGCCACTGGCTTCATCATAGACCCAGTGAATAACAAGAAACTCTCAGTAGAAGATGCAGCAGCTCAAGGTGTGATTGGCTCTGAATGGGAAAAGAAACTGCTTTCAGCTGAAAGAGCAGTGACTGGATACACGGATCCTTACACTGATAAGATAATTTCGTTGTTCCAGGCCTTGCAGAAGGACCTTATTGTAAAGGATCATGGAGTTCGTCTCCTGGAAGCACAAATTGCTACAGGTGGCATCATTGACCCTGTGCACAGCCACAGAGTGCCAGTAGAGGTTGCGTACCAACGGGGATACTTTGATGAGAAAATGAACCAGATCCTGTCTGATCCAGATGATGACACCAAGGGCTTTTTCGACCCAAACACACATGAGAACCTCACCTACCTTCAGCTGCTGGAGAGATGCTTCAGTGATCCAAAAACAGGGTTGAGTCTGCTGCCATTGAACAAGTGAAGACCTAATCATCCCCTTTGACCTTTAATTGCATCTAAATAATTAATAATTGATTAAATATGCACATGTTTTTGGCAAACACTTTCTTACTTTCCATTAATGCTTGGTGTTTTTTATGAAATACATTCCGGGGAATAAATGCAAACACCTTACACAAAATTGTGTTTAAAATAAAATTTAAAAGACACTTTGTGTTTGTCTATTCGTGTTCGGTTTATTGTCTAGATGTAGTACTTTTGAGAGACCTTCGATGTCATCTGAGATGGGACGGGTTTCATAATCAACATTATCAACTAAAATGAAATTCCACAACTTCGCGACTGGACATGTTAAAGTTCAATACTTTCAATTACTTTGAATATCATTTCATTGTTAGGGGTGTAAGGAGTGTAAGCTTTTGTCGGCCTCTAATGTACATTGTCTGTGGCATTTGAATCTTGTGCTACACACATATATGCATGCATATACATTGTATATATATATATATATATATATATATATACTGTACATACAAAAAAAATCAAGTAATGGATGCTGATCAGTTAAAACCAGTACAAATATATATGAATATTAAAAAGAAAACCGACAAACATGTACATACAAAGATTACCTTTATTAATATCATAAACCAAAGGACATTTCAAGTATCAGGGTTCATACACATTTAGACCAAAAGATTTCCATGACTTTTCCAAGACTTTTCCATGACTTTAAACCAAATTTCCATGACCAAACATTTGGTGAAATCTCGGTGTATACATGAAAAAGTGATCAAATGTAGTATTAAAACTAACAATGAGAATTCCAAAGCATACAGTATCTCAAATGCTGCTTTTTATTTTGACTATGTGTGTGTGGACTCCAATTTATGTTAGGCAAAAAATGTACATAAAACATAAGAATTGTAATTTTTCTGTTGGACTTATGTATATGTGTATACAAATACACACACACACAGATAAGTGAAACCCTGTATATATATATATATATATATATATATATATATATATATATATATATATATATATATATATATATATATATATATATTATACTGAGATAACTGAACAATCAAGTGACTTGATTGAGATAACTGAAAATCTGTCTATCTAGCTATTATCGTAAAAGTCGAATGCAATTTAGTTTGTCCGAGTGGCGTTGCTGTAGATAGCGTATTGTGTGACGTCATCAGCAGACGAAGGACCCCGAGCCGATTTAGAAGCCGAGCCGATCTGGTACCTACACTGGCAGCGGAGAACACGCACATATCAGCTTAAATATTGTTTAGGGACTAGGAAACCTCTTCATTTTTTTTTTTACCACGTGAAACGTAATTAGGTTCGAGCGTATAGTTCTATGTAAACAATGCGGCATTGTGAAACGCAATACTAGTCAATGCGGCATTTGAAATGAGTATTCTTTATTCGAACGTGTCACGAATATTCGACTATTCGAAAATCGTGTCCGACCTGAAAATATGAATGTTACAAATTTCCATGACTTTTCCAAAACTTTTGCGATTTTATTTTTTTCAAGCACTTTTTCAGGCCTGGAAATGACCATTTTAAAATTCCATGACTTTTCCAGGTTTTTCATGACCGTACGAACCCTGAAGTATCATAAGGGCTCTGGGTAAGCACCCACCTGATTGAGTAGCTCATCTTTTTTTAACCTTCTCCACAGAAAGTCGAGTAATCTCTCCCTAATCCCAAAGTCAACCATGACTAACACTCACCCAATGTAATTCTCCACCCATAAATAAACACACAGGAATGTGTACAAAAGAAAAGCACCTGTCAAAAAAAGCACCTGGCATCTGTCAAACGAGCTCATGGATTCCATGACATCATCGGCTGCACGTGATCGACAACACGTTTGCCCGGGGGACCGTGGAGACGGCGGCAGCAGGGTTGCACCTTAACCTGTCCAAACAAAGAGCCTGTGACTGCGCGGGCCTCCCTCCTCAGAACTACTGCAGCGCCGCCAGCAGCCGGCGGATGTCCTCCCGGCCGCGGTACACCCTCTTCAGGCCTCGTGGAAGATTGCGGCACGACAGTAAGTTGAGGTAGCTGAGTGCCGTCGACTGCTGAATAATCAACCTGTACAAAAAACAAGCAGAAGGCAACGGGCCACACGTTTGAGTCCCGTACACGCCGACAGGGCCGGGGTACGGTGGGCGTGTTTCTCCCTCGTTATGACGTTCTCCTTGATTAAATGAATGTGTGAATCGGATCTTTGTTATGAAATACAAATAAATACAAAATGGCTGACAAATAAGCCTGTGGGCTCGATACCAACGCCATACGACTGCTCTTCAGTGGACTATTTTGTGTGTGACGTTTTTTATCCAAAGCTTCTTACAACCCTGAATAGTATGGTGGCTCTGGTGGGAAACAAACCCAGAACCCTGCTAGTGTTAAGGCCATGTTCTACAAGTGGCGCTACACATAAAAATAACAAACATGATGATTATCATTAGTATAAGTAAATCATCATCATAAATCATCTGCTCCTAGACCCTCCCCCCCTGAGTCCGCCCACCTGAGGGCCAGGGGGGTGATCCTGGTCCCGCTGAGGTTCAGGGAGCGCAGGGTCCCCGGGTCCGGGGCCCGGGCCAGGTGACCCAGGGCCAGCTCCAGGTCCTCCTCGCTGAAGAGCTGGTTGGCCAGGTCCAGCTCCCGCATGCTGCGGCCCCACTTCTCCGCCAGCTTGTGGAGGTCCTTCCTGACGGGCGGCAGCGCCACGCTGAAGTTGAAGTACTGGCCCCAGAACAGACACTCCAGCTCTGGGTGGGGGCGGCAGGGGGGGGGGGCAAACACAGGATCTTAACCACCATTTATACAATAAGACAAACACACACATTTCCTTTCCATTTTTGAAAAGGGTGCGGGAATAAAAAAGGGTAAGATTTAAGTGCAGTGATTTCAGGGTGATTTGTTAGAAGGGTTAAATCCATCCATCAGATGTTAGTGAGTGAATTGACCTGAGAATAGCTGTCATGGTTGCCTGCCTCTGTATTAAACCATTAAGATTCAGCATTTGGCATTGCACACATTACTCTCTCTCTCTCTCTCCTTTAAAACGCTACATTTAGGTTTGGAGTTTAATTTCTGATGCAGTTCAAGGTTATCTCACAAGGGGGGGCTGTTGGATCACATTTGGGTTAGATGTTGGGATTCCAAACGGGTCACACTTTGGTTGGTGTCGGTGGGGAAGAGCATGTTTCTCGACTGCTTCACAACATCTATTGATGTACCGGAAACGTCTCATATTGGATTTGACACGTGGTGATGGTCGTTGTGGAGGTTGCAAAAACAACCTCCACAAGGGGCAGCCGCGGCCTACTGGTTGGGGCTTCGGACTTGTAACCGGAGGGTTGCCAGTTCGAACCCCGACCAGTAGGAACGGCTGAAGTGCCTGTGAGCAAGGCACTTAACCCCTCACTGCTGCCCGAGCGCCGCTGTTGGCAGCTCACTGCCTCGGGATAAGTGTGTGTTTCACCATCACTGTGTGCTGAGTGTATTTCCACTAATTCACGATTGGGTTAAATGCAGAGACCAAATTTCCCTCGAGGGATCAAAAGAGCAATTCTTTTCTTACAACGAGGCCGACCCCAAACACCGATCCCGACGTCCCCAAAGATCAGAACCGGCAGAATAAACCCCCCGTCGTGGGACCCACCGTTGCACGGCAGCACCTCCAGGCCCAGCGCCGTGACCTGGGAGCAGCCCCGCAGGTCCAGCACCCGCAGCCGGGGGGAGCCGGACAGCAGGTCCCACAGGTCCCGGTCGCTCATGAAGGAGATGGAGGTGGTGGCCATGCACAGCTCCTCCAGCAGGGGGAAGCCCGGCGCCGGCTCCTGCGCCTTCTGCCTCGCCTTGGGCACCGGGATGACGTTCAGCATCCGGAACGTCTGGTGAGTTCACCGTGTGTGGGGGGGGTGGGGGGGGGGGGGGGGGGGGGGGAGATCGTGAGTAACGTGGGGATGAGAGGAGCGCCGCGCACGCCCACGCATCAGGGGTCAAGGGTCACGGAGAGGTCGACACTGGCCCACCTTCAGTTTAGGGCATCCCTGTTGTAGTGCTTGGATGCAGATCGGAAGCTGACAAAACCCGCTGTCCAGCTTCGTGTTGATCTCCAGCAGCTCCAGATCTGCGCAGCATCCTCTCTAGGAGACGCGTACGACAGACGGGGGAGTGTGTTACTACACATGGATACAAACAGGGGATGCGTAGAACATAACAGGGGCTGAATGTATTGTTTTGCCCAGTGGGTCAGTGGGCCTGTGCTGCGTTTAAAAGGCCCAAAAAACCCCTGTGGACCATACTGGAGTGAGTGCTGTTTTTTTTTTTGGGGGGGGGGGGGGGGGGGGGAACTGCCTAAACAACTTCTGCCATTTTCTCCCGTGTGTCCTGATAGATTTGTTCAGGTCGTTCCCGGTGAACGACAGGCGGGCGTGCGCTGTACGTACGGACAGGACGGCCAGCAGCCTGTCGTTCCTGGACCCGTGCGTGAAGAGGAGCTTCCTGAGGGTGCTGCCGCTGGTCTCCAGCAGGCTGGCCAGACCCTCCACCTGGTACTGGAGACAGTAGAGGCACAAGTGAGTCAGAGCGGCGTTGACACCCACACCAAGGTAAAACGGGCAATGCGCTCGCGGCCTTGACGTGAGAACTTGTGGGGACCAAAGTCTGAGCGTGAATGTTCGCGTTGAACAAATTCAAGAAATGAAACTGAATGCGTTTCATTTCTTGAATTTGAAGTCAGGGAAAACAGACGCCCACAGGCCCACGTGATGGTGCGCATGATGAGTCCTGACGCTGTGGTTTCCTGCCCTACCTCAGAATACTGCACGTTGACGCTCTGCAGAGAGAGGCGGCTCGCAGTCAGGCTCTGGAAGGCCTTCCCTGTCACGCCGGTGCAGTAGGACAGCGTGAGGGAGGCCAGCTGCGGGCACGACTGGGACACGACCTGCATGCGGGGAGCAAGTCCAAAGATGGGATGGAATTAGTGCGTTTCAAAATGAAGGCGCACGTTTCAAAATGAATGGACACATTTCAAAATGAAGGCGTGAATTTCAAAATGAAGGCACACATTTCAGTATTGACTGCATACATTACAAAAATAAAGCCAGAGATAAATCAAAAATGACGAACGTGTATCAAACCATCAGAGCAAAGGGATCCTCTACTGTATCATGAAGAAATCAGACCAATAAGCCTATATGCCTGTTTGTGTGTGCCTGTGCGTGCGTGCAAATAAAAAGCGTATTCTGTCATTGCATCGTTATATCATACATTTTGCGGTGGTCTCTAGTATAAGTGAATGCCCTGTGAGCCGGTTTTGGTGAAGAAAATGCTCCGGTGCTCCTGTTTCGGGCTGTTCTAGTTTGGTGAAGGAGTTGAGGGGGGGGCGACGACAAGATTTCAGCTGTTACTCATGAATATTCATGACATTTAAATGACTCGCCTCTGATTGGCTAACATCACTGACCGGACTGCGGGCGTGCGCAGGTCAAGGTAGGCGAGGCCATGCATACTTATTCACCAAATGACGTCAGTTGGTAAGGCTTTTCTGACTCGCTCGTTTATCCGTCTATTTTCTTACATTGGCTAATGCATGCAGTGGGGGTAGAAGAACATTTTCACATGCAACTCGGAGTGACCTTTCGTATTTCAAAAGTACTAAACGGCTTTCTGGTGAAGGACACCTTAAAAAAAAAAAAAAAAACAGCACTTACTTCAACAGCGTAGTCGACATTCTTCTTCCAGTGGTGGAGCGTGAATTCCCTGAGCTGAGAGAATCTAGAAGAAGACAAACAGACAGACAGCAGTTCAGTTTACGACCTCCCGCGTCGTCGTGCTCCACGACAAAACAGCCACGGCCGGGGCGGCTGGCGGTCCGGACCTGTCCTGGGCCAGCCCCCTGAGCGTCTCCTTGATCCTCTCCTCGGTCCTGGGCTGCTGCTTCTTGCCGGGCTCCACCCAGCAGTACCCGACCGACACGCGGCGCCACAGGCTGGGGCTGGCGGCCGCCGCGTTCCACAGGCGACACACCCTGGACACCCTGGAGACGGGAGAGGAACACGCACACGCACACGCACACACACACACACACACACACACACACACACCTGGATGTTACTTGTTGTCTGAAGGGGCAACCGCGGCCTACTGGTTCCCTCCCGTGAGGGAAATTTGGTCTCTGGTTACAAGTAACCCTCCGGTTACAAGTCCGAAGCCCAGTTCGAACCCCGACCAGCACGAACGGCTGAAGTGCCCTTGAGCAAGGCACCTAACCCCTCACTGCTCCCCGAGCGCCGCTGTTGCAGGCAGCTCACCGCATCGGGTTTAAGTGTGTGCTTCACCTCACTGTGTGCCTCACCATCGCTGAGTGTTTACCTAATTCACGATTGGGTTAAATGCAGAGACCAAATTTCCCTCACGGGATAAAAAAAAAAGAAGTAATTCTACTTGTTGTCTGACTCCCAGCTGAATGGTACAGGGTTTGATCCTCCCCACCTACTTCTAAACTAAAGTTGTTTAGCCCTCACCTGCTCCTTTACGATAATTACTTAAATGTGAAATAGGATACTGCATGTTTTGATTTGAGTTTTACTTCATTTCAACGAGACTTTGGACAAGACACGGATGACGCTGACCGCTTACCTGCACAGAAAGGGTATGGCACCATCTTGGACAACTATCATCTGAAAGATGCTGACCAGCACCTCCTCGGGCAGACTCTGACCCCATCTGTGGTCCAGGTCTTGTCCTGTGCGACGCGGACTCTCTCCCGTCGTCGTCTGGTCGGAGTGTTCCAGCTGGGTCGGCGCCGGTCGGGCTGCTCTGGCCACCGCCGGCGTTTTGCTCCTGGGCTGAACGGTCTTTCTCGCCTTCCCCTTGACCGGCGACTTCTTTGTATTTCTGGCGGCGGCGCCCTTCTTCTTCTTCTTCTTGGGGCGCCAGGTCAGGTTGTCGTGCTGCGCCGTGTTGGCGATCACCAGCAGCATGTCCTCCCCCTCCTGGACGGTGTAGCCCGGGCCCGCCAGCCGGCTCGCCTTCTTCCGCCGCTTCTTCGGCTTGGCGCCCGCCGGCACGCTGGGCTTCCGTTTGGCCGCCGCCGCGCTGGGCTTCCGTTTGGCCGCCGACTTCCTCTGCCCGCCTCCATCCTGGCCCGACGGCCCCGGAGGGCCGGGCGTGGTGCCGGCTGCCCCCTCTGCGGGGTCGCCGCCGCCGCCGCCTCCGACCACTGGGTCCATCGGAGAGAGAGAGAGAGAGAGAGAGAGAGACGCCCTGGTCCTTCACCGAGGGCGGATGTGACGGACGCGCGGCACCGCAGACATGCAGGGAACACGGCGTGCGCGTCGGAGGTGAACGGGCCGGCCTGCTGAGGGGGAAACACACAAAAGGGAGAGCCGGGGCTCAAGACGGCGATCACGTGGCATGTGGGTGAGAGGTCACGCGTAGTCTTTGTAGTAGTAGTAGTCTTCGTAGTAGCAGTAGAAGGAGAAGGACAACACACGTCAGGAGTTTAGATCTGCGGTCTCGGCCGCTGTTTGGTGATGGGTGGTGACGAAGGTTTTGAGCAGCGCTGGATGTTATAGAGTGGCTGTTTGCAGTGCTGGTGATGCCTAGATTTATGTATATTTTTAAACATTATGTTATATTTCACTGTTATATACTTCTATACTGTTTTTCTTTTCACTTTACCAGTTTACCATTCATCTGGTGTATTTGTAATGAAAGCAATTTCCCTCAGGGATTATTTAAGTATTTCTGTCGGTCTGTCTGGTGTGAGTGCTTTAGTTGGAAACGGAACAATTGTTCTGTGAGGCCGTGGCTTGTTTGGGTCCCCCCAAAAATGTGTCCCTCACATATCAATAAAGGTTTTCACTAAACGTTTTTTGTTTTTTTAAGAGCTTTTTAAAAGAGGAAGAGGAGGAGAGTGGAAATTCAGTTTGTGACGAAAGAGATGTTGAGGCATGGGCAGTAACAAAGAAAAAGACCACCAATGCAATAAAAACCTTTAACAATTTATTTCAATTGTAGTAATCTTGTGAATTGTACACAGATGGTAGGTGACAAGGTGCCAATACTGCAACCAGTGATGTGGCCAGACGTGTTAGCATGCCACCAAGCCACCAAACCATGTTAGTACCACAAGGACATGTTAATCTTGAGCCCTGAGATCGGTTAGAACCCAAAATGACTCAAAAGTGTGCATATCATTTATTCACTTTATCCTTATTTATCCTGCTTATGTTGATATGTGTGATGTCTATGTCTTTTAGCTACTTGGACCCTGAATTTCCTCTCGGGGATTAATAAAGTTTTCATCTATCTATCCATCGTTCATATGCATGGGAGCAGGTAGGGTCACCCTGCTCACTATCATTCCTGCCCATACTTATGTTACACATGTTTTACTGGTCGGCGCCATGCTCACTCCAAACACACTCTACAATGCGAACACACACTGTGTGTGTCTGTGTGTTTCCAGAGACTGGGGGGGGGGGGGGGGGGGGGCAGTGTCAAACAAAGAAGGTTCTTGTGCGTCGGACTCTCATCTGGCGAATGCTTCGTGTTTAGCTTTAGTTACGAACTCTACATTGTCGATATGCAACAACAAGACTTGAGTTGAACACACTTACTGGCACGCATTACTGTATCTCTGTCACAGTCGCGAAACTACTGCTTGAATTAACAATTGAATTGAACGACTCGGTTCCAAATACTTACAACGTCTTCAGAACCCAAACGAATGAATGGAAGACTTTTTCAGGATGACTGGAATGACTTCAGGTGTGCACTTTGTTTACCATTGTTGCTGGTTTTTTGCCGCGCAGTAACATTGCGCAGCTTCCGTGGTCGATGCCCGTGACGCAACGTCCTTCCTCTCGCTGGTTGGCTGAGGAGCGACGTACACACGTCGCCTATTGTAGAACCAGCCAATCAGACACCGAGATAGAATTAAGGGCTCCAGACCGGGACGCTCTCCCTCACACTGTTCAAATGTAAAAGATCACACAATCGGTAAGACTTTAAAACTAAATATATGTGCAACACTGCAAGGAAACATTTAGACAGGTACAGGTAGCACTAAAATGCGTATGGATTAATATAGTGTTTGTGTAAAAACTCTGTAGTGTTTTGAGTATTAGCCTCAACAATGCCATGCATGTGTTTACCTTGGGTGACTTATTAATGTTTGTAATGAAACATTTTCAGTGATCCGACGCAAATGGCACTCTTTTGTCCTTAAATCTTTTGCCGATGACTGTTCTGTTTACTTTGCATTCACCAGTAAGCGCGAACAGTCGGCGATGGAAGGAGAACACAACTTTTCGATATCTGGAAAAAGGGTGATAGCTGAGGCTAACCTCCGTAAGTCTGTGTGTGTGTGTGTGTGTGTGTGTGTGTGTGTGTGTGTGTGTGTGTGTGTGTGTGTGTGGTTGTGTGTGAGTGTGTGTGTGCCTGTGTGTGTGTGTGTGTGTGTGTGTGGTAGAAAGGAACTTAAAAGCCTGGAGAGACAACCAGAAGCAATTGTGGATAAATAACAAATACATTTAAAAGAATGTTTGCATGAATGGATGCAACATTTTTAATATGTTTTGTTCTTTTTTCTCAGGAGATGAAACTTTCTGGACGCTTGTGGCAGACTTCTATGGCCCCCAAGCCGGCTTAGGGTTGAACCTTGACACTCAGCGATGCAAAAACAGACTTTTGGTTCAAGTGGGACTCATAAGAGAGGACAACTATCTGACCTGGGATGTGGTGGTGGGGTGGCTGAAGAAGATCTTCCCAAATCACCAGTCTGCCTTTTTCCAAGGCCTGATTGAAACGGGCATCGCGACCACGTTGAGCTTGGGATTGGACGCCAGATCCACCTTCCTGGAATCAGAGGTCAATTTTAACTTTGTTGGCCCGCTATGTGATATCATCGGAGTGGAAAGAACCACCCTTTTGGAGATGATGGATTTTTCAGAACAGGCCCAGTCTATGGAGGTCACCAACGGGCTGATCCTCGAGCTCTGCAACTTTGTTGCCAGGGAAAAACTGGACCCGATGGTTTTGGTGACATGGCTGAGAAACTTCCATCCACTGTTTTGCAAGGACGGAGATGTTCAGAAGGCATACAGAGTCCTGAGGCCTCGAGTGAAGCAGCTGCAGCGCAATTACCGCAATTGCAAGACGAGGAGTTATCGGAGGAACGCCGCGATGGAGACGCTGATCCATAGTCCCTTTGAGCTAGTGCGGGAAGTGCAAGTACTCACCACAAAGAAGCGCGTCAAAAAGGAAGGTGCAGTGGCCACTGAAAAACTCAAAGTTAACATCAAACATGAAGAGGATTTTCAAACACAAGACGACAAGATGTCTTCCGTTGAGCTCAATTCCAATGAAGGGAACGTGAAAATTAAAGACGAGGAGGTCCCTGTCAGTGTCGATCAGAAGCAGGCCGGGAATTCACCCGACCCTGTGGGAAATGCTACAGCTAATACCACTGAAGCTACAGAAGATGAGAAAAACTCAGGAACTCTGCTGGACATTGCTATGATCAATATTGAAAAACTGGCGTCCATATACCGAGGGGATGCCGACGCTTCCAAGCAACTTTCGCTGGATCTTTTCAGAAACCAGTACAGCTTAATGTGCAAAGAACACCCGGCCATAAAAGAGTTTGAAAGCAAAGTCGCGGCGCTCGCAAAAGACGTCCCGTTGGCGTCGCCGGTCGAGTTCCTGCACCACAACGCACACTTTCTCATGGACGTTCACGACGCGATCGAACGGGAGCTGATGCGCTTGGAAAGCGACACGACAACATCCAGCGGGCAGAAGCTGGGCCGAGACAAGAACCCCAAGTTTGAGCGCGTCGTGAACTTCTCAGAGAGCGGCACGTCGCGCTACGTCCACATGGCCTGCGAGGCGCTGAACCCGAGCGACTTTGCTGTGAGCGGCTACAGGAGCCACTGGGTCGCGTTCTGCCACGAGAAGGGACGCCCGTCGACGCTCGGGGGCACCCTCTCGGACCAACTGGACTCCCGCCGCTACTTCGAGGCGGCCGCCGGCCTGATCCACCACCACGAGGAGATCCCCTTGTTCTTCTCGGACCTTCTGCTGCTGAGCGTCGACGACTGCCCCAACGTTGTCCTGGAGAGCCTGAACTGCGACGCCACCGACGACGTCATACAGAGTCTCGTGTGCGTGCTGGCGGTCATCTACTGCAAAATACTGGGCCCTTACTACCAGCTTCTGGAAAGCGCCGGTGAGTACGGGCTCTTCTGCCGCTACATACTGTGCCTCTACCAGAAGCTCCTGGAGTGGTCCAAGAACCCCTCGACGCTCTTGGAGCCCGAGGAAGTGAACGTGTTCCTGCAGGAGCCGGTGCAAGAGAGAACCTTCGACCGGGTCTTCCAGTACTGTGGCCGGTGGCATACAAACCGAGACCTCATCAGGAGCGGTCTGAAGGACATCTTGAAGGTGATTACCACTGTTGTGGATCAACACCTGTTGGAGTTTCTGCCCGGAGGGAGGTTCTCACAACCGGCACAGGAGGACGTGTTCATTCAGATTTCTGGCTGCCCGTTTTCCGCCCTGATGAGAGAATACCCCTTTTTCACCGCGTACTCCAAAAAGGCCCCGAAAAAGAAACGTGCGCCCGAGCAGCTGTCAACGGAAAGCTCTTCGTCCGACGACGATTCCTCCAATTCATCTAGTGTGGCTACTGAGGAGTCACATAGGAAAAGCTCTCCTGGTGCCAAAAAGGCCCGCGTTCTGAACAAAACCAACAGAGAGGATAACTTCAGAGGGTTGAAACGGGAGCCTCAGGACACTCACCAACCCCCCCCTCTGAATCGGGATAGGAACTATGTAATAACCATGGTGAATAAAAACGGGGGGCCTTGCAAGACAAAGCAGGACGTAGACAAGCTACTGTTGCGTTTTGAATCCAAATCATCCGCGGAGAAAATTGAGGCCCTGCGCTGTGAAATTCTGTACCAGCAGTTGGTTCTGGACAACGACGACCCCAACTTGAACGTGTCTTTTGAGGGTCACGTTTATGCATCCTCCATATCTCCCAAACTAAAACTGGTGCTGCCCCGGGTGAAACCTGGGTACAGTCTTGTCTTGGCCCCCAAAATGACAACAGGCCACCCCAATGCACTGGTTAGTGGTGGAGGTTTGAAGGCGGAAGAGCAGCAAAGTGGTGAATTAGGTGTTTAACAATTGTGGGGAAAGAACACATAAAGGGATTTGGATGTTAAAAATAAAGTTTCGTTTTTACGTGGGATCGTCCACACCAATTTGATGCCATGGCATGCCAGTCAAAAGAACCATGCATGGAAAAGACATGTGACCATTGTTGTACATTACTGTAACCATTTTTTATATTACATTTTTTATCTATTGATTTTGACTTTGTATGTAAATTCATAGGCCTGTGCAATATCATATGCAACTGTCATTAAAAAAAAGAACAATTTTTTGCTTCTGAACTTATTAACCTGCTGTTGGCAAAGGCACTGGCAAAATACATATACAATTTCTATTTTAATAAATGGACTATTACAAAAGTGTTTAGAAAACCACACACACACACACACACACACACACACATATATATATATATATATATATATATATATACACACACACAGTATATATGTGTGTGTGTGTTCGTGTTTAGGTGTTATTCAATCGCGAAACGAATGCACCCCTATCTGCCATGTGCTTTTGGATTGGCTCGCTCAGTCAAGGGGGCGTATGATAACGTTGCGTAAAGCAACATCGTACACACGGCACGGTCCACCTCTAGCCTTCCGCAGGCGTAACCGGTAGGTCGTGTCGTAACTGTAACCTGGGAGTGTTTGTTTAATTGAATTCGCGCTACACACCAGCGGCCCAGGAAACGTTGAGGGTGACATCAAGCCCAGCCGTGCCGTGCAGGGGGGGCATACTTTGAGGTGAGATGGCTGGCACATGGTGGCACAGCGCCGCGGTGACCCACGTTCTGATGGCGCTCTTCGCCATGGGCTCCTGGATTTCCGTCAACAGTCTGTGGGTCGAGCTGCCGGTCATTGTCGATGTTATGACTGAAGGTCAGTGTGCCAGAGTTAACTCACGTTTCATGACGTCTATTCTGCGTGTTGCATTTGTGGGGACGGTGGAGGATTGCTTTGCAGTACACGTCTTTTGATGGAAATAGGGGATCCATTCCCATACAAGGCGGATTAACGGGTTGTTATTGTGCATAGGAACTATAACTAACTATAACACCTTTCTGTCTTGAATGGTCATTCTCAGTATTTTTTAGATGTGGGAAAATTTGTTCTCTGCATTTGACCCATCCTATGGTAGCCTACAGAGGAGCAGTGGGCTGCTTTGTTCAGCGCCTCGTTATATTATTCTTCTTCACACACAATTTCTGCGATTGATGGAGACTAAACGAACGGAACCTCGAGATTTCATTCAAACTGTATTACAAAGGTCTACTTCTGTACACATGTGCTATGTATTTTTCATTTTTGTCAACTTTATACTAGACATAACGCTGAGCCTTTTGACTCCGCCTACTGCCTTACTCCTTTTGCCTTCGATTCGTTTGTAAACAAAATTCCCCGTTCCCCTTTTTGGCATATTTCTCAAATTACAGCCATCGTCTTTTTGTCGTCAGACTTTGTGCACGTCTTGAAATTACAGCACAGACTAGGTATCAAAACTAGTGAAATACTGTCAGCAGCTGGTTCGGACGCCGGTCTACAACTGGGGGGTCGGTGGTTCTATATCCCCACCTCAACTCAATTTATCTCAATAATTACCGGCATTCCTATGCACAAGTAATTCCTCGCGTGGAATTACATTTTCTAGTTATTGTTATCACGATTACTATTATTACCATCGCAGCTCCTTTTCTGCATTTTGAGAGAGAGAGAGAGAGAGAGAGAGAGAGAGAGAGAGAGAGAGAGAGAGAGAGAGAGAGAGATTTAATTAATAATAAATAACTACTGGCATTCCAATGCACAAGTAATTCCTCAGAATTACATTTTCTAGTTTAATATTGATACCTATTTACTGACTGATTAGCATTGTACAATAAATGTAGTGTAATAACACCATTACTACTTCTTGTTGTAGTGGTTACAAGAGGATGTAATGACAGACAGACAGACAGACACACACACCATGAATGGGCTCAGAGTTCAGCCAGATGGGCCTTGTCCATCCAAGGCCGATCCCACCTATACAATAAATGTGCTAGACATTGTTGCCTTGCAGTACTACTGGACAGCTCTAGATAGTGGACGCCACATTACATGAACGTAGTCAGCAGTTTGTATAAACGGTTTGATCCACAAATGAACCCGCTCTGCCCGCAGGATGGAACCTTCCGGCGTACCTCTCGGTGCTGATAGCGCTGGGTAACCTGGGGCCCATCGCCGTCACGGTGACCCACCACTGCGCGCCGGGCCGCCTGAACGAGCGGCTCGTCATCCACGGCATCCAGGCGGTGGCGGTGGCGGCCTCCGCCTTCCTGGCCGTGTTCTGGTCGCACACGGTGAGCGTGGGCGGCAGCGAGCGCTCGCTGCCCTTCTTCGCGCTCACCTTCCTGCTGGCACTGGTGTGCTGCACCTCCAACGTCACCTTCCTGCCCTTCACCTACAGCTACCCCCCGCAGTACATCCGCACCTTCTTCATCGGCCAGGGCCTCAGCGCGCTCTTCCCCTGCGTGGTGGCCCTGGGGCAGGGCATCGGCCGCGTGGAGTGCGTGGCGTCCGCCAACGGCACGGCGAGGCCCGTGCGTCAGCCGGAGAACTTCCCCGCGCAGAACTTCTTCTGGTTCCTGTGCGTCATGCTCTGCGTCTCGGCGCTGGCCTTCCTGGGGCTGGTGTCGCGGCAGGGGGCCCCGTCGCCCCGGCAACCGCGGGGTGAGGCGTCCGACGGCGGCGGCGATGGCGGTGACGGCGAGGCGGAGTCCGCGGTGGGGGGGGAGGTGGCGGCAAGGGAGACGGGGGAGGCGGGCGGCGGCGGCGGCGAGGAGACCCACCCGCTCCACAACGGCGGGCTGCTGGTGAACGACGAGAGCGCCGGCGTGGAGGAGCAGTTGGCCGCCCACACGTTTTGGACGCCGCGCAACGCGTACCTGCTGGCGCTGCTCGCCGTCTCCAACGCGCTCACCAACGGTGTGCTGCCGTCCGTCCAGAGCTTCTCCTGCCTGCCCTACGGCACCATGACCTTTCACCTCTCCGTCGTGCTGGGGAACATCGCCAACCCGCTGGCGTGCTTGGCCGCCACGTTTGTGCTCTTCAGGTGAGGGAGGCGGAGCTTTGGCTCGTCGTCCGCCGAATCTGCTCGTCGGCAGCGTTTACTGTATGCATATTATACGTAATATACATTTTAACGGTGAAAGAACTAAGGCGTGTCTGAGCCGGTTCTTCCGTGCTCTCCTCCCAGGTCGTCTGCGGGTCTGGGCGCCATGTCGCTGGTGGGAGGGGTGTTCGCCGCGTACCTCATGGCGTTGGCCGCCCTCAGCCCGTGCCCCCCCCTCCTTGGGCACCCCGCGGGCGTGGGCCTGGTGGTGAGTCCCCGAGCCCCGGAGTCCTCCGCTCCCAACGTGAAGACGTGAAACAAGCCTCATTGTTCGGGCGGGTGGGTGGGGGTGGGGGTGGGAGGGGCGGGGTCCGCAGGCCTCTGGGTCACATGTTAGGTCACCTGGTCCTACGAGCGTCGTGATTGACCACATGTAGGAACACTAGGGGCTTTCCCTTATGGTAACAAAAACAACGTGGGATCAAATGGCAAAGTGCAAACCAACAAAAAATGTAAATCCAAGTAATGTTGACATTTTAGTCAACAACTTTTTAAAAGAAATGTTCTTACGCACATATCGTTTAAGATAAGATAAGATATTCCTTTATTAATCCCCCTTAGGAGAAATTCACAGTGACCAGCAGTACAAGGGGATAGAGGAGTGCAATAGAAGACCCGAGTAAAGACAATATACACTAAACAATTTATTTACCATTCTTAGTTTTTTTGGCAGATGCATTAATCCAGGTCACCAATAGTGCCTTCAGACACAAGCAGGAGCAGGTAGGCTGCAGGTAGGCTGCTCTGCCATGTTGCTGAGAGAGGCCTACAGGTGAGACCTACAGGTCAGGCCAACATCACAGCGCCCGGACATTAGAGAGGAAACGCAGGGCTTCCCCCCCCGCCTCTACACTATCCCTCCCCTGAACCCTCTGAGGCTCTCTTGAACCCGCTGCCATGTGTTGAAACGCACGTGTGATGTGACCCCCCCCCCCCCCACCGCGCAGGTCACCTCCTGGATCGTCTTCACTGGGCTGTTCTCCTACCTGAAGGTGGCCATCGGCACCCTGCTCCACGAGGCGGGCCACTCCGCCCTGCTGTGGTGCGGCATCTCCATCCAGGCCGGCTCGCTGGTGGGGGCCCTCTCCATGTTCCCCCTGGTCAGCGTCTACCACGTGTTCTCCAGCGCCCAGGAGTGCGTGGACAGCTGCAGCTAGGGCCCCGCGCCGCGCCGCCCCGGCGCCCCAGCTCGGAACGCCACATGTCCATTTTGGGTCGTTTTTTAAAAATGTTTTGTTTCCGGGAGGTATTCACTGAGGGCGATGGGCTTGTTTTGGGTGCTTGTTGCAGCTTGAGGAAACACCGCGAGCCTTAATGATGTCGCCCGGCGTACACGTGAACACGTGAGCTGTGTTTTTGGGGGGCGGGGAGGATGAACGTGGCCGGAAGGTCTACGGCAGGTCCCTGCCTCCCTGATAATGGGTGCATTGATGTCCCGCGACCCAGGCGTCGGGATAGAGGGCCTTTTGAGAGGCCCGATACCACAGGGGCCTACATGTGGTGCATTTGATCATCTATTCCGCGCTGTCTGGTCCAGATGGTTTACGACGGCAGCCCGTGGTACTTGGGACCGTCATGTGAAGCGGCGGATGCATTCAGGAACACAGGCAGCCATTTATTCGCACCGGACAAAAACAAAACCATTCTCTCCCTTCCCTCGTGTGTGAATTGATGCAATGTCGGTGTTTATCAGTAACTACATTTAATGAGTTGCCTACCTCGACCATGAAATAAGCATTCCATGCACAGGCTATATTTCCTTTAAATTGCAATATAATTATGGAAGATAACTCCATTAATAACACAGATGTCGTGCTAAAGAACCACTTCGGGTCAGGTTTCAGCCATTCCAACAATGCAGAGAGACCGTTTTGCCTTTTGATGCCTTTTTTTGTCTGGCTGCTAGTAACTTGGTCATTATTATCAAAAGGCTTATAATCAGGTGATTTAACAACACATTTACACAAACGACGGACTGGGACTAGCTAATTACTATGTGTGTAATTAAAAGTTGTTAGCATAGCAACCGTTGGGCAGCACAGTGTTTCCCACGTATCAAGTATTTATTTAATGACAAATACTTAATTCATTACTGTAATATTTTAAAGAAATAATATTAGAATGTAATTCAAAACATTAACGGGTAATGTCTAATTTAGTGTCAATAACCAACTGTTTTGATCTTTGGTGAATGAGGAATTGTTTGAGCGGACCACCACAAATGTAGGCTCTTCTGATATTCACCACTCTTCTGATTGTCATCACCGTGCTGCTACTGTAGGTAAACCTGACACATCGTCATAGTTACTTTGACTCCATGCCGGAAGGAATTTCGCTTGGAATATACTTGAGTGTGCGTGATTTACCGTGGAACTGACTGTCGGAATTGTCAGCAGTCATTTTTTAGTTCTTTGTTTTTAATGTGCTGTGTAACGGACTGATTGTAGGTGAAATCTTCTGCAAACACGTCAGTTTTTTAAAGTTTTTTTTTATTTTTATCATGACTAATCGTGAATCATCAATCATGAACATGCTATTGACAGGTGGGGAGGGGCCATCATCTACTTGAGTAAATTAGGAACCTATAATCAAGCCCATATTTGCCTGGGTTTGTGAAGATGACCTTAATGAAAAGTGCCTGAAGGTCTCAGTTACCTACTTAGCCATCCACTATCCTTCCCTTGCTCGTCTTCTGAGGGAAGGAAAAGGGGTACCATGTCTCCTGGGTTCATAGCATTTACTGAAGTTGGACTTTTTCACCGTTTTCCACACTGTGACTTATTCTCCAGTTGCACATGGTTGTGAAACCCATTTGCTGTCAGTACATGCGCTGAATTATTTGTTGTTGTTCATTGAATACAAACAGTACGCCTCATCTTCCAGTATATTTTTTGTTGAATTATTGCTACAATATGGCAAACATGTTAAACTGTACAATGTTTTATATTCAGGGATACCCTGGCAGGAAATGAAGAATAACATGTATGATGAAGTATACGTTGATGTCAAAATTAACCTAATCGTGGGCTGCCATTTCAATGCGCATTTTATTTGCTGAACGATGCAGACTGCTGCCATCAAGTGGTTTGTTTTACATTCCTGTCAACTGAATAAAAAACATTTTTTAATCAAGTAAATTGAAAATGGAAATCGTCTTTTTTTTTTTTATTGATACCAAACCGAATGTGATTCTATTCCCCCTTAACGGCTTCCAATAAATGATTGTCAACAACATATTTACTTGTGATGTTTTGGAATGACTAAATCCATTCATCCAACCATTGACCTGTATATCTACAGGCATCTACTAACTCTTAGTTTCATATCATAAACTCACATTAAGCTCTCGAGTTAATCTAAACATGTCCCAATTTTCGGAGTACTGTTAAACATCGACTTTAGACTTTATATTCTCAACACAGTACGTGCTTGTATGGTATAAGCTCAATCTTAACTTGTCTTAAGGTAATAGAATTAAGTTAAGCCGTTGTGTTTGTGCATACAACAATTATTTTTTTCTTTTAACTATTTGCTAAGTCATATGTTGCTAGGTTAAGATGGTTTCACATTAACCCCTCCAGGACTTCAGGACTCAGCATACATTTCAGTTAATTGTACTGTAATTGTACTGTGTACTGTAATATTACATATACTCATCAACTGTTTCAGTTTTAAGCCACCCAATTACCTGCAATACATTTTTGAGGAAAACGTGAAATAAAGGATTCCTTAGGCCTTGATGTGCAGGAATCACATCATGCATGTGTGATGCATGTGCACTTCCAACATCTCAGACAACAACAACCTATTCAATAACAAACATGTTTACTTTATATCCAATCAGTGCACAATAGGAACGGAAAACCGGCCCTTTTAAGCCCTTGCTCCCATGACTGGCCTGGGGGGGTCAAGGAAACCTAGTCCTACAAACCAGTGACTAGTCTCAAAGTTGGATTTCACTTTTTTTTTTTAAAAAGGAACTGGTTGCAAATGGACTCACAACATGTGATGCGTGTCTCTGGAGGTGAAACGTATGGCGTTCGGGGGGGGGGTTGGCGAGGGGGGGGACCTAAGTCACGGTTGGCTGACCGAGTCGCCCTCCCTCCCTGTTTATAAGCCCTTGGCTCAGAGTCCGGCAGAGTGTTCGGAGATACGGTTTTGCTGAGCTTCCGACGACTGCGGTGAGTGTTTGTCCGACCAGGGATGCTGTCTTGGGGCTTTTCCTCGCCCGTTTCTGTGATTACAATATCCCCCCCGAAAAGAATGGGTTCCTACTCTGAAACGCTGTCGTGGGTTTCATACCCCCCCCTCCTCGAGTCTCAAGCTGTACGAATGTTTCTGTGGTGGCTTAAGAATCTGTGTTGCAACATGCTGATGCTTTGATTATTAGATTATGTAGATTGTATTAGATTTGTTTTGCATTTATGTTTTGGGAGAGACACAAAGGGCAACAATTTTAAAACAGGCAGCTTTGAAACTATTTTCTGCAAGACATTTTTGCACTTGTCAGAAGTGATGTAATAGTGTTTTGTTATTATAGGCTCTCACAGCGGGAATCCCTTCATTTTCCACAAACAATGCTCAGATGTGTTCTTGGGTTATACAACAGTGGTGTACATTACCCCGGCTCAGCAGGTGGCTTTCCTTGCATGGCTCTTCTTGTGTTTTCGTATTTTCATGTTTCCACCGGTCAAATCCTGTGACCTGTGTCCGATCGGGGTCAAATATTGGATTCGTGATTAAAGCCGTGTTGTGCGTGACATCGCCAGCAGACCGGCAGGAAGCCGTCTGACGGCGGTCAGCGCCGTGGCGTGTCTGTAAGAGAAACGCCACGGCCTGTAGAGAATATTCACTCGACGGCACATGCAAATTAATCATTCAGAAAAGTGGATACCTGCTTTTATACCATTGTTTTGCTCACTTATTAACCAACGTCGAGCAATGAGTCACATTTTGAAAATGCAGCTTGACCGTCCTTTTCCTTCAGGTCGGCAGTGGGTTTTTTTTATGTCTGTCAAGTCAGATAATTCAAGGAGTAACGGTAATTTGGAGTTAAGATTTAAATGACTGAAAATAAGCAGTTTCACTTTTAAGCTAATGTACCACCATGTAAATGCAATACCAGGGCCATTCTCAATCTGAAGTCCAAACTTGGGAATTCGGACTTTGAAGAATAAGACTAGTGAGTGCACAAGTACTCGTACGGAGAAATGGCCTAGGTGTTGCATTTCCATCCATCCAACCATTATCGTGACCGCTTATCCTCTACGAGGGTCGCGGGGGTGTTGCATTTCTCCCATTATAATTATAAAGCATTTCCTCAACACAAATCCTGTACATTGAAACATGTGCATTGTATTATGCAGGGTAGCCTAGTGGCTTGTGTGTCCTGCTCACTGCGGAAAGGCACTGAATTAAAGGGGATATTTCAGAATCTTGGACATAGGATCTAATTTTCAAGTTAGCCTGTGTGTTTATTTTATCATTGGAGATTTTCTCAATAAATTTAATTCAGTTCTTCTAGTTGCAGAGTCCTCTGGTGCTAGGCCAGCGCAAGTCAACGGTTTTGGCTAGCCTGCTAATAGAAACAGTCTTACCCACTCCACACTACATCCGAGGCAAATAAATCAGAACTACCGATGTAAATGTCTGTGTTGATAGACTTATAGCCAACCTTGCATGCCATTGCATTTTGAGGTACTTTTGTCTCAGCAGCGGCGTTATACTTCCTGGTAGTAGGCTACGGCAGTGGCGGACTGATATTACCTAGGTTACCGGCAGAAACTAGTACCTCAAAATGCATTGATTCATGTGATGCATGGTAAGTTTTATTTCAAAGTTTTTATAGTTTTTAAAGTTTTGGTTTTTATTTGCAGGCTAGCCGAAACTGTTGACTTGTGCTAGCCTAGCACCAGCAAACTCTGCAACTAGAAGAACTGACTGAAATTTGTTGAAAACGTCTCCAAAGATAAATAACACACATGCTAACTTGGAACTTAGGTCCTACGTCCAAAATTCTGAAGTACCCCTCTAAATCCCAGTGCTTGTGGGCATCCCTGAGCAAGATACCCCGCCGGCATATGTCTCCACTGTAAGTCTCTTTGGATGAAGTTGCTGGCTACAGTGTAAGCCTGACGAAACCTTCCATCTTTCCTCCCAGATTTTCGGAAAGTTGTACTACACCTCAAGTGACCTAAACCTTCAGCATGTCCGTGCTGACCCACGTGCTGGCCTGCCTGATGGGCATGGGCGCCTGGGTTTCCATCAACGGCTTGTGGGTGGAGCTGCCCTTGCTGGTGCCCCACATCCCGGAAGGCTGGTACCTGCCATCCTACCTGTCCGTCCTCATCCAGATGGCCAACATCGGGCCCCTCTTCGTCACCCTCATGCACCGCTTCCAGCCGGGGAAGCTGAGCGAGACGGTCGTCATCTACTTCATCATCTGCGTGGGCATGCTGGCCAGCCTGCTGATGGCCCTCTTCTGGAAGGAGACCGTGGTGGTGGCGGGGGCCCCGCGCAGCTTGGCACTCCTGATTCTCACCTTCTTCCTGTCCACCGTGGACTGCACGTCCTCCGTCACCTTCCTGCCCTTCATGATGCGCCTGAAGACGCAGTACCTGACCACGTACTACGTCGGCGAGGGCCTGAGCGGCCTGCTGCCGGCGCTGATCGCCCTGATCCAGGGGGTGGGGGTGGTGGAGTGCGTCAACGGC
Source organism: Urophycis tenuis (assembly GCA_036785325.1). Classification (NCBI taxonomy): domain Eukaryota; kingdom Metazoa; phylum Chordata; class Actinopteri; order Gadiformes; family Phycidae; genus Urophycis; species Urophycis tenuis. The sequence continues at coordinate 3,449,411 of JAXIVH010000019.1, read as the reverse complement.
ACCGCGGCCGCGTGGGCCACGAACCAGACCGACGGCTACGAGCTGGTGGCTGAGTACCAGCCGGCCAACTTCTCAGCGGAGGTGTTCTTCTACCTCCTGAGCGCCATGATGTTGGTGTGCCTGGTGGCGTTCCATATCCTCAACACACGGTCGGCCTCGGCCCAGGAGCAGCGGGGCGGCGAGTACACCAACGGCGTCCAGGCAGCCCACGGCGGCAGGAAGCGCCCTTCCGAGCAGGGCCCCGCCAGGACGGACTCATTCAGGGCGGTCAACGCCAAGCCCAGGAGCAGCTTCGGCACAGGGGCCTACAGCTGGCCGGAGGTGATCTACATCTTCGGCATCCTCATGTTCGTCAACGCCATGACCAACGCCGTGATGCCCGGTGTGCAGTCCTACTCGTGCCTGCCCTACGGCAACAAAGCCTACCACATGTCCGCCACCCTGGCAGCTGTGGCCAACCCGCTGGCCTGTTTGATCGCCGTCTTCCTCCCGATAAGGTACGGTCACATCGGATTGTGGTTTTTTTTTGCGCAAACCAGGTAGGGCTGATCCATCACGGGTCTAGGCAGACACCCCCCCCCTCCTCCCCGTGTGTGATGTCACCGCAGGCGTCACATGGCGTACAACGGCTAAAGCATGTCATACCTGGCGGTGACAGTCGCACGCGCTTTGTTTGCTTCTTCTGCCCACATAGATCTCTGCTGCTGATGGGAGTGCTGTCGGCCTTGGGCACTGCTGTCGCCATGTACATCATGGCCATGGCGATCATGAGTCCCTGTCCGGTGCTGGTCCACGGCATCTCGGGAGCGGTTATCATCGTGAGTCCACCGTCGTTTCAGGCTGCGTATGCTCCGTTTAAAAAAAAAAAAAAAAAAAGCTCCCCCACTTTAGCACCAGGCATGAGGCTGATTAATCATTCGAGCCTTCTGATGATTAATCCCGCGGTGACATCGCGTGGTAGGGTAGGGTCCACCCTGGTGTATGATAGGACAGATGACCTCCTTGATGGACCGCGTCGACTGGGAGGCCGGATCTCTTCGTCCGACATCTGGGTGGACTCTCTCAGACAGGAGTGGCTTAGTGTAATAACTATTCAGCCTCAAACCTGGTGGTGAAAAAGACACATTTCTGCACCATTTTAATGGAATATGCCAGTCAACCAGAATCACCCGTAGTTTACAGCGCTGGAATCCGCGGTCAAAACAATCGTACTAAAAACTAACAGAGCATTAGTGTGTAAATAAAACTAAGGATCTCTCCGGGTTTGGACATTGTTGGAAACTTGAAAAAAATGTGAAGAATGCAAGTACACAACTCAGACACACGAAAGGTCTAGGTCACTTTCAGATAATTTAATGCAGAAATGTAACATATTGTGCCTTTCAAAAGGAGCTGTAGGTGAGATTCAAGTAAGCCAGCCTTAAAATCTAAACTGGCTCATACAGCGGCATAGCATAGCTTGATCTTAACTGCAATTCAATTGAGGGCCATGATTGTACTCATTTGAATTGACGCATGCAATGAAACTCACCCATCTTGTCTTTTGTTCAACAGGTGGTTGCCTGGATCATATTGGTTCTCGCGCTGTCCTACGTAAAAGTGATCATAGCGTTGATCATGCGCGACGAGGGACACAGTCCTCTCGTGTGGTGTGGTGCTGTAATGCAGCTGGGCTCCTTCTTAGGGGCCGTCATAATGTTTCCGTTAGTCAGCGTGTATAGCTACTTTTCCTCCGGGGACCCATGCAATACAGTATGCCCGTAAGGAAGATATTCCTTGTGGGAAAACACAGCCAACAGAAACGGAGAGCATGCATGTTGGAACGAATGGCCAATACTAAACTCAAGGCTATATAATATGTGTGCTGGTCAGGATGCTAATGTTTGACCACAGGTAAAGAGGGTCATGTCGATTCATCGTGGGCTCGGGTTGCACAGAACAGAGAGTACGGGCCTACAAGCATTCATGAGACAGCTTCCACGCCGTTTACCTGCCAGTGTCATTGACAAGAATATCACAAATAGAAATGTAAAAGTGAATGTAAATAAAATATGTTTGAACTTTTGAACAGTAAAGAATTAATTCCAAAAACACACGTTTCACAATGTTTAAATATATTTTCAAACAAGGGTGCATAAAATGACTATGAATCATATCGTTTTTTGTGTAGGGTTTTTATAATTGTTCAGTGCAGTCACTTCACACATCTACTTCACTACATTTATGGCGTTCGTTACACAGGCTCTCGCAGAAGAAAAATGTGTGGAAAAAGTTTTAAAAAAGTCAAGCCAAAAAAGTTAAGTAAAACTAAACCCTGATGGTCACGGCAGCTCAGTCATCAGTCCACTCACATATGGAAGAACCAGGAGAGGTCGGCACGTAAGCGTAAGCACAGATAAATCCAATGTATTCAGAAAATAAAGAAAACATATCAACCAAAACTAAAAAGGCCGGAGGAGCAACCTCCATTGTCAGACATGAAGACAAACATCTCACTTTGCTGGTCTTCGACGTGAAAACAGCTGTCCTGTAGTTGCCATGTAAAACAGGGTATGTACTGCACTGGCGGCGGAGACGAGAAACACACAGGAGGGAGATATCATACAATTGAAGCCTTTCCTCCAATCTTTGAGATTTACCAATACAGCCACTGGAACGTAACAAAGCAACGACGCAATCGCTATCGCTCGAACAGTTTGAAAAGCTCGCTTTTTGGCGGGATGCAATTTATCGGTGGCATAGCCCGATCTTCTGAGAGCCTTCAGAATGGCGATGTTGGACCACACCGTCACAATCAACATGAGGCAACAGACGCTGCATGCCAGCGTGTTCATTGACCTGCGCGGTAAAGCAGAGAGGTATCTGGGAAGGGCTTTCAGTAGGGCCACGGGCACCGCCATCAGCCACACAGACAGCACGCAGACCTCCCTGCATCTGTATTTCTTCAACAGTGGGTAGCAGGTGGGGTGGATCACAGCGACGTACCGTTCCAAACAGATGAAGGTTAAAGTCATTGGCCCTCCTAGGACTACATACACAAACAAAAAATGGGAAAGCCTGCGATGTTCTGCAGTGTCCAAAAGGAGTATGAGAAAGTGGCACATGGATAGCAGGTATTGAAGGCTGTGAAAAAGTGCCATATTGACATTGAGGATGTTGACCTTCTTTGCCTGAAAAGCGGTCCACAACAGTTTGACTAGCGCTGGAAGTCCGATGAGGACCGTACAAATGTCCGTCATCATGACAGAAATTTTATAAAAACTGGTGTTACAAAGGTTAGTTTCGTTATTTCTGAATGTGTCGTTGTCAGCCATATCCTCCAATTCCAGATTGTCTGGGGCTGAAAATATTAGAAACCACAGACGAGTCAGGGACAGGCGGAGTCATCACAGTCACAGTCAAGTCATAACATCATGACCAGCTTTCTCGATACATACACAATCAATGCATACATCAATGCTTACCGGGTCTTGGTGGGTGTTTGGGTCTTTGGCAAAGTTTTCCCAAAGGTTCATGGTCCTATCATTTTATAGCAGGTGGATGACAGCTCATCTATCTACCTACAGGCCTAGTGTTTGTGGAACAATCAAACAAAACAAACCACTGAGCTAATCCCACTAATGCGAAACAAGTGATATTTACATACAAGGCGGACGTAGGGTGTGTATCAGGCATCAGAAAAATAAAGAATTAAAAAGAGGCAGGAAAAGGCTTGTCAAAACAACCGGTGTTCAGTCAAATAGGCCGAGATGAGGCATGGCACTTTGGACCGACTGACAGCTACATCTGGAAAAATACTTCACTACTACAAATAAACACATTCCGACCCACACAGAGACAGAGTGGCCTGCCCTGTTGGTGTGGCCTGCATGTGCCTCCCAGTGGTTTGACTCCCTGTGCCCTTCGCTTACTCTCATCGATTAACATAATTGGTTACTTTAATGAAGCCACCAATCCCAGCAAGGTATTGAAGGCACTGTATCTCCGAATCAGAAATTCCCTCTAATTACTGAACTACAACCTGCAAAACCTCATGCATTCACTGTGAGTGCTAGAACCATAGGTGGAGATCATAACAATCAAACTAATTAGCATTAACTAATAGTGGTTAGTTATGATAAATACAGTACATGTGGCCGTTTTAGCCTAAATTTGACCGAAATCAATTAGACTTTTGAGATTTTGTTTTATGTTCACAATGACTAAGTTCTATGACGTTCTAGATGGGAGAATATTTCCAATTTCTTTCATCAAAGTTGCATGGGTTTTTTGCCACGTTAAAGGAAAATGCCACCGTTTGTCCATACTGAACTACGTTCTTCCCTGATCTTAGATAAGTTGATACATACCTCTCTCACTTTCGTGCGTGCACTCGATCGCTCTGGCGCGCAGCGCTACTTCGATAGCATGTAGCTTAGCCCAGTATATTCCTTAGGATCCAAACGGGGGTGAAGTTAGAAGCGACGAAGCACTTCCACGTTTTCCCTATTTAAATACGGTTACATGAGTAGTTACACGACCGAAGTATGGTTGCACAAAATGAAACATGGCAATTTTCTAAGCGGATAAAAAAGGATAACTATAATGTATGGCGAAATAACACCTGATATCATCACTCCTAAAAGATCCTCTCCCCCTCCCCGTTACTCCCGTCAATAGAACCAACGTGACTTTTTACTTCTACTACTACAGGTAGCGCAGGCAGTGCTCCCAGGTGTTATTTTGCCATACATTATAGTTATCCTTTTTTATCTGCTTAGAAAATTGCCATGTTTCATTTTGTGTAACTATACTTTGGTTTTGTAACTACTCATGTAACCGTATTTAAATAGGGAAAACGTGGAAGTGCTTCGTCGCTTCTAACTTCACCCCCGTTTGGATCCTAAGGAATATACTGGGCTAAGCTACATGCTATCGAAGTAGCGCTACACACCAGAGCGATCAAGTGCACGCACAAAAGTGAGAGAGGTATGTATAATACCGTCTAAGATCAGGGAAGAACATGGTTCACTATGGACAAAAGGTGGCATTTTCCTTTAAAGGTAGCTTATAATGTGTGACTCCTGCCACTCGGAGTCGCCCAATCAAAACGATAACAAAATGCAAAGTTTGATGACGTCCTGAAGTACCGAGGGATCATGGGAGTTGTGGTCTTCACCACCATTGCCTGTGAAAATCTATCTGCTGTGACTCAGGCGGGCATGTTCACTGAGAGGTGAACATGTTTTAAAGTTTAATTCACGTTACGTTTAGTTAAGAGACACAACTTCAACTTGCTAACTTACCATGAGATGAGTCGACTACCCGGTTATGTGTGGTAGTTTACAGCGCTGTAATTCGTGCTCAAAACAATCATACTAAAAATAACTATTTGCATGATGAATTTGGCAACTTTACTGTACACATTACTGTGTTTCCCACAGAAGTAGATTCTACTTGGCTGTCATTGATATGCTACCACACCTAACGGAGCATTAGTGTGTAAAGAAAACTACGGATTTCTCCGGGTGTGGAAATTGTTGGAAACAATTTGAAGAATGCAAGTACACAACTCAAACACACAAAAGGTCGTTTTTAGATATTTTAATGCAGAAATGTAACATATTGTGCCTTTCAAAAGGTGCTGCAGGTAAGATTAGTAAGCCAGCCTAAAATCTAAACTGGCTCATACGGAGTCAGGTGCTGGGAACTCAAAGCGAATATTCTCACATAGCATTTAACTCACTAATAGCTGATGAATCGCTATGGCAGTCTTGCAACTAATTGCATTCAAATTATCCATCCATCCATTATCGTGACCGCTTATCCTCTACGAGGGTCGCGGGGGGGCTGGAGCCAATCCCAGCTGTATCGGGCGAGAGGCGGGGTACACCCTGGACAGGTCGCCAGCCTATCACAGGGCTAACATATATAGACATACAACCATTCACACTCACATACACACCTATGGTCAATTTAGAGACACCAATTAACCTAATCCCCAACCTGCATGTTTTTGGTCTGTGGGAGGAAGCCGGAGTACCCGGAGAGAACCCACGCAAGCACGGGGAGAACATGCAAACTCCACACAGAAAGGTCCTGGGTCCCAGGTGGATTTGAACCCAGAACCCTCTTGCTGTGAGGCGACAGTGCTAACCACTGCACCACCGTGCCGCCATACATTCAAATTATAACTCAGAAAAAAACCTTTTAGCTGATTTCACAGTAGGGCTTCTAGGACATCTGGTCATACAGGCTTACATGATATTATACTATACAAGAACACACACAAGACAGCTTCTGGTTTTTCTAAACATGCCAATGCAAAGGTTTGAACTTAGAAGAACAAACGTGTTATAAATGTCAACGCGTGGATTTTAAACTGTGTTTAAAAAGGAACCGTAAGCTGGGCTCCATACAGAGAACGCCTCGTCACTGGTGAGGGCTTCTTATGGAGTCACTGACGACCGCACACACACGGCAGCTTTCCTATAGTCGACAGGTAAAACAGGGGATGTGCAATGCTAGCAATGGACACCAACAAAATGACGACAGGCACCGTTTCACAAATAGCGTGGGGTCCATTCAAAAGTGTGTAGACCGCACAGATACCCACCGGAATGTAACACAGTAGCGCAATGGTGCCGATGATGCACACGGTTTGGAAAGCTCGCTTTTTGGCAGGATGTAATTTATCGGTCCCCGGGCCCGACTTTCTGAGCACCTTCAGAATAGCGGCGTTGGACCATATCATCACAATCCCCATGAAGGTCAACACAGCGTACGCCACTAAGTCTATTCCCTTGTTGGTGTCAACCACTGTTTCAGAATAAATAGCTTTAATGCTGGCGTTGGGCAGCACTAGAAGCCACACAGACAGCGCGCAGACCTCCCTGCATCTGTATTTCTTCAACAGTGGGTAGCAGGTGGGGTGGATCACAGCAATGTACCGTTCCAAACAGATGAAGGTCAAAGTCATGGGCCCGCCTATCATTAGATATACAAACAAAAAGATGGCAATTGCCAAATTCAGTTGAGTGAAAAAAAAAACTACAACCAAGTGTATGTTGGTGAGAATGTACTGAAAGTTGTGAAAAAGTGCCAAATTGATAGTGAGAACATCCTTCTTCTTTGAGTGAAAGGCAGTCCACAGCAGTTTGAAGATCACCGGTTGTCCAATGAAAATGGTAAAAACATCACTGACTGCGATGGAAATCTGATATATTTCTGTGCAGGTCCTGTTGCCGCTGGCTGTGAGATTGTCAGACTCCTTCATTTTGGGCTGAAAGTATTAGAAACCATAACCATACATAAATTAGGCTACTGTACAAGAAAGACTGTGGTGGCCAAAGTACCATTCATGAATCACTATTCAGTAACATCAACTTGCATCATAACCGACATAACAGAACGCTTACCGGGTATTTGGCGGTTGAGGCTGTGCCAAAGATAAAATGCCTCGCTCCGTTGATTTTATAGCAACCTTATTGATTGGCCCGACGTGCTTGTGGGACAGTAAAGCTGTCTTTGAAAAACAAATTATCACCATGCGATTGCGGTGACACCACAGGCTTGTCAAAACAACAGGTGTCGGAGCGGTGGCGGAGAAGGCTGTGTGTGAGTGCCACTGCACCAGGCATCAGAGACGTAAAAAACCAGGCCTGGGTGTGTCGTGGAGACACCCAGGCCTGGTGAATCGTGGTTAAAGACTCTGGCTACCAGGAAAAGTTAGGAAATCATCCAAATCCGGGCTGCCGTTTGCCAGGAGCATCAGCCATGCCGATTTAGTTCGCTTTTTAACTAACTAAAACGGCAATGTGTCAACATCCACATCACAGCAATGCTTTGGGACAGTTTGCTAACCATTCAAACCGCATTTTGAAACGATGACTAAAGAATGAGAACGAAGCATGACCAATCGATGTTGAGTCATGGTTCTCAGGGTTCTAATGGTGAAAGGTTGTGGTTCTCCAGTGCGATGACTTTACCACAGGTGGACGAGACCAGACGTGATGTTTGAGGGACAGCAAACCAAACACACCTCGGCAAGCAAATGAAACAGGCGCTTGAACAGCTTGGATTTACATGCACTCAGGGAAAGTTTGATATTGGGGGGGGGGAGAGACGAAGAATTGTAGTGTAAAAAGGCTTGAACAGGGGACTTAAGCAAACAACAGGGGTTTAGTCAAATTGGTGAATGCAAAAGAAGAGATATTCAAACAAATGCTTGGTATTGGCTGATCGTTGTGGTCCGTGTGTATTTTATGCCTTGTATATTTTATTGCTAACCATCATTAGCCCCCTCCATGAGCTGCCACCTTAACGTGGTGGAGGGGTTTGCGTGTCCCAATGACCCTGGGGGCTATATTGTCGGGGGCTTCATGCCCCTGGTAGGGTCACCCAAGGCAAACAGGTCCTAGGCGAGGGTCCAGACGAAGAGTGGCTCAAAGACCCCAATGATGAAAAGTAACTTTGGCACGGAGTTTCCCTTGCCCGGACGTGGGTCACCGGGGCCCCCCCCTGGAGCTAGGCCTGGGGGAAGGGCCCGTTGGCGAGCGCCTGGTGGCCGGGTCTACGCCCGCGGGGCCCGGTCGGGCACAGCCCGAAGGAACGACGCGGGACCCTCTTCCCATGGGTTCACCACCCGTGGGAGGGGCCAAAGGGGTCGGGTGCGATGTGAGCTGGGCGGCAGCAGGAGGCGGGGACCTGGGCGGTCCGACCCTCAGCTGCAGAAGCTAGCTCTGGGGACGTGGAACGTCACCTCTCTGGCGGGGAAGGAGCCGGAGCTGGTGTGCGAGGCTGAGAGGTACCGGCTGGACATAGTCGGGCTCGCCTCGACACACAGTTTGGGCTCCGGAACCAGCGTCCTTGAGAGGGGTTGGACTCTTTTCCACTCTGGAGTTGCCCCTGGGGAGAGGCGCCGAGCGGGGGTGGGATTGCTTATTTCCCCCCGGCTCGGCGCCTGTACGTTGGGGTTCACCCCGGTGGACGAGAGGGTAGCCTCCCTCCGCCTTCAGGTGGGGGGACGGGTCCTGACTGTCGTTTGTGCTTATGCACCGAACGGCAGTTCAGAGTACCCACCCTTTCTGGAGTCCTTGGAGGGGGTGTTAGAAAGCGCCCCGTCTGGGGACTCCCTTGTTCTGCTGGGGGACTTCAACGCCCATGTGGGCAATGACAGTGAGACCTGGAGGGGCGTGATTGGGAGGAACGGTCCCCCTGATCTGAACCCGAGTGGTGTTTTGTTGTTGGACTTCTGTGCTCGTCATGGATTGTCCATAACGAACACCATGTTCAAGCATAAGGGTGTCCACATGTGCACTTGGCACCAGGACACCCTAGGCCGCAGTTCGATGATCGACTTTGTAGTTGTATCATCGGACTTGCGGCCGCATGTCTTGGACACTCGGGTGAAGAGAGGGGCGGAGCTGTCAACTGATCACCACCTGGTGGCGAGTTGGCTCCGATGGCGGGGGAAGATGCCGGTCAGACCTGGCAGACCCAAACGTTCTGTGAGGGTCTGCTGGGAACGTCTGGCTGAATCTCCTGTCAGAACGAGCTTCAACTCCCACCTCCGGGAGAGCTTCAACCATGTCCCGGGGGAGGCGGGGGACATAGAGTCCGAGTGGACCTTGTTCCGTGCCTCCATTGTTGAAGCGGCCGACCGGAGCTGTGGCCGTAAGGTCGTCGGTGCCTGTCGCGGCGGCAACCCCCGAACCCGCTGGTGGACCCCAGCGGTAAGGGATGCCGTCAAGCTGAAGAAGGAGTCCTACCGGGCCTTTTTGGCCCACGGGACTCCTGAGGCAGCTGATGGGTACCGGCGGGCCAAGCGGGGCGCGGCGTCGGCGGTTGCGGAGGCAAAAACTCGGGTGTGGGAGGAGTTTGGTGAGGCCATGGAGAAGGACTTCCGAACGGCTTCGAGGAGGTTCTGGACCACCATCCGGCGTCTCAGGAGGGGGAAGCAGTGCTCTGTCAACACCGTGTATGGGAGAGACGGGGCGCTGCTGACCTCGACTCGGGACGTTGTGAATCGGTGGGGGGAATACTTCGAAGACCTCCTCAATCCCACCAACACGCCTTCCACTGAGGAAGCAGGGTCTGGGGACTCGGGGGGGGACTCTCCTATCTCCGGGGCTGAGATCGCCGAGGTGGTTAAAAAGCTCCTCGGTGGCAAGGCCCCGGGGGTGGACGAGATCCACCCCGAGTTCCTAAAGGCCCTGGATGCTGTGGGGCTGTCTTGGTTGACACGTCTCTGCAGCATCGCGTGGACATCGGGGGCAGTGCCTCTGGATTGGCAGACCGGGGTTGTGGTTCCCCTCTTCAAAAAGGGGGACCGGAGGGTGTGCTCCAACTACAGGGGGATCACACTCCTCAGCCTCCCCGGTAAGGTCTATTCGGGGGTCCTGGAGAGGAGGGTCCGTAGGATAGTCGAACCTCGGATTCAGGAGGAGCAATGTGGTTTTCGTTCCGGCCGTGGAACTGTGGACCAGCTCTATACCCTTGGCGCGGTACTCGAGGGTGCATGGGAGTTCGCCCAACCAGTCTACATGTGCTTTGTGGACTTGGAGAAGGCGTTCGACCGTGTCCCTCGGGGAGCCCTGTGGGGGGTGCTCCGGGAGTATGGGGTACCGGGCCCGCTGTTACGGGCCATCGGGTCCCTGTACTCCCGGTGCCAGAGCTTGGTCCGCATTGCCGGCAGTAAGTCGAGCCTGTTTCCGGTGAGAGTTGGCCTCCGCCAGGGCTGCCCTTTGTCACCGATTCTGTTCACAACTTTTATGGACAGAATTTCTAGGCGCAGCCAGGGCGTTGAGGGGTTACGGTTCGGTGGCCTCAGGATTGCGTCACTGCTTTTCGCAGATGATCTTGTCCTGTTGGCTTCATCGGGCCGTGACCTTCAGTTCTCACTGGAGCGGTTCGCAGCCGAATGTGAAGCGGCTGGGATGAGGATCAGCACCTCCAAATCCGAGGCCATGGTTCTCGGCCGGAAAAGGGTGGAGTGCACTCTCCGGGTCGGGGAGGAGATTCTGCCTCAAGTGGAGGAGTTCAAGTATCTCGGGGTCTTGTTCACGAGTGAGGGGAGGATGGAGCGGGAGATTGACCGACGGATCGGTGCGGCGTCGGCAGTGATGCGGGCCCTGCACCGGTCCGTCATGGTGAAGAAGGAGCTGAGCCGAAAGGCGAAGCTCTCGATTTACCGGTCAATCTACGTTCCTACCCTCACCTATGGTCACGAGCTGTGGGTAGTGACCGAAAGAACGAGATCGCGAATACAAGCGGCCGAAATGAGTTTCCTCCGCAGGGTGTCCGGGCTCTCCCTTAGAGATAGGGTGAGAAGCTCGGTCATCCGGGAGGGGCTCAGAGTAGAACCGCTACTCCTCCGCATCGAGAGGAGCCAGTTGCGGTGGCTCGGGCATCTAGTGAGGATGCCCCCTGGACGCCTCCCTGGGGAGGTGTTCCGGGCACGTCCCTCCGGGAGGAGGCCCCGGGGAAGACCCAGGACACGCTGGAGGGACTATGTCTCTCGGCTGGCCTGGGAACGCCTCGGGATCCCCCCGGAAGAGCTGGACGAAGTGGCTGGGGAGAGGGAAGTCTGGGCTTCCCTCCTCAGGCTGCTGCCCCCGCGACCCGACCCCGGATAAGCGGCAGAAATGGATGGATGGATGGACCATCATTAGCACTTTTCATAGAGGTCTGAATTCAAATGATCTCTGGCTCATGAAGGTTTGGAAGAACTTCAGGGGGGAGAGAGAGAGACAGAGAGAGATTAAGTGTTCAGCAGGGCTGAACGGGCTGTATATATATATGTCACTTTAATTACTATTGCCACTTTTTCAATATTCCACTACTCATGTACAATACTGCACCTTAATCGCTGATTTGCAGTGCTGGTTAGAACACTAACTACATTTCGTTGTTTCTGAACTGCTGAGTACAAGTACTGTCTGTCCCACCTGTACTCTCACTTGTACTCTGCACAATGATAATGAAGTTGTCATTGTGCCAATGTTGCCTCTATTGGTACACACTTTCCTGTGTTCGCTGGCCCCCAACCAACAGTAACAACAACAAAATGTAGACCACTGGAGTCCATCCCAAAATTCCCCTCAAGAGACAATAAAGTATTGTCTTAGGCCTAGGGCTGAGTACCGAACTTCGGTTCGCTTGTGGCACCGACTGTGTATCAAAACATGCCTCGTCTTTCGGTGCCAAGTTTCGGTACCCAGAGGTTAGTCACGTGATCAAGACCTGAAAATGCTAGCTGTGATTGGCTGTGACGTTACGTGATTGCGGCATGCAGGAAAAATATTAGGTACCAGACCAGAGACGTTTTGTGGTTACACCCACAAACGTTCACAGGTCCAGGCTCAAAACCAAAGGGGACAGAGCCTTTGCCATAGCGGCCCCCAGTCTTTGGAACCGCCTCCCTCTCCACATCCGGGCAGCCCAGTCTATATATAGTTTTAAATCCCTACTAAAGACGCACCTCTTTTCACTGGCGTTCGGTTAGGGTCCCCCCTTTATTTTCTATTCTATTTATTTTTTTATTATTTTTTTTTTTTTCCTTATTTTTTATTATTCTGTCTTTTTATCTTTTTCTGTCTTGCTCTGTGATCTTGTTTTTATTCTTATGCATTTTTTACTGTGAAGCACTTTGGTGCGGCTTAGCCATCTGTAAATAGTGCTATACAAATAAATTTGACTTGACTTGACGTTCACGTGTATCCGTGTTGTGATAGTGAACTGTGGTTGTGTGTCGTTGAAACAGTTAAAAAGTGCCACCGAGGTCAAAAGCGTGGCGTGAATCCATTCACACAGGCAGAAAAAGGAAAAATGCCAAAAGAAAAACAAGATGAGTGCCACAGGGCAGTCACAAACTTTGTTTTTAAAGGTTTGCTGCCTTTTTTTTAACAATAATAACACAACCATGTTATTATTGATTTTTCTGTGTTCTAATGTCAATTAGGGAGATGATAAGAGCCCTAAACCCCAGATATCAGCCCCCCAGCAGAGACATGATGTCAAATACACTCATACCTGCATGGTATGCAGTAGAGAAGGGAAATGTCAAGAAAGAATTGAAAGATGTCAGAGATGTGGCTGTGACCGCAGATGGGTGGACCTGTGTGGCACACGACCACTACTTGAGCGTTTCAGTCCATGTTGTGAGAGAGGGTACCATGAAGGAGATAAAATCCTATATACCATGCAATGCAATTTATGCAATTTCCCTCAGGGATCATTAAAGTATTCTGTCTGTCTGTCTGTCTGTCTACCAGGGCAGTCTATACATCACAGACAGGGAATGTAATAGCTGAGGAGATAGGTGATATTCTGGATGAATTCACCATAAAAGAAAAAGTGGTTGCCATCACTGTAGACAACGCAGCTAAAATGGATGTAGCAGTTAAAACGATGGGCATTAGAAAAACTGGCTGCTTTGCTCACACACTAAATATTGCTGCTCAAAAGTTGTACACCATACCTGCCATCTCAATGTGGGCAGGAAGAATCAGCGTCATGGTGGTGTGGTTGAAGTGGGGCAGCCTGTCCTTAAAGAGAAGCAGGTGCCCAAAGCACAATTGCATTGTGGTGCCCCCCAAAAATGGACATCAATTCAGTAATTGTTGTAGTACGTTTCTCTTTATTTACAAAATAACTCTTGATAAAAGACTACACTAATTTTGCATTAACAATAGCACCAAACATTAAAATAAATAAAATAAAATTCTTTAACATAATAAATACACCATTATTTTTAAAAGATATGTGCAATGACTGTAGAAGAACTGAACATTGTAAACACAGTACAAAGTATTAAAGTGATGATGCAAGTAATAATGTGCAAATTTCTTCAGTAAATAACCAGTAACCAATTACAGTACAAATACAAATAAAAATACAAATAACTGCACAATAGAATTTACACAACAGAACTTTTAATAAGAATTTAAAAGTGCAAATTTCTTTAGTTAGTAACCATTCACAAGTAAACATAGCTGCACAATAGGATTACAGTGCCTACAGAGGAACACGTCTGCATTTCCTGGCTGTTTCTGAGCCATGTCTCGATTGATGCTGATGACGGCCAGTCCACTTAGATGCTGCTGCCCCATCAATGAATGCAGGTATGTTTTAATGAGCTTGAGTTTTGAAAAGCTTCGCTCAGCAGAGGCAACTGTGATGGGGAGAGTCAGTGCAATTCGCAAAGCAATCCACAGATTGGGATACACCTCTGATTGTTGATAAATTGTTGATTGTCATAAAGATATGTCAGCATTTCCAAGGCAGATGTCTTTGGTGTTAGTTGAGGAAGGTTGATGATTTCCTGCATCATCTCAGGTCCATCAATGTCAGCTGTTCCCTTTTCCGTAAGTGTCTTGTGTACTTCATTGCAGTGTTTTTTTAAGTCCTCCTTGGACATTCAATTAACTTTGCTGAAATCAAGCAGCATTCCATATTTTTCTTTGACTTGATTCATGGTCTCAAACCTCTCCTGCAGTGACATTAAAGAAGAGTCCGCAACACTATTGAAAAATGTGACCTCAAGCTTTTTAAGGGCATCATTGAGGGGTTCATCAACAGCTTCATACGCAAACTGCATTTTTGTGCTCCTGAGCCTTTTCTGCTTAAGCTCTGGTTCTATATTCAGGGCCTCACAGAGTTCCTTAGCAGTTGACACAGCCTCGTCAAACCCAGACTGTCTGTAGACAGACAGACAGACAGACAGACAGACGTACTTTAATAATCCCTGAGGGAAATTGCATTCGTTACAATACAATACAAAAGTGCAAAAGGAAGAAGAGACAGACACTCTACGTAAAGTACAGTGTTAGAAGTAACAGTATGTATTTGGTGAGGTTACTTTTGGCACTGTCAATGAGACTAACAGCAATATCAAGCTGCATGGAACTTGATTGAAGTAACTTGTTCACCTGGTTTGTGATGGTAAGAAGTTCACACCACACAACAGAGCAAATCAAAAATCGAAATGAGGCTACTTCCTCAGCAAGAGCTTGAGCCTTGACTTTTGCCACTGGATCCTTTACAGCCTCCCTAGCCTCCAGGAGAGAATCCCTCACTTTTGTTTGATTACGGACAGCTGTTACACCCTTAAGCCTGCTCTCCCATCTAACATCACTCCAAGATTTCAGTGTCAGTTGGACATGCTTTGTCAAAATGGGTGGCCCCTGAAAAGAAATTGAATAACTTTTGCAAATAGCCAAAGTAGCCAGTGGCATCTTGGTAGCATCAGCTATGACGAGATTCATGGTGTGAGCTTCACAAGGAACAAACAATGCTCTTGTGTTTAATTGTAGAAGTCTGAATAGCCTGAACACCTTGCTTCTTCCCCTTCATGTTGGCTCCATTGTCATAGGCCTGTCCTCTGCAATTTTTGAATGGAATGCCAAGCTCCTTCAGCTTCTCCAGGATAACATTTGACAGGCTGAGGCCAGTAGTTTCCTCCACATCAATATATCCAGGAAGTATTCTTTAATGTCTGGTTGTAGCTGGAGATGGACAATGCGCACTATGACTGACATCTGTTCCTTGTGACTCAAATCTGGGGTACAGTCAAGAATGATAGAAAAATATTTTGCTGACTGGATATGTCTCACTATAGTGCATAATGTTTCTGAAGAGATTATCTGAATGAGTTTGTTCTGTGTCTCATGACTGAGGTAGTGTGTGTGGGAACTTTCATCTTTTATTTTAGCCAGGTAAATCTCCATTACAGGGTCATATGTTACCATGAGCTCCACTTCCTTCAAAAAGTTGCTATTGTCTGGCTCATAGAGACGGTCAGAAGAGCCTCTAAAAGACAAATTTCTTGAAGCCAGTGAGAGAGTGATTGAGAGCAGGCGTTTCAGAAGATCTCGCCACTTTTTCCTTTCTGCCTCTAGTAATGTCAACTCCTGTTGGTCTATTGCCATGCCCTTTTTAAGCCATGTGTCCAGTTCTCTCCACTTAACCATGCACTGTGTATGGTTTGGGCTACACTCATGACCTCTCAAACTTGTGTTGATGTTCGACCAATCATTATGTCCTTCACACTAAAAATTTGCATGCAAAGCAGATCACAGCATTGTTCCATGGAGAGTACCCAGCTTCTGTTAACCTTCTCTCTATTTGGTAAGGTTTTGAACTGGAGGCTGGAATGAAATGCTCTTCCATCGGGTCCCTTTGGAAAACAAAAATCAGGGCTGACTTTGAAAAGCCCTCTGTGCACAATTTCAACCCGATCAGCATCTAGAATGCGTGCTGGCCATAGAGCAGGATCAGTTGGAGGGGGCACATAAGTCTCTATAATGTCTGAAAGCCTCTCAGTGACAGGACTCACTCTGCCAGAAGTGGTGGTTGTGGGCTGTGTTGTATCTGTATCTGAACTAGTAGTTGATGGTTGTTGGTCAGGGCTGAGTGCTGTTGCAGAATCTGCAGAGATTGGTGGCTGATGATGTGTGCTTGAATTGCTGGTGGATGGTTGATCATCTAAATCTTCCTCCCGGTCTTGAGGAACTCCTTGCGTGTACTGCGTGTGCGGAGCGCTGGTGCTGGCTGGGGACACAATCAGCCAGGAGCGGGCTTGTCTGTGTCCTGAGAAAGCAGACATGTTGATTTTTTGCGAAGAAAAGCTGCGAAAAGTGAAAGTATGTATGTAGCAGAACATTAGATTGATTTGTTACTTGTTTGCAAGTGTTCCTTTGCACTGGACATTATTTGTTGTTTATTTTTTCTGTAAGAAAACTGCTTGGAGTTGGAGTTGGGAAAATTGGTAATGAAAAAAGTATCATTCAGGAACCGGTATCGAAGTGAAGGTATCGCTACCGGTATCGAAAATGTTCGATTGATACCCAGCCCTACTTAGGCCTACCTTCGTTTCATCTATACTATACGTTATATATACCTATACCTTAATTAACATACCTCTTTTTATTGATTTTTTATTCTCTCATTTTCATGACCTGCTTTTTTGCTATTTCATTCTCTACAATGCCTCTTTTATTTTTTGTCCTGTCCATCATTTTTCTATACACTTCTTTCCTTGAGTCTCCAAACTTGCTGAGATTCAACAACATGCCGCCCTTCCCACTGGCAAAGCGCAATGTGCATGAAACTTTGCATG
>JAXIVH010000019.1:3417313-3427313 GCA_036785325.1 Urophycis tenuis | reverse complement strand
TCGTACACTCGTGAGGAAATGGTGCAATTTGCAGCAACACAACGCCAGGGCAATGACGGTGTGCATGTTTAAAGTTGGTTTCAAATCCTCTAAATATGTCATGCTACAGGGCCAGGTGCAGAGGCGAAATGACTTACTAGCTGACAAAGCTCCAGCTCAGTGCTTTGGTTTTATCTGCGCAATACATCACAAGGACACTGCTCCCAAAATGTATATTTTTAGCGGCTTAGCGTAGCATGCTAATAAGCATAGCATGCTAACCGCTAATGCTAATCAGGGGTTTTCAAACGTGCGGAATGTCGTGTGTGGTTTCGCCCATCTGGTGCCGAGAACCAAGCCCCTACTGGGGAGGAGAGCCGGGGCCATCTTCCATTTCACCGCCATCAGTAACGCCTGCTCTGTGTATAACGGTTAAGATCAGATCCTGTGTATACGGACACGCCAAATACTGTGAAGCAACCCACCGTCCGAAAACAAAACACAGCCGGCAGCTGTGCTAACCGGGGGAGTGGGGGGGCGGGAGGAGGGATTACAACCACAAGAAGCGAATGCCCGGGCCCAGTACCCTCCCTCTTTAATTTTCGGTAATTCCACCGAGCGTGTGTTGGTTCTACCAGCAGGTGGGGGCTCACCAAGAACCCACAGACCTTCAGGGCTCTGTTTGATCTGGCTCGGACGCTCCCAGCATCTGGACAATGAAGGACTGGTTTTTCTTGGACGTAAAAAGCTTTCTTTTTATTATTATGGGGTATTATCAGCCAGACTTTAATACAGGTAGGGGGGGGGGGGGGGGTGCTAATACACTGGCTGGCTCGCTCGACTCGCCCTCGACAAGTCCGAGGTACTGGGTTCGATCCCCGAATGGCCGCACCCTGCCTCTGGGCATTCACCCCTACATGTCCTCTCCTGAATGACCATGTGACTCGTTGTGTCACCTGTTCCACATCACGTCGACCACTTCCTGTCCGAGAGCAGCTCCGCCATTGGCTCCCGTGCCGTGCTAGGGCAAACTATTCCTGTTTCAAATGTTTATTTATATTCTTTATGCGCATAAGGAGAAATGAATTCAATGAACAAGGTCAAACACATCGCCACTAAAATGGGTTTGGTTCTAAAAATAAAAGGGAAAACAAATAAAAGGGGGAAGGAGGGAAGGAGAGAAGGAGAGAAGGAGAGAAGGGGAGAAGGAGGGACGGACAGCGAGAGAGTGAAAGTCACCTTCGCTTCTCGCTGGCACAACAGCGAGTGTTTATGCCCTGTTACCATGGCCTACTTTTTCGTTGTGCTGCTACATTTTATGTGAAGGATCTAATTGAAAAAGAAAATCAATCCATTGATCGTGTAAGCGTGTTTGCAGGCTGTTTGTCCACAACAAAGCCCTAAAAATAGCCTCCGGGCAACACATTAGTGTCATGTGGCTGTGGTCAGATTGACTCGCTGAGGAGGCAGTCGACAGATACGACGCGATGCCAGACGAGAGAGTGTGTGTGAAAAGAAACAACCTTCCAGATGAAAACCGATCCTGGGGAAGTGAGCGGACGCACGTCTTGCGCAGGG
The DNA here is from genome assembly GCA_036785325.1 of Urophycis tenuis. Classification (NCBI taxonomy): domain Eukaryota; kingdom Metazoa; phylum Chordata; class Actinopteri; order Gadiformes; family Phycidae; genus Urophycis; species Urophycis tenuis. Next base: position 3,425,756 of record JAXIVH010000019.1, on the reverse strand, counting down.
GAAATGAATGAACTTATACTTTTGCAGTTCTGCAGATACATTTGTAATCCTAATAATACTACATGTTTGCAAAATGCGTTATCTCGCCGGGCAACAGGTGGCGTGTCTGCCGGCCGCAGTCAGAGCGTTTGGATCACACGGCGCCGGCGCCGCAGTTCCCCGTGGCAGCTTATTTACACAGCGCGCTCCACACGGGAAACACACACAAGACTCGAGGCCAAAGCACCACTAGTGATTTCCCCGCACGACGTGTGAAGTGTGCGGCATCTCTGTCAACGCGGCGAGACTCAGTTTGTGCGTTTGGCCGTGACGCGTTGTTGTTTGTTATTCTACGAGTCTGGCTTCACTAACCGTCGCTCAGCCATGAGAAAAAAATAAAACACGACCGGGCGCAACAGTCGCTAATCCAGAAACCTGCTTCCTCTGCCGCCAAAGTACAGCAACAGCTGGCGCCCGCTGATAGGCCCTGGAGTGGCGGGCAGGAAACCCCTGACCCGCCGGGAACTTCCGCACAATTAGCCCGAGGCGGCGGGAACGCCGCGCGCCGCTTGGCCTCATTAACGGCGGCCCCTGAATCTGTGTTGAACTGTAATCCGGCGGTAATAACAGACAGGGGGTCTCCCCCCACCGGTCTCCCCCGTCTCCCCCCTCGGTCTCTCGACACAATGCTGTGAGAGAACAAGGGCCCCAGGTACAGCAGCGGCGAGACACTATAAATACAGAGGACAGGCTGTGAGACAATGAGGGACGAGGGGGGGAGGCAGGAGGGGAGGGGGGGGGGAGGCGAGGCGAGGGGTGAGGCTGGGGACAGGGGGGGGGACGGGGGGGGGAATCCGGACAGCTTATGGGCCTGACAGGCGCGGCCCGAGAGCCGGGGGAGTCTTTTGGCCGGTGGAACGGAGACTCCTGCTGAGTTACCGCTGCCTGGCCGGCCCCTCTGTGCGTCTCCACAGTTCACTTATGTATTGATTTAATACACGGAGCTGGTTTTTATAGATAGATTTTCATGTTGGCTTTCCTCCGAGCTCAGTTTGACTGGGGGGGGGGGGGGGGGGGGGGGGCATAAGTGAAAGTGAATATGACTATGAAGGGCCATCATTTGGTCACTGAAGCCTACTTAGAGAAAAACTAGTTCATTTGAACTGAGAGACTGCTGTTGATTATTATGATTATGAAGGCAACTTGAGCTGCTGTTGTTTGGAGATGCACGTCAATAGAAACCCTTAAATCTGTAAACTTCTCTTCTTCTCATATGGGGCTTATTCTTCCATAGTCACTGGTTTTAAATGGTTCTGTACTCAGTCTACTATTTCAATGGCATATTTTAAATCAAGAGCAAGAAAGTGCATTTAGTTTCCCCCCAAAAAAAATTCATCTGAAAACCTTCCAGGTCATCTGAGGCGCTAGCTGTGCCCCGCAGGAATCTAAATAGGTTACAACAAACCCTAAAAATACGACTTAGAAACGCTTTTTGGCCCTCTCTCTCTCGCTCTCTCTCGCTCTATTCTACATCCTGATTATTTTCTTGCCTCACTACCGAAACCGAACCTCAGAGAGTCTGTGATGTGAAGCGTATGGCGCTGCGCACCTCCGAGCCAAAATGGCAGCCGTTGAAGAAATAAAAGACCGAAAAAAAAAACCCCTCTTGAGTCAGCGGTGGCAGACTCCATCGGCCTGACTCCGTCTCCCCTCCCGCCCCTGGAGACGCGGTGGGGAGACCCCGTAGACCCCTCTAACCTGCCAGAGGGGCGAGCGTTGGCAGGGGGGGGGAGGGCAAGCGGCGTCCGAACAACGTCGAAGAGACACGGACGCGCTCTGGGGGGAAGGGGGCGTGTCCTGCAGACGAGGACGAGGGCTGAAACAACACAGCCAGAGAGATAACGCTGATGAGGAGGAATGAAAGGTCAGCTTGTGAGCGGAGAATGTTCCGGAGCTTCCCGTCAGGGTTCGGTGAGCCGACCGGCGCGCGGGGGCCGACAGCGAGGGGCGGGTCTTGGAGGACGGAGTCTGAGTGTCTCTCTGCGACGCCGCGTTGACATGAAAAGGTGCACCGCCGTGGGACAGTAGGAGCTCTGGAAGCTTTCGAGGTATTCGTTAACAGAGCCGTCAATCAATCAGCGCTTGGCGCACGGAAATCACAAAGTAAAATGTTTTATGTTTAACTGCTGCCCCCCCTGGATTGGTCTAACAAACACATACACACACACACACACACACACACACACACACAAACACACACACACACACACACACACATAAAAACACACACACTAGAGGATTTCTACCCAACCCAAGCCCGATGGTACCCGCTGGGCCGGGTCGGGTTCGGACAAATATTTAGAAATTATGCTCGGGTTCGGGTCGGGCTCGGTCACATCTGCGCGATTTTACATTTTAAATGTACCCGCGTGTTAACCTGTGCAAGTTGCGCTCATCTGTTTGTTGACATTTCCAAATGCCTTGCAGTTGCTTAATAAAGGCGGGCTTTCATAAACACAGATGTCATTAGTATGAAAAAAATAGACTTTAACTGTGTCGGGTTCGGACATAAAAAGCTCGACGCCCGTCGGGCTCGGCTCGGGTTCGGTTACTGTTCTGTCGGACGCGGGCCGGGTTCGGACGGATCCGCACTCTAACACACACTCTGAAACGCACGGCGGCATCCCGCGACTCTCCCGCGTTATATTTTCTAACACTCTACTATAAGTAGAGTGTCCTCTTTTTTCTCCTGGAGTTTTGTGACGAAGGCAATTTCCCTCAGGGATCAATAAAGTATGTCTGTCTGTCTGTCTGTCTGTCTGTCACCAGAGCGCCGTGGCGACTGAGGCCTGAGGAGTCGAAGCGCACACACACACACACACACGCACGCACTCACACACACCACACACACACACACGCACGCACACACACCTGAGTCCCACACCGTGAAACAACACAACACACAACCCGCGCCAGCGGAGGCCGCGACGCGCTGGCGGCCCGGCCAGAGGAGGAGGAGGAGGAGGAGGAGGGGGAGGGGCCCTCTGAGGAGGGCCAAGGCAAACAGAGACGGCCGCCCTGGAGGCCGCCGCCGCCGCCGCCGCCGTGAAATGTAGCGTGTGTCTCCGCGCACGGCAGTCTGTACTCTTTCACTTAATCCATTACTTTAAACGCTCTCCCCCGTCGTCCGGGGGGGAGAGGTGCGGTCGGGGGGGAGGGGGGAGGGGGGGGGGGGCCCACGGCGGCACCGCAGTCCCGGGCGCTACTTCAAATTAAAAGCCTCTCTGGCGGCCGCCGCCCCCCCCCCCTGTCTTTGTCCAGGGGCCAGACAACGCGTTAATGTCTTTAAACGCAGAACCGTTGCGGAGGAAATGCTCCGTAACCGCCTCCACCTCCACCTCCGCCTCCGCCTCCACCTCCGCCTCCACCGCCCACCGCACGGCCTCCGTCACCACCGGGAAGCCCCCGGGAGGAGGAGGAGGAGGAGGGGGGAGGCGGGTCATCAGACCCTTGGTACCAGATCAAAGCTCAGAACCACTCTCAGAACCGCTGATAGCTGCTGCTGAGCCCCAACCCACTCCCCCCCCCCCCCCCCCCCACGCCTTCATCTGCCCGACCCGGGCTCCCACACCCCCGCTCCCTTGATTTGGGGGCCAGGCAGTGTTTTTGTTGGGTGGGTACGCGGGCGGGTGGTTGTGGGCGGTGGTCTACCCTGGTGGTGGTGGTGGTGGTGGGGGGGGGGGGGGGGGGACAGGCTCATTTATCCCACTTATTTGAAATCACCGCAGAGTGAGTGGGGGCCCCGCGACCCAGAGGCCCAGTGAGCTCATGCAGGGACCCGCGGGGCTGCAGGAACCGTCTGTAGCCCCGCGGCTGCAGGCGCTTGGTGCCGCGGCTGCACTCAACGCTTGTTAGCGTTAGCACCCCGGACACCAGGCCCTCCAGGTGACCTTGAGCCTCACTACCGGGGAAACACCGATAGGTTTATAATTTTTAGAACCGATGTGGATGCAAAAGAGGGGTTTTTGAGTGCGAGAACTCAACAATATTTATAAAGTGACAAATAAGAGGAATTATGTCATATGGTGTGATGATCAGCCAGCCTTTCAGTTTCATGTGTGCAGCGTCTGCAGAAGGTATCAGGAGCACAATGCGAGGCACCACGTGCAGGGCGGGGGTTTCCATGTGTGTGTGTTGGTGTGTGTGTGTGTGTGTGTGTGTGTGTGTGTTGGTGTGTGTGGCCCTTTAAGGCCGCCTCCCACTCACCGTCGTCCAGGTAGATCTGGTCCAGCTCTTGGGGCTCCTGTTTGATGCTGACGGCCAGCGCGTGGGGGCCGCCTGCGCCCTCGACGCCCCTCTCCGGGCCCTCGGCGGGCCGGGCCTGCGGCTCGCCCCGGGGGCCAGCCCCGGGGCTGACCCCAGAGGGCGGCGCGGCGGCGGGGGCGCCGGGGGAGAAGGGGCCGTCGGGCCCCGCGGTGCCCGGGGTGGAGGGCTGGGAGCCCGGGGAGGACGAGGCGCTGCTGGGGGGGTAGAGGCCCGGGGTCCCGTAGCGCCCGGGGGTCTCCTGGATGATGGAGACGTGGGGCGGCACGGAGGGGGGGCGGGGCCCCGGCGGGGAGAGGCCCCGGCTGTGGAAGGGCCCCGCGGGTGCCGGGGAGAGGTCGTGCAGCTTGGGGCTGGTGCTGGGCGAGGAGGACGAGGAGGAGAGCGAGGAGGGCTTGGGCGCCGCTCGCCGCCCGCCGCCGCCGGGGAACGCGGCCCGGGCGGCGTCGGGGGCGGGGGTCATGGCCACGGGTGGCGGGGCGTAGTAGGTCCTGGGGTGCGGCGGGGGGGCGGGGCTGCGGCGGGCACACAGCAGGGGGGCGTCGTAGTCGTCCCGGGGCTCCGTCTTAATGGTGGGAACTGATGGGGAGGAGAGGAACAAGAGGAGGAAGACAGACGTGAGCACACATGTGTTCCTAACACCACCACCACCTCCACCCCGTCACCCGTCCCTCTCTGACCCCACCCCTCTTCCCGACCGGCCGGCCACTGGGAGCGAGTGAGTGGGCTCGTGGCTTGGATACCTACGGCCAAACAAACACAGCGGCTCAAAGAGTCTCTGTGTCTGTGGGCCCAGCCCCCCCCCCCCCCCCCGGCCCAGCCCGGCCCAGCGTACTCACAAACCCGAGTCGCATAAGAGAAGAGGAGAAAACATGAAGTGGATGAATCATGGGGAGCAGGAGGACTGCAGCTGCTCCTCGTGGAGAACAGAGGGCTTGTTTTGTTTGGGAGACGCCGGCCTCGCGGCCTTCTCCTCCTGCTCCTCCTCCTCCTCCTGCTCCTCCTCCTCCTCCTCCTCCTCCCCATGTCGTGTGAGACGTGTTGCCGGCCGGCGACTGAAGCGGTGAATCAGCGCGCTTTTATTGTGACGTGGCGAACAGGTTTACTGATCGTAAATGCGGTGACGTATTTTGACGGAAAACCGCAATCACTTTGTTTCGAGGCCTTTTGTTTTTTTTTTAAGTGAAAAAAAAAAAATTGAAGACAAAAGAAAAGAAAATGGAGATTTATATTTGTGAAACGGGCGGCCGGGCCCAGACAGGTTTAGGAGGAACGCGGTGATTAAACTGGAGTCTGGACCTTTGGCTTCCAGGCGACCTCGGCGTCTCCTGTCTTCAGGCTCCGCCACGCAGCCTCCCGTCGGGGTCCCAGCCTCAGACGACCATGTCAGCCTCTTAAGCTCCCTGAAGGCCCGGCCCTCACCAGACGTAAATCTCAAATAACGAGAGGCGACGCTCCTGTTCCCTCAGCATCCAGACGACGGCACTGCTGAGAGAGAGCTCTGGGCCGGGCGCTCCCCTCTCTCTCTGGCTCTGTCTGTCTGTCTGTCTGTCTGTCTCTCTCGCTATCTCTCTCTCTCTGTCTGTCTGTCTCTCCCGCTCCCTCTCCGTCTCTCTCTCTCTCTCCCTCTCTCTTTCAATCTGTCTGTCTGTCTGTCTCTCTCGCTATCTCTCTCTCTCTGTCTCTCTCTCTCTCTCTACCTCTCCCTGTCTGTCTTTCCTGCCCCCTCTCCGTCTCTCTCTCTCTCTCTCTCTCTGTCTCTCTCTTTCAGTCTGTCTGTCTGTCTGTCTGTCTCTCTGTCTTGGTCTCTCTCTCTGTCTGTCTGTCTGTCTGTCTTGGTCTCTCTGTCTGTCTGACTCTCTCTCCCTCTCTCTCCTTCTCTCTCCTTCTCTCTCTCTCTCTGTGCGTTTCATGTCTTGGCTGCGTCTGCTTTGCGCTTCATAATCCGGAGCGTGTGCCCGGAGAGAAGCTGGACGGGTCCGAGGCAGTGGGACTCAGCAGCTTTATTGTCCTGACTGTCAATCCCAGCGCGCCGCCTTTGAATTCGCTATTTGGCCGGCGACTGTGAACCGTCTGCGCCGTGTTTGTCTTTGCTTTATCGACGCTCGGCTGTGTTTTAGTTCACTTTTTGATTCCGCGTTCGTGTCGGCCCGTCTCTCTCAAATGCAAGAAACAGCTTTCGACCGGGGGCTCCGTGGCCTAAGGTGACCCGCGCCGTCCACTCCCCGTGGAGCTTGTCCAACACAGTTAGCCATGTCAGCTGACGGTGCGAGGGAGGACCCTGAAGACCGAGCAGGGATCACCTGATCACCCTCATGAAGATATGCCCAGCCCTGTGGTGACTATTATGGGGTTCAAAAGTTTAAAAACAAAACAAGGACTGAATGATCGCAGCTCATCGGGATCTTAATGTACCTAATGTCGCTAATTGCCCACTTGATCTGTTGGGAGACCTTTGTATGATTGGAGCTAATACACACTCATGGCTTTGGGTTTCTATTGCAAACGGACACTTAGCTCTCACGGGCCTAAATGCAGCTTAATAGCGCTATCAACACAGCTAATAGACACTCAATGCTTGTAAACGCTAATGTAGCTAATAGGCACTCAGTGTTTCTGGAACTGTAATACGGCTAAGACATGATCAGCCTGTTTTTGACCATAATGTAGCTAACAAACACACAGCGTGGTTTCTTCACTCGGCTAATAGACCCTTGATGTTTGGGATGCGGCAGACGGCTCTCGATGTTAGCGGCCGCACGCGCAACACTCACAGACGGCTAATGTCGCCGGGGCGCTTTTAGTGTAACGTCGTAACACGGCTAATCGACGCTCAACGTCATTTTGACATCAAGCGAGTACGGTTGAGTCTGTTTAGCCGATGCTTTTATCCAAAGCAGCTTACAGGAATGTTCCCCGAGGTAGGGCTGTTTGTCATGCAGGAGCAGGTATCAGCCACCTCCTCCGTCGAGTCATCTCGCCAGGGACAGGAGTGCACCAGGAACCTTTCAGCTGGCAGTAGAGGAACCTCACCAACCCCGCTCGCCCGTAATATAGCTAATAGTATAAGTTGTATATACTCTTTTGATCCCTTGAGGGAAATTTGGTCTCTGCATTTATCCCAATCCGTGAATTAGTGAAACACACTCAGCACACAGTGATCACACAGTGAGGTGAAGCACACACTAATCCCGACGCAGTGAGCTGCCTGCTACAGCAGGCGCTCGGGGAGCAGTGAGGGGTTAGGTGCCTTGCTCAAGGGCACTTCAGCCGTTCCTTACTGGTCGGGGTTCGAACCGGCAACCCTCCGGTTACAAGTCCGAAGCCCTAATCAGTAGGCCGCGGCTGCACGTGATAGCCAAGCAGCCTGTTTCGGGGCCGTAATTAAGCTAACACATGGTGGGGATGATGTGACGTCCGTCCCCCCCCCCATCCCTCTCAACATGGTTGTAGCCGCTGAGCAGACTGGCCGGTCCCCCCCCCCCCCCTGCTCCCTGGCACTCGGACCCGGACAATGCCCCTCTTTCTCAGGAGCCCCTTGGCAGAGAGCGCCCACAGCCCCGGGGGCCGAGCCAGCGCGGGCCCCGAATCCCTGCTTTGAACCACCCACTGAGGGCCGTCTCCCAGCCAACAGCTCAATTAGCAGTGGTTTCTGCCTTCCAGTGGGAGGGGGGGGGGGTGTGGCCTCCTTTCTCCAGTGTTGTGTGTGTGGGGGCCACGGCCTCCTTTCTCCAGTGTTGTGTGTGTGTGTGTGTGTGCGTTTAGTTTTTTTTTTTTTCATACAGTCTGGCAATAGGGTTTCTGTTCACGTTAACGGGCCGTTCCCATGGTTCTTCGCGACCCCGCCCGCCAGCCTGTGTCCATTGACTCGTCGACGCGGCGTTTCTCCAGCCAGGTATGGAAAAGAACAGATTTTGATGGAGACGGGTCGGCGGCGGGGGGGTTGTGTGTTTTTTTTTTTTTGCGTTAATAGCGTTGCTTTGTTCCTCCCTCAGAAAACCGCCAGACAAATGGAGGAACACCAGGCGCTCGCCGGCCGCGGCGACGTTTAAAACAGCCATGTTTACAAAGTGTTTTCTCCAATTAGCATGAGAAGTAGGAGAGGGAGAGAGAGAGAGAGGAGGAGATGGAAACTGTAATT
>JAXIVH010000019.1:3406104-3408604 GCA_036785325.1 Urophycis tenuis | reverse complement strand
TCTCTCGTGGGCCCATCCTCTCTTAAGAGGCAGATGCAGACCACCAAAAAAACAAAAAATCGGGTTAGAAAACGATTTGCTAAGTGGCAGGATTTCAACAAATAAAACAATGGTTTATTTCAAGTAGCTGAGATCATTGTTGAACTACTGTCTCTGATCTCGCTCGAGAGACTCCGTGTCAATGGTCCGCCCCGGCTGCCAGGAACCGCGCGGAGTGGTAAATCTGCCTGGGCCCCGTCGCACTCTGCTGCCGGGTCAAAATGGGGAGCAGCACCGGAGTCAATGGTGCTGATCCGGACAAAGACCCGGGTCGGCCAAGCGCGCTGAGCCCACCCGCCGCAGCGCCAAGCGCACACGCGGCAGCTGTGGACCGTCAGAGGGTTTTCTCTTCGGGCGCCGGCGTTTTTTTTTTTTTTTCTTTTTTTTTTTAAGGTTCAGCACATTGTTAATCAGTTGATTCTTTCTTGGTTTGTTTTGTGACGCCGAACTGTTTAAATCACCAAATTGTTTTTTAGTTTTTTTTCCCCTCGACTGTGAGAAAACATTGGCCGGGGCTTTCGTACAAGTCGAAGCGGTTGAATTGTTTGAAATGTTTCATTTTTTTGTTTTTTCATTTTGTTATCAAATCACTGAATCGAATCGTCCAATTGAATCATCCGATCCGATTCAATTGGACGATTCTATTCAATAATTTGATGATAAATCGAACGATTCACTTCAGTGATTTGATAACAAATGGGACGATTTGATTCAGAGAGTTGATAAGAAATCGGACAATTCAATCGGACAATTCAATCAGACGATTCAATCGGGACGATTCGATTCAGTGATTTGATAACAAATGGGACGATTAGATTCAGAGAGTTGATAACAAATCGGATGATTCAATCGGACGATTCAATCGGACGATTCAATTCAGTGATTGATAACAAATCAACGAATCGGACGATTCAATAGTTTTTCACCGTTTCAAACCGTTGTTCGGCCTCCGAGGGCGCGGACATACTCACAGCACTCGATGGGTGAGACGCCACCTGAAGGGGGAGAGCGTGCGGCCGGCGGGCTGGGCGATGTGCACGCGGAACACCATGCGGACGCGCGTGTTCTTGCGTCCGATGTCCGTCTCACCCTTCCGCAGTTCGATGTCGGAGTTGCGCAGCTTCAGGATCCCGCGCAGTCGATTCTGCGAAAGCCAGACGAGGTGGGGGGGGGGGGGGGGGGGGGGAGGGGAGGAGAGAGGGTTTGAGGAGAGTAAACATGAGCCCATCTGGTCGGAGCACATTCTGCGTTTTCATATCGAGGAATTAAAAGGATTTCTGATGATCGCTCCATCTCCCGTGTCGCATTTGAGTGAAGACCAAACCGCGTCTCATTAGAGTCGGGTGTCTAGTGTTTCTAAGTCGTTCCTCAGAGCGTTATGAAGCTTCCCGATAACGCCCTCGCTGTCGGCGCCGCCGGGCCGCAACGTGTCACGTTTTCAGCGCCCCCCCCCCCCCGCCCCGGCCGTCTCCTTCGCCAGGCTACTTAACCCACCGCACATTCCTGCTAGCCGTGATGTTAGCACACGTCGACTGTTAGCACACCGAGCGCCGCTGGCCAGCACTCCGCCTGCAGACACCAGGGCCTGCCGTGCCGGGGGAGCAGAAGCCTTCAGGTGTCGAGCAAAGCGTCTCCAGATGTCGACCCCCGCGGACCCACACCTCGCCGGGGTCTTATGGGGACGTTTCATCGCCGTTTGATGGTTTTAATACTAGAATGGGGGTTTTGTTGACTCAGGGCTTTTAACAAGGATCACGTCTCGAGGAAGGCGTTGATGACTTGTGGATTGTGACACCACGAGATGTGAATGTTTGGATGTGACGACGATTCTGGATGCTCAGGGTTCGAGAGTTTGGGGGGGGTCAAGGGTTTGGATGAGATAGCTTCCTGTTGCTCAGGTCTGAAGAGCTACAGTGGGTGGGTGAGCTAACTGGACGCAGAACAACGAAGAGAAACAAAAAGCCAGCTGTGGACCCAATACTATTAAACAGACATTTGTTCTTTCATAGCTGCTGGTTTCTCTCAAACCCGGAATGGATCTGAACTCTCAAACGCAATTTTTTTTCATTGTATAAACCCACAACCACTGTGGCATGGTACAGAGGAGTAAAAGGCACAGAAGGGAAAGAAATCACTGAGTGTGATTAATACTGCGCTATATTTCAGCTCGCGCACCTAAAGCCGTCTTCCTAAATCAGGACAAACTGGCCGTTCAGCGAAATATCACAACGCCTCATACCAGCTCATAAAACCTCCACACATCACACCAAAACACGCGTCAGCGTGAATCAACATCAGAGCACAACCACCAGTGTTCACTGTAATGACTACAGCTCACCAACAGAGAGACATAGAAAGATACATAGCGAGAGAGAGAGGACGAGAGGAGAGAGAGAGAGGGAGAGAAAGGGAGAGTGAGAGAGAGAGAGAGAGAGCCCAGCGAAAGGGGAGAGAGAGAGCC
>JAXIVH010000019.1:3383604-3401104 GCA_036785325.1 Urophycis tenuis | reverse complement strand
TAAATCATTAGCACCTAATCAGGCCCAGCGAGGCAGCGGCGTGCGGGGGTTACGCAGGTTGATGTTGGAGCGCGCCATGTTGTTTTTCTTTGAGGGGGGGGCTTCTCTCTCTCTCTCTCTCTCTCTCTCTCTCTCTGTCTCTCCCCCCCCACCCCCCCCCCCCCGGCAAAGCGGCGTCTGGTCCGGACCGCGGGAACGCGTCAGACCCTCGCGGCGCCCCAAAAGACCAGATGTGGTGGAGCCGCGCACCCCCCCCCCCTCCCCTCTCACCCCGGAGCGCGCGCGCACACACACACACGCCACGCACACGCGCGTGCGTATGCACGGCGTCCTGATTCGTGGACCGTCGTCCTCAAAAACGCGCGGTTGACATTTCGCCGTACTTTTGTGTTGGCGACTGCACCTTTTTCCCCGCCCTAAAAATACACTTGATGGAAGGTTACAGCGTTGGCCGCGGATGTTTGCGCTCGTCTGACTCAGAGGCCCCCCCCCCCCCCCCCAAAAAAAAAACACATCCAACGGCACGAAAAATGGCCTCCTGGCTCCCCAACCCTGAGTAAATCCCGCCTGAGCACGTTCATCGGTGAGAGCGGTCACATGACATACGGCCCTCCACAGCGGGCCCCCTCTGTGGGCAAACTCACATCAGACCTGTGGATTATCTCACAGTCTGAAGGAACCGGTTCCACTGGAGCAGAACCTTTGCAGCTGGCCAACACTTGACCGCCACAGCTACAGCGGTTAAAGCTAATGACTAAGCCTTTAGTGCTACACCCCCCCCACCCCTCCACCATCTCACACACACACACACACACACACACACACACACACACACACACACACACACACACACACAGGCACACGCATACGGACACGCACACACTACATTGCTATGTATGTGTCTGCGGTGCAAGCGAAAAACGCAATGGAAAAGTTTGAGTCACCCTGGTCTGGACAGGACGTGACTGGTCGGACCACGCAGATAGCGGACGGTCTGCCTGCCTGCCGACGGAATTTCATTCAGAAACGCGACAACGGCGCACAATGCAGAAAAAGAACGAAAGAAAAAAAAAAAAAAAACGCCGGTCATGATTCGAAAAAATCACGTCAGCCGCCGGGCTATTTTAAACAAGCAGCGGGACGTCAGGAGGAGAGACCAGCAGGAGGAGAGAGTAAAGTGAGACCTGGGGGGGGGGGGGGGGGGGGGGGGGGGGGGGGGGGGGGGGGGGGGGGGGGGGGGGGGGGGGGCGCAGGCTGACTCTGACCTGAGTCTGTAATACCAGCCCACTAATGGTCGGACCGTGTGTGTGTGGGTGTGTGTGTGTGTGTGTGTGTGTGTGTGTGTGAGAGAGAGTCTAATCAACCGCAGGAGACAGAGTGAGTGAGAGAGAGGGTGAGAGAGAGAGTGAGAAAGAGAGAGTGAGAGAGACAGAGGCAGAGAAAGAGAGAGAGAGGCAGAGAGACAGAGACAGAGAGGCAGAGAAAGTGAGAGAGAGAGAGAGAGAGAGAGAGAGAGAGAGGCAGAGAGACAAAGAGAAAGAGAGAGAGACACAGAGAGACACAGAGAGACACAGAGAGAGTGAGAGAGTGAGAGAGAGTGAGAGAGAGAGGGAGTTAAGTAGTGCAGCAGACCTGGACGACCGGGTGGCCCCCCGCCAGCGCCTTGACGGCCCCCCGGCTCCCCTCGGTCTCATAGTGGGCGCGGTGGTGGGACCGGGGCTCCACCTCCATTTGCAGGCTGTAGGGCCCTGAGCTGCTGGGCAGGTGCCAGTCCAGGGCGGGCAGCGACGGGCTGGGGGGGGGTGGAGGGGTGGGTGGAGGGGGTGGATGGATGGGGAGTGGGGAGGAGGTGGGAGGCAGACAGGAGAGAGGCAGGAGGAAGGAGGTGTTTTTTTTTTTTTAGGTTTGTTGTCACAAAGGTTGGATACACTTCGGGGCATCTTGAGGAGAAATGATATTCACGTTATATTTTTGACATTTTAATTTGAAGAGTTCACTTAACTTCACACTTAGGATTTTATATTATGATTTTACATCCTCATAGTAAATAATAACTAAATGATCAAAGTAAATAATCAACACTATTTCTATTAAACATAGCGCAGGATGGACGGCCTCAGGTGTGGGCTGCAGCCGGTGGGCCCAGGTGAGTGGGCGCGGCACTAGCTAACAGCAGCGCGGCACTAGCTAACAGCAGCGCGGCACTAGCTAACAGCAGCGCAGCACTAGCTAACATGCAGCTGACGGCAGCCCTACCTGACGTACTGCTTGGGCTTGGACCACGAGTACGGGTGCTGCGGCACGTCCAGGAACCCGCCGCAGTAGCTCTCCTTCTTCAGGGCCAGGCGGCCGGGGGCGTGCTCCCCGGGCTCCCCGGAGCCCAGCCCCTCGCCCCCCTGGGGCTCCATCTTCAGGCTGATGGCGGGGTCCAGGCTGGTCTTGCGGGCCTTGACGGGGACCCCTTCCCCCATGTCGATCACGCCGTCCGTGGTCAGGGCGTTGATGGCGGCCAGGATGGCGGAGTTGGTGTACTGGTTGGTGTTGGGCAGCCACGACTCCTCAGTCACGCTCAGCCGGGGGGAGCCGTGGGGGGAGTGTCCGGGGGAGACGCCGGGGGAGTACGGGAAGGAGGCGGGCCGCGCCAGGTGGGCGGTCCCGCCCCCGTTGAAGCTGTACTTCCTCTTGGCGCCGCAGGGCGAGTTGGGCCTGGAGCCCCGCGGCGCCCCCGCCCAGGGGTCGGCCACGGGCGAGGCGGAGGGGGAGGAGTGGAGGGGGGAGCCGCCCCGGGGGCCGGCGTCCCCCCCGGGCAGCGCCAGCGTGGAGCTCTTGGGCGAGACGCTGGGCGAGTTCCAGGGCGAGTTCTGCGGCGAGTGGTCGTAGTTGTAGGAGAAGCTCGACTCGTAGGACGAGGCGTCCGATTGGCCGCTGCGCGAGGACACGCTGCTGGCGGGGCTCAGGCAGCTGGGGTCCCGGTAGCCGTCGGCGTTGGGCAGCGTCAGCGTGACGATGGAGTTGAGCCGCTTGCCCGGCGGCGAGCGGCTCTCCTCCGCCTCCTCGTCCACACCGCCGCCGCCGCCGTCGTCGTCGGGGAACTGGCCGTAGGTGGTGATCTCGATGCGCGGGCTCTCCAGCGGCGGCGCCCCGTTGGCCCGCGGCCCGGCCGAGGCGTAGTAGCCGGCGACGGGGCCGTCGTCCGCGGCGTCGTAGCTGACGGAGACGGAGATGGTGGGGCTGGTCTGCAGCAGGCCGTGGTACTGGGAGGAGGGCAGGCAGGGGCTCCCCAAGGCCAGGGACAGGCTCACGTTGGGGGTGTAGGCGTAGGCGTCTGCGGAGGGAAACAGAGCGGGGGCCGGTTAGGAGCCTGTGGTTATCACTCACTACTTAAAGCGGGAGCAGACGCGCTCGGCGGTTCTCCCAGCAGAGGAGAGCAGGCCCTCCCGCTGCAGCCATGAGCACTAAATCCAGAGAGGCCTACAGTGACTTCAGAGCAGGTAGGGGGGGGGGGCGGCTCGGTGCATGGTGCTTAAAAGGCAGCCCCACAGGTAGGCGGCGGACACTGGGGATCGAACCCGGACCCCTCTCAGCTGGGGTTCGAAACACCCTATAACTGCCATATTAACCCCCTCGGCCCCCTGGACAGTGGAAACGCCCATTGATTGGCTGGTGGTTCCCGAGAGGTGGGCGCTGGTGACAGCTGCCACTCGGCGAGCGCGCGGCGAGGTACTCCCCCCCGCAGTGGGAGAGCACAGCGCCCGTTAGAGCCTTGGTTGCCACCGGCTACCGCTGAAAGCCCCCCGTCCAGAGGCGCGCGTTTCCAGCCAGACGACCCTGGAGGTAACTCCACACGCGTCTGCTGAGCGGGCATGACATAACCCCAGAGATCAACACCCAGGGCCGGCTGTGCCCGCAGAGGAAGTCAGGTGTAGTTAAGACGCAAATGAGGGGCTAAAAATACCCCTCCCTTCGAAAAAAAAAAAAAACCCAGGCTCTATAAATACCCAGGGGCTGGACCAGGTGTTTGTTCCACTTGTCAGTGCCAGATTAACGCCACTTCATGCCATGTGACCTTAGCGTTATGAAAACAGAAAAAAAAAAAAAAAAACACAGAAAAAAAACACCGACAGACTCGGTCGGTTCTGCTTTTGGTTGGCGGATTTCGCCCGCTTTCCGACACGGCCTGGGAACGTGGAACCGCGGAGAGGTACGGCCTCTTGTTTTTTATTTTGATTCTATTTTTATGTTGGGTTTCTATTAGGTTTCAGGGATGGTCACTGGTTGCCTTCCAACAGCAACGTCGGGGCCTATAAGAGAAGGACCATCTCTTTGTAGAAAAATTAGACTGTGGCCCGGACTGAGGTCAGAGTCCCACACACACACACGCACACGCACACACACGCGCACACACACACACACACACACACACACACACGCACACACACGCACACACGCGCACGCACACACACACACACACACAACACATGCACACATACACACACAGACAGACAGACAGACAGACAGACACACACACACACACACACACACACAACACATGCACACATACACACACAGACAGACAGACAGACAGACACACACACACACACACACACACACACACAACACATGCACACATACACACACAGACAGACAGACAAACAGACACACACACACACACACACACACACACACACACACACACACACACACACACACACACACAAACACACAAACACAACACATGCACACATACACACACAGACAGACAGACAGACAGACAGACAGACACACACACACACACACACACACACACACACACACACACACACAAACACACAAACAGGGCCCTGGAGGACGAGACAGCGGGAACAGGGGTTGTGGTTAAGGGAGGTAGGCCTACATGAGAGACAGAGAAAGTCCTGCCAGTCTGGCTCCTTGATATTAAAACAGATTAATGGGACTTCTGCAGACAGACAGACAGACAGACAGACAGACAGACAGATAGACAGACAGGCAGGCCTGGGATAGGGATAGACAGACACTCACACAGACACACAGCAGCTCCTGTCTGCACTAAATTAAGGAGAATTAGGGGCCCCTAGACCATAAAGTCTATAGGCTGATGACGTCAGCGTTTCAGTATATAACGGATATATAAAAGAAAATACCGCGTGTTAACGTTGCGCTGCGTGACACAGTACACAAGACGTGCCGGGGGAAAAGCCTATATCCTATAAATAGATTTAATGTGGCGGGGGAATATTACGTAGGTTTACTCAGACCATTGTAACGTCTATGACATTACTCAAAAACAATGTTAGCCTATTTCTGCGCTCAATTTCTGCGCCCCCCAAAAAACGTACAGTAGAACGTGGCTGTCGTGCAAAGCTTTTTATATTTATGAATGTGTATATTGTTGTTTGTACCAATAATAGTTAACAGCCAGTCCACGCCCACGTCACACCAATACAAAAGGGAGGGGCTCACATCCACTGGCAATAAACGCTGCCACTGTTTCAACTTAACGTCCTAACTCAGTTTAATTTGCCGTACCAGTGTACTCGTGTGACTCCCGCTTGGCTGTGTTGTGAGGCGTGTGCAATTTCATGGTCAAAACTCACGGGGCTAATGTATCGCGTGTGAGTGCGTGCGTGCGTGCGTGAGTGTGTGCGCTTGAGCGCGTGTGCGTGATGAAGGCGACAGCCCTTAACTATTAAGGCGAATCACCAACATTTACTAGAATGACTGCGCCAAAGCAACACATATGTGGCATTGTGGAAATCCGTTATCCGTTCCATACTTCCGAAGCGCACAAACTGTGTGTAGTCAGTCTGCTTCCTTACCTTCTTCTGCCGACTTCATTTTTTCCTCGTTGCTGGGAACAACTTCTGTGCTCAAACTTTGACCGCAGCGAGAACAACTTTGACAGATGTGGACGCTCTTTTATCCATATAGGGGCGGTTGGACTTCCCGGCTGCTCTGGATCCGCCAGCAAACGTAGAACCGCAGTTAAGTGTCAAGCAAGAAACTCGAGAAAAAAATATATATATAAAAGACCACAAATATTATTTCAAACAAAAACCAACAACGATGGGTTCTGCCTTACAAACTAAAAAAAAAAACACACACCGGCACGGCCGTGACACGTCAAAAAATATCAAGACACACCATGGCTGCGGCTGAGAAAAGACAGCTCTTAAAATAAAATAAAAAAGCTATCTTTAAACAAAAAAGTTGTTATTTCTACGTCCCTGTGTTGTAAAAAAAAAAAAAAAAAAATGGGGGGATTAACATTCGCTGATAGGGGATCCTGCGCTCGTACTGCTGCTCTCTGCGTGACGCACTGCCCGCGCGCAGCGAGGACCTCCGCGCTTATAAACCCGGGGATCACCACTGGCCACGCGCCGCCCCCGCCCCCGACCGACCCTGATGACGCAGCTAACGGAGAGCAACGGGCAGACGGAGACACACGACACACAGAGACACCTTCTGTCGCCGGGGTTTCCAAATCTGCCGAAAAGGCTCATTAGCCGATGCCAGATAGAAAAAGAAATCTGCCCAGGGGTTGGGGGGGAGCTGGAGACGCGTAAAAGCCTCAGACTTTGGACACTGGGTAATGAAACGCAGCCGTGTGGTAAGGTGTTAAACACACACGGTGAACAGATGAAAGGAAGCACAGCTTTGTGTGTGTGTGTGGAGGAGCGTCAGTATAGCTCTCCCCGCCGAGGAGCCGCGCAAACGTCCAAACGGACGTCGACGTACAGTAACGTTTTGTAACGTCTACCGTCGCCGCTCGTTAAACAGCGGTTGGACATGCAGCTTGTTTTCCCGCCATCACGTCGGGAATGCACATATAACCCCCTCATTAGGGTTTAGGAGGTGACTAATCCTCCACCGTTTTACACATAAACTGAGTAGATTTGGGTTAATCTACTTCCATTTTCATCGTTGAACCGTTTTCGCGAAGGAACGCCCGTTGATTCGAGGTAGCCGGCGGGCGGCGGCGTGAACAACGCCGTGTTTTGGAGCAGTGAGTGCGCTCGCCAAACATGTCACCGAATCTGGTGAACTACAGGCAACGGCCGTCCAAAAAAGCACACAGATATTATACACGAGATCACTTCCTTTTACAGATCTTGATATCGAACATTCCTTGGCGCTCAATGCCATGATTAAGAGCAAAAAATTACGATTTTGCCACTTTCTTAGTGACGGGGACTGTGCTGTCTGTCTGTCTGTCTGTCTGTCTGCCAGCCCAGGCTCATCATGGCCCACAGCGGTACACAGCATGTCTATATACATGCTGAGCCCCGCCAGCCTGTCATTGGACACGCTTTGCCGAACATCTTCACAGAGGTTTCCATAAGGCCACTCTCTGTGGTTTTTTTGCCAAGGGCTTACAACCCCGGCTGGCCACTCCGCGGAGGGCCCCCGCTGCTATCTTTGGCAGCGTGCAGGAGGGCGGCCTGCTTGCGGTGGGCTCCTGTGATGCCGCTCGCTGCTGGTCACGTGGCCAGACCGTGACTCTCCCGGACGGAGGACGGAGGCAGTGTCACGCGCTCTCCTCTGGAGTGTCTCTCTCTCTCGCGGCCGTCGGCCCTGCGAGGCTCTCGTCCGGAGTGGTTTGAGACGAGGCCTCCGCGGGGGGGCGGACACAGCGGTCCTGGGTCTCAGTTCCCCCCGGGGACTGAGAGGTAGGTGTTAGTTTTAAGAGAGACGGGCGTGCTCCCAGTAGAGCCCTCCTGTGAGAGTGACAGACAGACAGCACTGGTCTAAACGGTGCTGCCTAACAGCCTGTCCCATCAGAGGTGGGGGGGGGACAAATGCCTCTGCAGCCCCTCACCCCCCACACCAGGACCTCCTACCCCTGTGCAGTCGTCAGTTTTGACCTCATGGAAATGTCTCTCCCTGGGGGGGGGAGGCAAGGGTCTGATGCATGTGTGAGTGTGTGTGTGGGGGGGGGATTACAGGTCCAGCTATGTGTAACTGAAACATGTGTTGCAGTAAACAAACCCCCCTCTCGACAGTGTTCCCAGCATGCCGTTAATAAATATCTACACCGGTGCTGATTGGCACCCCGACGGACCCCCTCTACGTCAGGGGCCGTCGCGGGGGCCCCTGTGTGGCTTTTTTGTTTTCCATACCGAGGACTGTTGCCAGTTAGTTGACATCGCCATGGCAACACACCACCACTGTCCCCGCCGCCGCCGTCGTCGCCACCACCACCGCCCATCCGGATGGTGTGGGGTGGGGCCGGAGAGCGCTAATGAGAGCTAGTGCGCTACGCTAACGGCGGGCTGGGCTAGCCCAGAGAGCGATGGGTTTTTTTTTTTTTTACATGCGGATGGGTTGGAGGAGGTGACCGAGTTCACCTCTATTGTTCAGAGTTCCGCTTCCCTGGCTGCCAATACATTCCCCAGAAGGAATCACCTTCTTGGTTTTAATGAAAAAACCATACAACTGGATGTGTCGCGTTGTGTGAGTTAATTTAAAGTGCCCGGGCTGATTCGGTGCGGCGGTGGTGCGGAGAACTAACCCAGACCTAACCAAGTTAAACCATTAAAATGTCCGACTGAATAGGCGGGATGCCCGCGGAGCCGGTGAAAGGTTTGTAATCACATCAGTCGATGTCATCATTCATCGTTACGTCGCATTCTACACAGTGTCGTCGCATCTCGTCGACACAGACCGCAACACAGACCCAGAGAACAAGCCATGTTCTAAGGTTGTCATTAGCTTCCCACTGTCTGGCCGTGACGTAGCGGAGGGCCGCGTTTTGGAAAGTTCGGACGGACGCCCCCCGAGGACTCCCCTCAGGATTTGCTTATTCAATCAAAAGACTGGAATGGAAAAATAAACTTTCTTCCAGGAATCAACAAAATTACCACTCTGGCCACGTTCCTCCCCCCGTCTGACCGCGGCTCCGAGAATCCACCGCGGCGATGCCAGCTGAATGTCGGATGTTGTGTTACCCAGAAGGCCTTGCGGCCGATGGCCGTTACGCCACGGAGAGAGTCCTGGTGTGTGTGTGCGAGTTGGAAGAACGGTCAGTCGGGGGTTGAAAACGAGTGTGGGGCGTCTCTCTTCATTCTGCTTTCCTTTCCACCGTTCTCCTGCCCGTCAGTATAAATAGAGACACACAGTAACACACACGAGAGAGAACATTGAGTAATTTTGCAGCACGGTCCAAAAGCTGACCAGTGACCAAGGGATACACGGCCAACACACACAGTCAACACGCACACCCGCACACCCACATCCCCTCACTCCTAATACACAGACACGGGCTGCTGAGTAACCGACCCAAATATCCCAGCGCTCTTCCGGTCGTTTGTTTTGGGTCAAAACGGAACGAGGAGGACAGACGGGAAGAAGGGCATCATTGTGTCTGCTTGTGTGTGTCTTAACGGTAAGACCCCTGGGTCGACTGGGGTTGGGTGAGAGGGTACAGAGGGACGCCCAGGGTCCGGACTCCAGTGACCAGGGGATCACTGAAAGCCAAGGTTCTGGGTTGGATTCCCAATGTTCTCTGTTATACCTGCAGGCGTCCTTGAGCAAGACACCCCAATTCCTGCCTGCTTCTGAGTTCACTTTAGGCTGCCTTGGCTGCTGAATGAGTGAATAGTACATTTAGAGTTCTTGAAGACCAAATTATTTGGAACAATAACTTTCAACAATAATCCCAGAGAAAACAGATGGAGAGACGAGGCCCCATTAAACGCAGATTATTCTGGCCATGGATGAAATGTGAGTGAACACAACCAACGTAGGATTTGGCTCCTGCAGCACTCGAGCATGTTTCGAAACGGAAGGAGGATGGTAATCTCAGAGAAGTATAATGATTTGTTTTGGCCGACTTGGAAGCGAATTTGTGGTCAGGTCCTCAGACAGAGAACAAACATTTGGAAGCCGGTTCGAGGAGTTAAGAGACGTTGGAAAATCCAGCTCAGCTTTGATTTAGGGATCGCGCTGGTTGTCAATATGGCAATTATCTGATTCATGTGAACCGAAAAACGAAATGTTTATATTGCAAAACCTGACCCGACTTTGAAGACGTTCTGTTATCAGCGACAGCGAGGTGATGTGGGAACGGGCCTGGGCTGGGTTCTGCACAGTGAGCGAGTAACTGGATCTGCGCTGGTCGTGCTGTGGTAATTCAAACAGGGTGTTGCGTGGAATCTTATGAAGGCAGTTGGAGCACCACTGCAGCAGAGAAGTTGAGTAACAAGATAGCATAATGGCATAATGACCGGCCTCCAAAAATACTAAATAAAAAACACGAAAAAAATTATGAGAAAAACGAAATACTAATTTGACAAATTTTCCTAACGTCTCAAGTTTCTGCTCTGTTAGTGTTATTATCTTTGTGTTCCAGCTTTATGTCGGTTAATCTCCCCCGAGTCGAAAAGGGTTCAACTAAAATCCATTGTGCTTGTTTTGGGGATGTTGTTGGGTGGGTGGGGGGGGGGGGGGGGAGCACCAGGATTTATTATTGACTTATTTAATGACTTAGCAGAGACTTTTATCCCAAGCCTGTACTGAAGTGAACTCAGAATCAGGCTACTGAGGGGCAGGTAGGGGTTAGGGAATCTTGCTCAAGGATACCTCTAGAGGTACACTGCTGGGGTGTGGAACCCAGGAGCTTTCATCTGGGGAGCTTCTTTGACACTCTGGAGGTACTGGACCCATTGAACCAGGACATCATCAGTAGGGCACCACTAAGCCATCTCCCAAGGGTGTGTGTGCGTTTTACATAATACATGCACTCTGGGGACGTCAAGCAATTTGACTGTCAAAATACGGCAGGGAGAATACATAAAGAACACACAATTCCACCACAACAGACACACAACACTGACTGTCTCCAGCAATGACTAGTCTTCAACGAATTAGTACAAGGGACAAGTAATCATGACACACTTATTAGTCACACATTGAAATCAATGTGAGAATATGGAGGTTACTTCACTGACGAATTAAAAACATACTTTAAAGAGTCCCCTTAACACTTAACCCTTCACACACTTGTTCAGGTTCAGTCAAATGGAGTGGACCGACGTCCAGAAGGTCGGAGGTCAAGTTGTTCATTCATATCTGCAGGCCTTCTTCTGAACGACTCCCAAGGAGTTCTTCATCACGGTGACGCTGCCGTCGACGGAACCAGTAGGCCACGTGGAGAACGCAGCAGAACCGGAGCCCTTAACCCTAAACAGACGCAGCCGGGCTCGCACACCTTGTAGTCATCCAGACTCGCGCCCCCACCTTGCTCGTGAACGTCAAGATACGGAGACGTTAAAGCGAGGAGATGAAAGCCGAGGGGTTTCATCTAACATGGTAGAACCATCGGACCATCACATCCACCGCTGGGTCGCCCATTACCCACAATGCACTTTTTGCTCCGGACGAGGGGGGGAAATTGATAACACATTTTAAGTCTTTCGGCTGGTCACACAGTGGGTTCGATTCATGGGCAACACATTCATGCATTCACTATTTAGTTTGTGGGGGCGTTTATTCTTCCAAGATTTGAAAACAATCTCCACTGTTGGGATAAAGAACGAGAAAGCTGGCTACCGCATTCAACTATTCAATTCGGTTGGCGGGCGTGTGCGCGTTTAAACGGTCCACCCTCGTTGAGACTGTTGCGCCCCCTGTTGACAAAACGTTTTTTGTACAAAGTTACAGTTATGAATGGGACGGATTTAATCAGGAGCTCAACGCCGACCCTGGATATAATTCAGTCCCATACGTCAATCTGAAGTTATTATAGTCGCTTTAGGTGACATGTTGATAATGGGTGTGTTATGGGTTAGGTTATTTTGTATATAGGGCCTACTGTAAAATCACTACGAAATGCCTTATATGCATTAGAAAACGTCGACCTTATAAACAACAAATTCTTAAACGATAAATTCGATGAAATTGTTCCAACAATAACTGACTTTCAGGAGGCTTTTACCACAGAAATAAAATAGAGGTCGCTTTACCGGTCTCGTCCCGTTTAGGGATTTAGCCGCCATCGCCATCTTGTGGCGTTAACCGGAACACCATCCACGCGCAATCCATACAACAATGGAGAGACAGAACACGGAAACATATTGGTACCTGTTATTTTTTATTGCTAACATATCGAAAACAACACTATAAATAATGGTCATAAAGGTTAGAAACTGCAGTGCCTAGACATGGTGGGCAAGTTCACAATTAGGAGACATTTGTACAACACCCTTGGTCAAGAACAGAAAGAAACACTGAAATTAACACTTTCGGAAGTCATTTAAAAACAGATTTAAACAAAAAAAATGCAATTTGCATCAAACAGGCATTCCACATTTTTGGTGAGCAGATATCATTCGAGGGTTGCGGTTGACACATTTCAAACCCAATAAATAACAATCAGGAATTAAATCAGTTGGACTTCGAAATCCCACTATTAAAAACATATGACAACCCAACAACCCAGTTTCGCTCTGCTCCACAATGTGCGTTGAAGCTAATAACATGTCGGTTCCACACACTGATTCAGGTTCCACGGGAGAACACAGGCCTGAGAATGATAAAACTCATTCACAGAACGACCCAGGAGGAGCCGCGCTAGAAAGATTAACAAATAACGACGTCATCAAACAGCAGGATTCAGAATACAGGTCTTCAAGCTCTCTCTCACACACACTCGCTCACACGCACGCTCGCACGCACGCTCGCTCACACACACACGCACACACACACACACGCACACACACGCACAAGATTGCAGGAACACAAAGAGATAGAGAGTTTGGATTGCGTGACGAGTGGGTGAAGAGAGAGCGTTGGCTTGTGCCCGCGGTCTCGTGAAGCAGCATCAAGCCGAGGCAGCGAGCCAGTGGTCAGACCCCCGACGGCAGACCTTGACGAACGGACGCCGAATACAAAGTACGAGGACCAGGACTGGTCTCGTTAACGCCGCGCATTCTGTCTTTTCAGATTATACTGTTCTATATTTACTATCGCGCAGTACAGCAAGACTCACGTGACAGCGAAAGGCATGGCTTGTATTTCTTCCTTGCTACGCTACCTCAGAACAACATGGAGGGAAGCATTATGACAATCCGGAGACCATGATTCAACCTTTAGCCTTCTCTCGAGGAGAAATACTGATTTTAATCTTTAGACAGACATTATGCTAATAAACATTCAGGATCCTTCAACAGCCAAGTGCTTGTTTCGTATTGTCGTAATGGTACTGAGAGGGTAAAATAAGAGTGGAGAGGACACCTATTTTGAACTATACTTGGCAGAATGCATGGAGAAGAGAAGAAGTTAGAGGAAGTAGATTGCTTTGCGAATGTATTTTTTTGTCATTGTAAAGGTTTGATTATATTTGGTCGACACACACTCAGCGGCAGTGTGTGTGTGTTTGATTCAGTTAAATCAAACAACCGAGGGATGCTCAACAAGGCAGAACATCCCTATTTAGTTTCTCCACTCCGTGGATTTGAGCGGTCGCTAAAAAGACGTTTAAAAAAAATGTTCCGGACCCCACGCGTAAAAAAAAAGGTGTACACACAAAGTAGCGCTTTGAGTATAAAACCGCCGCTTAAAGCTGATTGGACAGAAAGGCGTCCAATCAGAGCAAGGCAGAGCGGAGCCGAGGGGCCGTCCCAGTGTTTCAGACAGATCAGTGGTCCCTCCCGGCCGGCCGGCCTCGTCTCCACGACACAGCTCGTAAAAACGGCAAAACAACACAAAAAACTACCGCTGTAAGCTTCAGTCTTTTCAAGTAATCCAGACATCCAAATGTGACTTTTCCCTTCCAGCTCCAGACGTATCTATGCCGACTGACGCCAACTCGAAACCAAAACCCCCCCGACCAGAACCCCCACCGCAAATTGGAGTTCCGGAATTCGGAATTCCGGAATTCGGAATTTCCGAATGTTACATTTAAGGGAATTTGGAACTCTGGAATTCCGAAGAGGCGCGTCCGCGGAACGTCCCGGAACGCTCAGGAGGAGAGCTTGGAGTAGCTGGGCGGGGAGAACCTCCGCTTCAGGTACTTGATGATGTAGAGGGGCAGGCAGCTGACCAGGGTAATGGCCGACACCTTCCACAGGAACACCCACGTGGTGATGAAGGGCAGGTCTGGAAGAACCGGGCCGCACGTCAAAACAAGCGCTCCCAATGCATCACAGTGTCACACACACACACACACACACACACACACACACAAGCGACAACTCCGGCGTTACGGAATGATTCTGATGTTGGGTCCATTACTTAAAGCATGCAACAATTTCTGAATGCAGGAGAAATGTGTTTTCATGTATTATTTAGTTTGATTGCATTCTACTGGGAAAGGACGGATGACGCGACAATGTCATGACATGTACCAACAAGACAAACACACATACACATGGCTGGGATGACCCTTGACCCCATGGACAAACACACACTGATGACACTTTGGACGCGCACACACATACACACACACACACACACACAAAACACCAAGCAATGCTGGGGAGAGAGGACAACTGAGACCGAGAGAGAGGTAGAGAGACAGAAGGAAAGACACCGCGAGAGAGAGCGAGAGAGAGAGAGAGTTTTGAAACCTACCAAGGAAAGCTCCAAAGGACATCCTGCCTATGCCTGTTGCCGTGGCAACACATGGAAACAAAAGAGGAGCCATAAGAGGAAATAAAGGGCTGATTAGAGAGAGAGAGAGAGAGAGGGAGAGAGAGAGAGACTAAAGGAGAGAGAGGAAAATATGAGAAAGCAAATGCAAAACGGAAAGGAGTGAGGAGTAGGAGTCACTAAAAGAGGAGAGGAAGGAGGTTACAAGATGGACGGAGAGAGAGAACAGGGTAAGTGGGAAGCATAGTTCACTCAGCTGAAACACACACACACAGGAGAATCACACAACACACACACAGAACCACACACATAGAACCACACAACACACACACGGGAGAACCACACAACACACAGGAGAACCACATGACACACACACACACACACACACACACACGAGAACAAACACAAAACAGGAGAATAAACACACAACACCACAAAGAGCCCTTTTGGTTATGTATTGCATGAATATTATTCCTACATCTTCATAAAATATGTTGGTTTATTAATCCGTGGTTCAGTCCTGGGAAACCTGATTCATACTGTTATTTTACTGTTACTGTTTTATACAGTCATACAGTATTTTCAGTCAATTCATTGCATTTTCCTGCTTCTCTCCTACATAAGAGTTCTGTTGATTCAAAAGGTTCATAGTAAAAATACCCATGATAAACATCTCTAACTCAGCTCAGTGAAGGATCAGACCATCAGATACCATCACACCCCATTCACTCATCACTACACTGACGCCTTGTGCTACAGGAACAGGAAGTGAGGTCACCCTCTCTCACCAAAGTGCTGAATGAGGGAGGCGAGGTAGGGAGGGAGGGAGGGAGGGAGGGAGGGAGGGGAGTCTGTCCCTCAGACCTAAAGCACACAGCCGC
Source organism: Urophycis tenuis (assembly GCA_036785325.1). Classification (NCBI taxonomy): domain Eukaryota; kingdom Metazoa; phylum Chordata; class Actinopteri; order Gadiformes; family Phycidae; genus Urophycis; species Urophycis tenuis. The sequence goes on along the minus strand of JAXIVH010000019.1, from coordinate 3,385,616 downwards.
GTCCCAACGGACGCTGCATCATGTTTTGGGAATTTTCGCGTCCAAAATAGACCCGAGGGTTATCGGAAGCCAGCGGAAAAACACAGCCTCGCCGCCCACATTATCGTCACGCGCTTCGGGCTTCCTGCTTACGGGGGGCGTGGCCACATCAAAGGGGCGTGGCCACGCCAACGGGGCGTGGCCACGCGCACAGTCGGGACACGGGACTCTCTTACCGAAGTACTCGTTGAGGAAGAAGAGGGAGAAGACGTAGAAGACCAGGCTGAGCACCTGGGCCAGCACCATCAGCCAGTGCCAGGTGCGCACCGTCAGCGCCACCATCAGCAGCTCCGTCAGCACCAGCGCCGTGAAGGAGATGGCCACCACGTGCAGGAACTCCGACTCAAACAGCACCAGCGCGCCGTACATCAGGATGCCACCTGGGGGCGCCACAGACGTTCGGTCAAAGGGACACGAAAAAAACATGAACGATGCAAATATCCAAGAGGCCATGAGAGAAAATGACATTCTGGTTGTCTACTGGGATCAAAAAACGCAAAAAAAGTACACATTTACAAATTATAAATATATATATTTTTTTACAAATATTCTTTTTTACAAATATATATACAGTATATATTTTTTTTACAAATATTCTTTTTTTTTTTACAAATATAGATATTTTTTACAAATACAATTCTTTAAGAGTAAGAATATGAATATGATACACAGGACTGATACACAGAACGGAGGAACTCATCTTTACTGATCATTTCTAGCTGTAAAGGTTTGCTGTCGTCTGTATTTTCACCCTCTGAGCCTCCGACAGAGAGGGTAGCGCCTCCATCGGGGCAACCCAGGAACACAAAGAAAAAACCAACCCCTAGCCTTCCCCGGGGTTGCTGGTTTAAAACCCCTTGTGTTCCCCTCCAGACCCAGATAAAAGCCTGCAGGCCGGCCGCCCCAGCTCCGCTCCACAGCTCCAGACCGCGGGCCTCGGAACGAGGAATTAATGCCCGGGCGACAGATAAGCGTTGATTAGATAACATTATTTATGAGGAAGAGAGACACAATGTGCTCCAGTGTGTCCCCACGCCCCCCCCCCTCCCCCCCCGCCCAAACCCCTAATTATCCCGGTCGGACCCCGGGCTCATCTCATCTGGGGCGGCGTATCCTGATACCCCCCTTATTGTGGCGCTGAAGCGTCGGTGCTAACTGAGCTTAATGGCCTATAACTGATCTCATAATTAGCTTCCAGGAGGAGCCGCGGCGCGGCGCATTCCAGGCGCTTAGCCTGCGCAGGGCGCAAGGAGGCGCCCGTTAACCTGTTAGACTGTTAGCCTGTTAGCCAGTTAGACTGTTAGCCTGTTAGCCTGTTAGACTGTTAGCCTGTTAGACTGTTAGCCTGTTAAGACTGTTAAGACTGTTAAGACTGTTAAGACTGTTAGCCTGTTAGACTGTTAGACTGTTAGACTGTTAGACTGTTAGACTGTTAGACTGTTAGCCCCGTTAGCCTTCTGTGGGTTTGAAAGGGAGGCCGGTGAGAACAGGCTGCAGACCGCAGCCTTTCATTCCATAACTCCACCGTGGAGGGGAAGGCAGGGAGGGAGGGAGGGAGGCAGGGAGGGAGGCAGGGAGGGAGGGAGGCAGGCCCACTGGCCGCTACACCCCGAGATCCACTTACGGGGCGCACACACAAAGAGAGACGCACAGAAGTACAGACGTGCCCGGCCGGCGGGGGGGAAACTGACACCGCGGACACACGGGTCTGGGACCGGTGTGGGGGTCTCAGCTGGGAGGCGGAGGCTGAGGGGTGGGGGAGACGCTCAGGAGAGGGGCGGAGGAGGAAGGGGAAGACGGGGCGGAGGGCGGAGGCGTGGAGCCGGGGTGATGGAGAAGAGGTGGAGGGGGAGACGGAAGGGAGGGTTGAGGGGGAGGCGAGCGGGTGGAGAACAGGGTGGAGACGAGGCGGTCGGGCAGCACAGAGGACACGACGGGGGGATGCTGATGGAGGGCTTGCTTTGATCCTCCGC
>JAXIVH010000019.1:3373604-3378604 GCA_036785325.1 Urophycis tenuis | reverse complement strand
ATGTTGCTCTGGGAGGATGAGGGGTGAGGGGGTGAGGGGTGAGGGAGTGGACGAGGGTCAAACAGAGGTAGGGTTTGACGCGTGATGTCTCACCTCAAAGTCCTGGTACTGCTCCTCCGACAGAGACTTCTTGGCCACCACCAGAGTCCTCAGACCCTCCCTGGCCATGTTCCCACACTGAGAGGGAGGTGGGGGGGGGGAGAGAGAGAGAGAGAGAGAGAGAGAGGGGGGAGAAAGGAAGCAAGGGAGAGAGAGGAAGGAGAGGAGAACGCCGAGGAGAGAAGGGTCAGCAACACAAGGAGGTCACCAATAATCACAGCTCAAAGATTTCTTTCTTTCTTCTCTGTCCTTTCTCTCCTGTTGCGTCTTGTTGATACAACAACTATCCCAGCCTGCCAGACACAAGCCGTCTTTGTTCCCCTCGTTTCCACCTCCTCCCTTCCTCCCCGTCGTCTCCAATGAATCATCACATCCACACAGCATCCGATCATCGTCTTTTACTATCCTCTCATCGCCGCGCATCGTGACCCCCGTAAAGTCATCCTGAAACTGTCCTCCGCTCGCAGGGAGGTCTCGGCAGCCTTAAGGCTGGGTTATGCTTCATTTGTGCTTCCGCGTTGACGCAACGCTGGGGGGCTTACGGACTCTTTACGTGCCTGCGGACCCCCCTTGTGTCCACCGCAAGGGCCTGACGTGCGTCAAGGCGACGCAACACCAACGCAGCGGCTTTGGCTGTGATTGGTCCGCGAACTTCATCCGCTGGAGACCGCATTTCCGGTTTCCACTCGTAAACACCGACACGGTGTGATAAATGCTTCGACTGATTGGCGACAACATATATATTATATAACTTTTGCCTTCATGTCTCTTTTTTACTCGCTAGTAATCCGTATGTAATGACCAGAATGGTCATTCTGGTCCCTCTACCGGTGTGGCATTGAATTGCATTTCGACACGTAAACCCCACGCAGAACCATCACGGTCTCATGACTGCGTCCGAGCAACTGTGTGGCCATTGCGTGATCACTACGTAATCACTACGCGGGACCATAACTCAGCCTTTAGGATCCCGACCCGGTCCGGCTGGGAGACAGAAGTCCAGCGGGTCGACCCGATGCCCACTCAGCACAAAGACCATGACTCAAATCAAAACGAGGGGCCCTCAATAATTCATCGGCGGCGCTGGTGGCAGAAGCACGGCAGAGACCGTCCATCGCTGAGAGGCGGGCGATCGATGAGGAATAACAGACCCCCCCCTCTCTCTTCCCCCCCCCCCCCCCCCCAGGGCAGCGTTCCAGAGGATACCGTGAGATCGCCGGGGGAGCTCGCCACGCGGCTCACATCTGATATGATAAACCGATGGGGCGATGCGGGGCTCCTGATTGGTTATTGACAGGGCGCGCGGGTCGTTAGGCGGCCGCGGGAACGCGGGAATATGATGTCCCGGTAATGAGTGTATGTAGGCCAACCGCCCCCCCGCCGCGGTGGGGCCGATCCACTCGATAACGCCGACATAATTATGATGAACGTATGCACCGCGAGACCCCGGCCGGCCGGGGGGCGGGGCCCGGCGGTGTCATAACGAGATGCCCTCGTTAGCGCCGTCACGGGGGCTGAGATTCACCCCCGCTGGGAGGGGCCGCGCACGTTGTCGCGGTAACCCCTGCTTCCCAGTTACGGCGTGTGGTTCTGGCCTGTGGTTTGAGGTTCTAAGTTGTGGTTTCCGACTGACTTGGCAGTGCTTTGCTAAAGAGCACTACAACAACAATGCAATGGACAGTTGGGACCACACTGGACATATCATATATTTTTTCAGGTAGGGAAACTAACTGGGCCACTTCTGACATGTTGTCATGATGAAAAAAATCTGATCAAATCATTGTCCCTTTATTTATAATTTTATGAATTATATTTTTTAAAGTTTTTCAGGGGTCCGCGACACTTACTTCCTCCTCCAGCCAGTCGTTGTACTGGACGATGGTCGCCATGGCAACGTCCGCCCCCTTCATGTAGAAGGTGATGTCACCTGTTGCTTCCTCCTGGCGTAAGCACAACAGACATGACCCACATTAGTGCAGGAACAGCGTGCGTGTGTGCCTGTGTGCGTGCGTGCGTATGCGTGCGTGTGCGTGTGTTTGCGTGCGTGTGCACGCGTGTGCGTGCCCGTGTGCATGCCCCCGTGCGTGCATAGGCCTTATTTTAAGTAGATGACAGTCCGGTGGCTAGGGTGTTCAGGATGTTCTGTAATGGATATACATTGTCCTCAGCCTACCTCCAGTCACCCTTGAACACGATGCCTTTAAAGCCCTCACCTGCTCCTTATCTTAATCCACCTGTAGCCACTACGAGTCGCCTCGGATAAAAGCATTAGAACCCGGCTCATGAAGCCCTAGATGTGCCTGTCGTTTTCCATGACACGTGTCTGTACCCATCGCACCACGTCAGTGAGAACTGAGGGGTCAGGTGACCGTGAGCCGGCGACGTGATTGGCCGCACCCTGACGATGATGCCCATCCTCTTGCTCTCCGAGGTGAAGGGGAAGATCTGCAGGATGTGGAAGGTGAGGATCTGGCCGGAGGGGGTCCGCAGCTGCAGGGAGGCCAGGTCCCGGCCCACCAGGGTCAGGCCCACGCTCTCCGTCCAGCGGACCAGCGCCACCTGGGGAGCACAGACGCACACGCAGACGCACCCACAGACACACACGCAGACACACACACGCACCCACACACACACACACAGACACACACACACACACGCAGACGCACACACAGACACACAGACACACACGCACACATACACACGCAGACAAAGACACACACGCACAGACAGACACAGACACACACACAGACGCACACACAGACGCACACACACAGACACAGAGGCACACGCAGACACACACACAGACACAGACACACACATTAACCTTTTTTACTGAAAACGATTCATTGTTCTGATAATCAGATGAATCAATCAATCAATCAATCATTTACCTAATCAGCTGCAACTTGGCAGTCCTACAATAATGTAATAAACAAGCATTTTAAGTATATAAGTATTCTTCATTGTTGATCATCATCCACATTACATTTCAAAGGAAATGCGCGAGCAGTGAACAGTGAATAGTGAATAATGAATACAAAAACAACATTTTGTCACTCATCACCAAAGGTGACTTCGTAGAACAGATATCGTTTCCTAATATCAGGTCCAAGAAATCCCCCCCGGGCCCAAAGTAACGTCCAGACGGGCCCGCGGGGAACGTGACCCATGACGCGACAGAACTGCGTATCGTCCCCTCGGACCTGGCTGGTTCCGGCCCACTCCGCTGGAGGGGCGTCCAGTGGCCAGCGCAGAACCCCGGGTCGCCCAGGGAACCGACACACCAGCGCTGCGACCAGGATGATGATTAGTAGTAATGAATACTTCCCCGGGCCCTCGTCTCGGACCAGGGGACCCGGTGCGGCGATACACCGTCTGATGAAAAGGCAGATTCCATGGTTCTGGCTGTTGTGTGTGTGTGTGAGTTCTGGGAGTCGCAGGGAGGAGAGCGGACTGCAGCAGAAGAAGAGCAGCGACAGGTTCAAATGAAAAATATAAAAAAAACCTTTTGTTCGCCAACAGATGTCACGCCGCAGGGGCGGAACCCTCAGATCAATAAAAAAAAAACCAAAACCCGACGCCGGAATCGACGGGTCGGACCAAAAGCCCGGTCTTCCACACACAGGAAGAAGAAAAAAAAAAAAAAAAAAACTAAAATGAAAACACAGTTGGGATCTCAACCCTCAACCCTCACTGGTCCCCCGTTGCGAGTTGTGCAACAATTAATCACTTCAGCCCAGCTCACCCCCGCCGCGACCCCCACGGGCTGCGTCAGACCGCCAGAGAGCGGCCCGGTGTGGAACCCTCACCCCCTCCTCCCCCCCCACCTCTCTCTCTATCTCACCCCTTCATTCAGCTGCGGAGGAGCAGGCCCCCCCTTCCCTCTCCTCCACCTCCTCCTCCTCCTCCTCCTCCACCTCCTCCTCCTCAGCAGGAACCGAGGAGGGCCCCCCGAGACAGGGCCCTCAGCTGCGCAGCGCTGGGCTCTCAATGGCTTCATTTTCAATTTGCTCCCTCAAAGGTTGTTATTATACTCCTGACCTACAAATTGGAACTTCCTGTTAATACCGTGTCATCTCTGCTCTCTGCGCCCCGGCAACAAGGATCGGCTGTATTTACTTAACACACATCTGTGTGTCGTTATCCTAGCGCGCGCGTGTGAGTGTGTGTGTCTGTGAGAACTCAGACACACACACACACACACACACACACACACAGGGGGGAGGAAGGGAGGGAGGGTGGTTCGGGGCTGTGCACGCAGAACGCGGGGCTGACACGTGCACAAGAATACAAACACACACACACACACGCATATATGCACGCACACACACACGAATACAAACACACACACAAGAATACAAACACACACACGCACGCATGCACGCACACCGGTAATAATAAAAAGACCCACACACACACACACACACACAGACTCATGGGTGGTAGTGGACATGAACACATCCACAAATATGTGGGGACGAGCAAAAAACCAAACACACAGATAAACAGACACACAGAGACACACACGAAAACATATGCGAGCACACACAGGAACACACACGCAAACGCACACACAGGAACTCACACAGGCGCGCGCACACACAGGAACACACACGCGAGAGAACACAGGAACACACACACACACACACAGGATCTGAAACAGAGCCCCTCAATCTCCCTCATCAGTTTCATGGGAGCTATTTAAAACCTTGTCAACCCCGATACGAGCTGTGTTACCCACGCCATGCCGGGGGGGAGGGAGGGAGGGAGGGAGGGAGAGCGAGAGAGCGAGCAAGAGAAAGTGTGTGTGAGAGAGAGAGAGACACACACACAGAAAAAGAGAGAGAGAGAGAGAGAGAGAGAGAGAGAGAGAGAGAGAGAGAGAGAGAGAGAGAGAGAGA
>JAXIVH010000019.1:3339736-3373404 GCA_036785325.1 Urophycis tenuis | reverse complement strand
AAAAAAAAGGACACGCTTTGAGATTTGTCACGTGAAAAAACCACTTTCTCATTTTAAGAGGAAAGTTAATGTGAGTTAATGTGAATCCTTTTTGTGTGCTTTGATCCTGTTTGAGCACTTAGTAGGCCTTGGCCATGTTCATGACTCACGTTAAGGACAAAACCACGGGGAGCTTAAAGCATCACACTTTTTAATAAGAGACTTTCATTGTAAACTTCGCCGCAGTAGTGTTGCACACTCCAAACACCTTGAATCTCCAATCAACAGGGTTTCGAGTAAGAACTGCCCTCTGCAGCTATCGATACACACACACACCGACGGCAGTGTGAAACAGGCAGGGAGACGGCGTCCTGCGGAAAATGATAAGAATTGATCCGGCAACCCTGCTGTCCGGTCATGAGACGGCCTTCTCTACCTCCTCTACTGTGTACTTGGAGCTACTGTTTTGCAGAAGCTTTCATCCACGCTTTGACTAGGAGTCAATTCAGACGTAGAAACACAGAGAGGGTCGGCCATCTTTGTTTTAGCGTTGAAAGGTGAAAATATGAACGGTAGGTGACCTACCGTAGGCCACTGATGCCAAGGCACGGTTAGAATAGGCAAAGGAACTTGCAGCCAATTCAGATAGCAAGACGTAGCGGGTTCGGGTGCCTTGCTCATGGAAGCCTGCAGGTTAGTGTGCATGCGTTAGGGGCGGAACCCAGCACCTTACAGACAGGCAGTAAAAACACACCTTTTCCACGACAGTATCTGGAGCTGTTCAGCAGGATCCGACCTCAGTCAGCCCTGACTCCACGTCCACGTTCTCTGGACAAACAGAGGGCTTTCTTTCACTTGTTGTCCTCAGAGACTTTTGCAATAACGCTCTTCCTCTCTCTCTCTCTCTCCCTCTCGCTCACCCACCTCACTCTTTCTTTTCCTCTATCTCTCTCTCGTTATCTCCACCCCCCACCTCTCTCTTTCCCTCTATCTCCACCCCCCACCTCTCTGTCTCTCCCTCCCTCTCTCTCTCTCTGATCTCCACAATGGCCACGGAAGCTGAGCAGAGATGCAAGCGGAGAGAGGTGGGCGTCTTGGTCAAGATCAGCATTCCTCCTCAGCGGTGGGGGGGGGAGGTGGAGATATCTACCACCGCTCTGCTCCAATGGCAGCTATTGTCTCCATCCTCCCCCCCCCCCCCAACCTCATCTCCATCTCCCTCTCCACACCTCCCTCCCTCGCCAGAGGAGACAAAGATTAGAGTCATCTGGGGTTTTGCATCCGTCCCACTCCACGCATTCCTGTCCCCCAGTGGGTCCTTGAGGTCCTCGGGCCTGGGCCGTGTCCACACATGAGGCCCGTGTGCCAGGCATGTCCACGGCGTGTGGTGGAGCCCGGCCCGGCGTGACTGGATAAAGGGTGACGAGTTCATGGGGCGAATGGCGGCGGCGGTGGCGGTGGCGGCGGCCATTTTGGCTCCGTCACGTCAGCGACTCCGGAATGTGGATCTACACATTGCTCTCGTGTCGTCCCCCCTGCGGTGATTTGTGTGCGACTGTGCACCGCGCCGACCTCTGGTGTCATTTTAAAGGAAAACAAAAGTGCATCCCAATGTGGCCACTTTGATTAGTCTTAGTCTTAGTCTTAGTCTCAGGCTCGGTCCTCAGCACATGTCACTGTGCAGGTTCTTACAATCGTCCATTCGAGTCACGGGGGCAGAAGAGCGCAGCATGGTCCAGGGTTCGGGGTTTTGGCCCGCGGCTGACAGGCAGCTCTTGGGTCAGGTCTCCAACGTGTGCACCCCAACGTCCTAACCCCCTACCTGCTGCCTCCAGACACGTGCAGGTGTTCACCGCAAGTGCACCGCGTGTTATGCCGCGACTGAAACATGGCGTCGACTGAAAGTACCGCTGTTAGGTTCTTTTAGGGTCTTGCAAAGAAAAGAAGCAAAAACAAACCCGACGCTGCTTAGAGGACCTTGGAGGCCTGACCTCGCCTCACAACCCAAACTGAAACCAGTCCAAACTGAACCGTTTTCATTTTCTGAAAAGGTTGCATCTGAACTGGAATAGAAGGCAGCAGCGAACAAAAGACGTCCTGTTCTTCAGTGATATTAATATTCCTCTGTAAGGGAGCCAAACAACACTAAACAATTGCCTCCTGATGCCACAGTGACTGAGAGGCTCTAAATATGACAGCTGGTTCAGGTCTCCAGAACGGCCCGGTGACGGATTACACACGACTGCACACGTTCAACTCCAGGTGTCTGACAGACTAAATCTTGTTGCACAACATGTGATTAAACCGTGGGAATCAGAACAGTCCATTACCTCTTCCCACCTCCCTTGCAGTTTCACTTCAGGTTCAAAGTTCAACCCCTCCCAAAACTATATTTGACTATTTCGCCATTTAGCAGATGCTTTCACCCACAGTGAACTGAGAGACAGACAGTCATTAAGGAGCAGGTAGGGGTTAAGCCTTCTGGCTCAGGGGTGGCTCCACACAGGTTGTGGGTATGTGGCTTTGACCCCAGTACCCCTTATCAAACACCTTCCCACGCAGCGACCGGCAACGTCAACGCCGCGGTTGCAACCACCGGTCGCATCTTGATGCTGCATCATCTTCCTCATCCTCTCCATGTTGCCCGGCAGCGGGCCTGTCTCCCCTGCTCCACGGCAACGCCACGCATGTTCATTCAGCTGAACGGGGCCCGCAGATCCGAGCAACCCATTTAGTAGCCATGACACGGCGGGCCAGAGAGGGGAGGGGGGGCCGGGGGTGTCGTCGTCTCAACAATGGCCTCACACACGGGCCGCTTAGCATCGGCCTCTGAGTTCACACTCATAGATCACCCTTGTTGTCCATGCCGGGCAGCGGTGGGCCCCCGACAGCTAGGGGGAACAATGGCCCATGCTGCCCATGCTGCCCATGCACGGGGCGGCAGTGACTGACTCCAGAGGCACTGAAGACCCAAAGAATGCCTGGAGCCATGCCACAGATGGACCCCCGCCCCCCCCCACAACAACCACCAGCTGACCCCTTCCTCGTCTCCCATGATGCATCTGGAAGGGGTGGGGGGTGGGGGGGGGGGATGGACGACACCTTCAAAGGCGGCCCCGGGGCGTCAGTAAGGCTCACAGACGATCCGACGACACACACGGCTCAGCGCACAAGAAACCTGCCAGGACTTTTGGATTGACTTGCCGGAGTTCGTACCGCAGCAGCAGCCGCCCGCAGCTATCATGGCCACCACCAGCACCTCAGGACTGAGCAAGAAGAAGAAGAACGCCCCTGGCCTCATGGATCAGATCAACACCTTCTTCGGAGGAGAGAAGAAGAAGCGCAGCAAGGTGAGTGGTTGGGGCTTCAGGCTCGCCTCTCCTCTGACAGGGAGGCGGTCCATCGTTAGCAGGACTCTTAGCAGTTTGAAAAGCGTACTGGATGGAAGCTTTAGGGTGAAATTCTTGCCGTTGTATTGAAATGTGGAGTTTGATATGAGACAATTCCTCACAAACTCTCCTGCGTAGTCATTGATGGAGATAAATGTTCCACACCCCAAGATATTTGCCAGGATAGACACCCTGAATAAATGATGATAAATCTGTAGAGTTGAAGTTTCTGCCGTTATCTCATCAGGTATAGAAATGGCCTCTCGGTAATGACAGGCGACCTACGTAACGGGAATGACCTGACATTTGGTCCCCGGGGGGGATTTGTACACACAGATCCCGATAACATGACATCTCTTTGGTGATGTAGTTGGTGACCACACTGGTTATGAGTGTGAGTCTCAGGAGTTGATGTCCACAGTGGGTAAATGAGGGACCCAACACTTAGCTAGCTGCTTGACTCACTGTGGATCAGTGTGAGTGGAGTGGACAGGGTGTTGGCACCTTCACTGCATCCAGTTTCATGTTTCTCTCATCACCACCACCGCATGCAATGCTGGCCCATAACACAGCTAGCATTGTGTTCTGCAGAGTTCTGCAGAGTTTGCAGGCAAGCTTTCGAGGGTGGAACTGAGCAACTGAAACAGCGAATTGGTAATGAATTGGTAGATGGAAGGAAAACTCATCATCCTTACTTCAGTTCCATCACTATTCCATCAAAGCGTATATATACTGTATATAAACACATGAAAAGCGTACTGGATGGAAGCTTTAGGGTGAAATTCTTGCCGTTGTATTGAAATGTGGAGTTTGATATGAGACAATTCCTCACAAACTCTCCTGCGTAGTCATTGATGGAGATAAATGTTCCACACCCCAAGATATTTGCCAGGATAGACACCCTGAATAAATGATGATAAATCTGTAGAGTTGAAGTTTCTGCCGTTATCTCATCAGGTATAGAAATGGCCTCTCGGTAATGACAGGCGACCTACGTAACGGGAATGACCTGACATTTGGTCCCCGGGGGGGATTTGTACACACAGATCCCGATAACATGACATCTCTTTGGTGATGTAGTTGGTGACCACACTGGTTATGAGTGTGAGTCTCAGGAGTTGATGTCCACAGTGGGTAAATGAGGGACCCAACACTTAGCTAGCTGCTTGACTCACTGTGGATCAGTGTGAGTGGAGTGGACAGGGTGTTGGCACCTTCACTGCATCCAGTTTCATGTTTCTCTCATCACCACCACCGCATGCAATGCTGGCCCATAACACAGCTAGCATTGTGTTCTGCAGAGTTCTGCAGAGTTTGCAGGCAAGCTTTCGAGGGTGGAACTGAGCAACTGAAACAGCGAATTGGTAATGAATTGGTAGATGGAAGGAAAACTCATCATCCTTACTTCAGTTCCATCACTATTCCATCAAAGCGTATATATACTGTATATAAACACATGGCGTGCTCGAAGCCTGAATCAAACAGTGGCTCGGCTTTCACTCCTACGCGGGCTTTTCCAAGCACTGCAAAAATAATATTCGCTTTCACCAGAAACACAGCCGCATGAAATACGCCTCATAAATGCGGCGAGGGCCGTCGGTGAACCGCGCCATTGTCTGGGAAATTCTAATGAGTGCCCCAGGGCTCGGTCGGCGCGTGGGACGCCGGCGGGGCGTGGTTGTCAAGACATTCCCCGAGGCGTAGGCCTGAAAGATCCCCCGTTAATCTCCCATTGATGTTTCCAGCCCTCGGTTTGAACAGCAAGCACAACAACTCCCTTCAGCGCCGTTGACCTCCGCGGCACGCGCCTCCATGCCTTCGCTTTCAGCGGTCTGCCGTCACCCAACTACATTGTAAAGAGCTGTTCTATATGGGTCTGAGTAGGAGTCACACTTTGCAGTGTGAAGGTGAGGCGGAGGTGTTGGACATCGTTCGGTTTGCTTCCAGCGAGCTGACGGTGTGTGGATGTGAAGAGGTTACACACAGTGAAGAGGTTACCACACAGTTTGACTGGGAAGGAAGGATCGGTTTGGTCTCATTAACTCAATGTCACCGGCGTGATTCCTCGCTGATGGATTACAGCTCCGTGAAGATAAGAACTGTCGGTAGTTAGCCAGCTGTTAGCCAGCCCACTTCACACACTTTTCCTGTCAGCCGCTAGTCTTTCAGTATATCTGTATGTAATCAGCAGCTTGGCTTGTCGTGACCAACTTGTCACGTTGATGTTGGCGATGATGATGATGATGATGATGATGATGATGATGATGATGATGATGATGATGCCGGTGACAATAACCATTTCAACACCGTCCGCAGGAAGCATCTTTAGCCCAAAAGACACTGACGCGATGGTCCGCTGTGTAAAACCCCTGTGTGTCCTCTCTCTCTCTCTCTCTAGGGGTCATTTAGGGGTCACCTGGCCACGTCGCCCCAGCAGTCCTCCGCTCGGCGCCGGCCCAACGAGAGCGCGGTGGCCCACTTCTTCAGGAGCTTTGTGAGTGCCGCGCGTCTTAAGACCCCTTTCCCCTCCGCTATTTTTAAAACGGCGCTCTGAAGGTGCGAGGCTGAAGTGCTTATACAGGCTCGATGCCGCAATGCCGGGTAATGGCCTCGTGCCACGCCTTCCACTGACGTTGCTAAGCATGTCTGCCGTCACGAGCTGTAATAGCGCACCATTATAGCTCTCAAGCATCGAGCTCCTCATATGATGAATGCAACATAACCGCATGGCTTCTCTGTGAGTTTAATCCGTTTCTGTTAGTCTCATGGCATGACTCGTCTAAACATGGCAGCCGATATGCAGACCACTAACCCGCGATGATTAGCATTAGTTTCTCATTGAAACGTTGGTGTGAAACAATGTGATGTGTACTTGTGTAAGTAAGTGTGGTTGTCGTCTTGAACCTCAGGTCACACCCTCGTCTTCTCCACGTCCCAAGTCCAGGGTGAGTCTGTCCTTCCTTCCCCCCCCCCCCCCCCCCCCCCCCCCCCCGTTGAGGGTTCCCCCTCTTTCCTCCCCATCCAAGCACAGGTTATTCTAATGCCACAGCGTTGTCCCGCCACACGGATGCCAAATGTCACCACGCTAAAGCTGGAACGCGGTTACGCGGTCGTTTAGCGCAGACCTTTCCCCCCGCTAATGCAATTGAACGGCATCCCGTGACAGTTCTCGGGCAGAGGCGCGCCTCGTGGAAGGAGCTCCTGGTACATCATGAGTTGATTCACCATGGCCCTGTTTGTTTCTCTTTCATGTCCAGTGGAGAGATGCCTTGGGCTTGGTACGTTGTTTTTTTACTCCTCACTCATATTGAACAACCCCTCCTCCCTCCCTCCCTCCCTCCCTCCCTTGCAACACACACACAGTGCGCACCTCCAAAAGAGCCTCTCTTCTTCATGTTTGGTCTTTGTGTGCGTACATCCTGGCTAACCCCGCACACCCCTGTACACTTACCTCTTACCTCTCTCCTCCTCTTTCATGCTGCCACGCTACTGTCCTCCTCCTGGAGGAGAACCGCGAACCGGCTGGGCTCTCTCTTTCAGCGCCATGCAGGCGGGGGGTGGGAGGGGGTGGGGTGGTGGTGGGAGGTGGTGGTGGGGGGTGGAAGGGGTGGGAGATGTAACATGTTTTCACTGCTTTGCTGAGTAAAGAACCACTGATGCCGGACACATTTGAAACACCTGCAGACGGTGAACACACCAGACATCCCTCGTGGTCTTTGTCTTTGTCTTCGTCGCGGCAGCGGGCTAAATTGATTTTTTTAACACCGCGGAAATCATTTTCGATAATCGATCGTTTACTCAAAACAACCCGCTGGTGTCTGACTGTCAGAAGACGTTGTGGCATAACCGACTCGGAGGGGTCAAAAATACACCCCGTCGCTAAATGTGTCATTTTATATTTCATCCCCCACCTCATCCACCCCCAACCTCACCCCCACCCTCACCCCCACCCACAACGCCCCCTTCAAGAGTGACTCGCTGCTTCTGGATGACTTTGAAACTGCCCGGCTGTTTATGAACCACAGCCGGTAAACACAATATACTTTCTTCTCCTCCTCTCAGGGAAACAGGTCTTCACCCCCCCCCCCCGCCGCCGCCATTTTCCTCCTCCACTTCCCCCTCTTCGTCCTCGTCTTCGTCCTCGTGTGGTCATTGGTTGAGGTGTAACACGTGGGCTCGGCTCGCCGCTTCCCGGCCGGCCGGCAGTGACTTCACTAATCCGGCCGCCGGGTTCTTCCCCCCCCCCCCCCCCGCTGGGGGCTCATTTCACGGACCGGCGGGAATCGGCGCACTTCCCCCCCCCCCGCGTCTTTTGTGTCGGACGGTGGCCGACACTCCCGTGGCGAGCGTCTCCTGATCCCGTTTTTTCTCTCCTCCCCCTAATTGGTTCCTGTTGTCTGATTTCGCATTTTAATAACAATGTTCTTCCTCCCTCCTCCTCCTCCTCCTCCTCCTCTTCCTCCTCCTCATCGTGACGGTGTCTCCTGTTGTATTGGCCGGAAGAATAGACGGGCGGGTTGTTTCATAACCATGTCACCGGCCGAACAATATGGCCTCAGAAATATTTCAGTGCGCAGAGCCTTGAATTAAATTGATAGAAAATTGGATTTTCAACGGACAACAGCATTGCTGCTTTGCTTTTGTGTCGTGTTATTATCATTTTATCCTCCTAGGGTAAAACACCTGCCACCTTCATAAGCCTCCGCATATTCTCGAGCTACACCACATTATTCGTAATCTTCTCCAGCCTAGTCCAGTTAGCCGTTAGCGGCTCCTTGAGACGGTTCTCGCGACACACACACACACACACACACACACCGCCACGGTACTGCGCCCTCTGCTGGCTCGTCACAGGGTGGGGCGGGGGGGGCGGGTTCAGGGGCGGAGCCTGCATCCATCCACACCACACCTCCACGCTCATGGGCCGTCTCTTCCAGGCCTCCCCACCGCGCGCGGAGAGCGCCAAATCCCCCCTCAGACGTCGCAGAGACCAAAGCACGCTGTCCAGAATCTTCAACCTGGTGAGAACAACCCCGCCCCCCCCCCCCCCCACCTGCTACAAAGCACCAGACACCAGTCTGTCTCGCCCCCCCCGTGCCCTGCGGGGAGACCTTGAACTTACAGCCCTTTCTTCTGTGTGTCTTTGTCTGAATGCAACAGTGATGCTCTCGGCGGAAAGGAGTGAGTAGTGAGCCGTGTCTTGGATCCATTCTTGCAGATCGTTGCGCGGATTGACGCGCTGCGGCTCTCACAGACCCATGTTTGATTTAGTTAATTCATCCATTGATACGCTTCCGAATGCACCGCTTATCATTAACAGGCTTATCTTTGACGTCGTGCATCGCCACGTAATACGAAAACACATCTCAGTTCGCTGGAGCTTTTTTTTTCTTGTTTATTTGCGAGTTCTGTTGCGTCGCCGTGTTCGTGTCACGCTGAGACGGTTTGAATACGCCGAGCGAAGCGTAACGTGATCTACCTCAACCTGCTTTGAGAGTTCACCCTCAAAGTCCAGGAGATCGCCCCGCATTCTGAGAAATGTGAGGATTCTGACAATCAACAACATCAAAGCGATCTCTCCTGGTTGACCTTTTTGGCGTTGTGGTCAAAGTCCAAAACGGTCGCAGAGGAGGTCGTTCTCTTGAGCCACAGACTTTCCTCTGACCTTTTGAGCGCCGACAGGCTGACGAGATGCTGATTGACGGCTTCCTTCACCAATCTCACCCCTCCTACACTCCCCGTCGCCCCGCCCCCCCCCCCCCCCTCCTCCATCTCTTCACAGGGAGAAGCCAAGGCCCGCACTCCCCCTAAACGCTGGAGCACCATCTTCTAAGATCTCCACCGACAACCAACACCTGGATGCGCCTGAGACCGGGGGGCCGAACCCGGGGCCGGGCGGCGACGGAGAGGAGGGCCGCGTTCGGGACGGACTTCAAGACCTCAACAAATGCTAACCCCCAGTGCTAACGCTAACTAACACAAAGCTTCCGGAGGCTAGCGTGGGCGCGGCTGCACTCTGAGACGAGTGGAATTTAAAAAAAAAAAAAAAAAAAAACATAGGCCGCGGTCGTTGTTTCTTCTTCTAATCCCTAGGGTTAGCGTAGCGTCGGTTCTCTGTGTTTCGTGTGCAGCTTTGCGCGCCAACGCTACAACGAGAGCGACTGTGCTGTGAATCCCGCTCCATAGGCCGTGTGTGAGTCGTCAAACCATCCCTCCCACCCCCCACCCCCCCAGTCTGACGGTGCTACTGTCGTCTAGTGTCTACATTCAGGTGTTTGTTTTTCTACCTGTGCTCTGTTGCCTGTCGTCCACCTTCACTTCACCAGTATCTGATTGTGTTTCGTGCTTTTGTTTGTTTGTTTTTTTTTTTTTTTTTTTTTTTTTTATAAAAAGACCACTCACAACTTTGTTTCATTTTTTTTTTACGGTTAATTGGTTTGATCGCGTGTTTGTTTCGTTTCTCGTTTGTACGTTTGTATCTTGTATCTTGAGTGTATTTGGAAATCACCTGTTTTCTACGATATATGTTTGATGTGACACGTAATGCCATTGAAAAAATGACCCGGAGACTATGCAAAAAATGTATTCACTCTTGTAATAGTTTAACCCCCACATCTCTTCCTAAGTCATAGTGTTCTGTAACTAACAAGCCACTCCACTGTCCAGCTTCTCCATTGCGAGACCTTCGTGAAAATAAAAACGAATGCCCTTCCAAAATGCACTGTTATCTGATAATTCCAAAAGGTGTTCTATTGAGAATGTAGCCTAATACGCGCCACAAAACTAACTTTAGTTTAGCTAGCTACTCGCTTTAGCAAGTACTTTTGCGTTCGTTTTATAGTCACGCGGTTGGTTTTGAATGGGGGGGAACTGAGTCCATGGTCACTGAAAGTCAGACAGTAAGTTGTTGAGAGAGCGCAAAGCAAGGGTCGCCACATGTGGGAACGGAGCCATGGATGTGTGTGAAGACGTTGATATCAGAAGTCGAGGACAATGAGAGAGTATAGAGACACATTTTCGCTTGCAGATATCCTATGGACTTATTTATTGGGAGTTTTTTTTTTTCTCTGTGTGTGTTCGTTGATTAATTGCGTTACTTCTCTTGTTTGTACACGAGCTACTTGTTTTTTTTTGTGATTGTCACTGCGGTTGAGGGAGCAATAAAATCATTAAGAAACAAACTTTGTCCGGAGTATTTTGTGGTCGGCCTGCCCTGGGGCTGGTGTATACAGCATGTCAAACAAACCCCAGGCACTGCCTTGAAAACGTTAGAATATAAATCTGCTAAAAAAGTGTTTCTAACACACCATGACTTGACCCACATCTAAATGACCTTGGCCACCAAGTTTCCACTGAATACAAAATATGCTCCGCATTACACGAAAATTAAAAGGATAAGCAATGAGTCATTGACTTCTACACTGATTTTGCAATAGTAACAACAATAGTATCAAACAATAGTATCAAATGGCTTTCGTTCTGGCACCATTCACCCACCTCCCACCTCCTCCAGAACCTCCCGAGGCCCAACCCGGAGCGGTGATCACAACATTAGAAGACTTCTCCATTAATCCATCGTGTCTGCACGCCGCACACCCGCCCGTTACAGTTACGGTACCGAGTTTCTCTGTAGCCCACGCACTACATGCTTCCGCTGCGTTCACTAGCGCCCCGACATCATCGCTTCATCACAGGCTGCAGCCATTTAGTGATCACAATAGGAAAACCGGGCGGATTTGGTATTCATTCCTATTTTGTATCTTAATTAAACGCAACCATCAGCATAATGTGACAAAAGGATAACGATGTTATTGGTTGAGGAGAATCATGACCATGACTTAAATGGTGATATGTATCAGTGGGCGAGGCAAGAATAAAAGTATGCGCCCGGTATCGAAAGTGGGCCCATTGTGGGTTTTATTCATGAGGGCGATCACAGAGAAATACCTCTAGTGGTCTACAGACAGCAGCCAGCTCTTTCAAATTAAAGGTCGTGCCCTTTTCAAGGTTTCAATATAATTTTCCACTCTCGCTGTCCACAAGGACACGTGATATAGCGCCTGGAGTACTTCCTCGACCTTGGTATTGTATGACGGCCTTTAATAAAACCTCCCTCCCTCGTATAAGGTCTGATCCATGCAGGTCTTTGATCCGCTCTCGTCGCCACATTTGCCTTTGAGGTGGAAAGCGATACACAGCCCGTACCTGTGGGAGCGGAGAGCTAAATCTACACGCATCCTGTACACACCCCGCTTCACCAGAATCCCTTCTGCGGATTACCGCCCGCGGCTTGTTTCCATCAACGTCCGCGATTACCATCTTTTGTTTCCGACGAGAGGTTTGTTACGATGTCTTGGACAAGGGAGACCTCTTGTGTTGCTGCGGAGTTCTGTGGAAATGATCGCTACAACAGTTTGACTGGAACGCAACGCGGGGTTGTTGTTTTTTTCTGTGTGTGTTTATTACGGACGTGGACAGTGAAAGAGACGGCGCGTGTGTGTTGAAGCGATTCTTGTGCAACCTGTGTTTAATTTAAAACTCAGTGAGTACATTCACAACCGGTGGTCCATACAGAACGATATAAACTTCATAGAAATACGTTTTTAAATCCAACTACTGATCCCACAGGACACGTCACAATCAACACAACAAGCACGTGATGAGCTGGCTTTTTTTGTTGTTGTTGTTCACTGCAAAAAAAACAAAACACTTTGTCACCGTCCAAAACAATATTAAATGGAATTTAACAATAATTTAACTTAAAACCGGTGCTCCAAAAGAACTCTTTAATTAGCAGTCAGTCCTATTTATTTATATTGTATTGTGACTCCCAAAACGAACTGCTACGATTCCACAGCTTTCAACAAGATAAGGACTCATGGCGCAGAACAGAAGAAGCTGGTAAAAGACATAAATAAATAGCTGAGGGGGCGGTCTGGTCAGTGTCCCTCCAGGAGGGTTCAAATCATCGTCCCGCGCCCCCCGACCGCTCTGTGGGCCGCTGACGACGGGGCGGGGCTGTGCAAACGAGTCCCTACAAACGGGAGTGCTTGAGTGAGGGTGGGCGTTACAAAACAAAAAGGGACGGCGAGCCGGCGGCGCACGGCGTCTCAGCTGAAGCCCTCGCTGGCCTCCTCTTTGAACACGTGACCGTGCAGCAGTCTGGACTGCGAGCGCAGCTCGTCCATGATGCCCGCCACGCTGGCCATCAGCCTCCCGCCGCCACCGCCATCGTCGCCGCCGCCGCCGTCGTCCCCCGCTGCCGCGTCCCCGCCAAAGTCCGCCTCCTCCACCTTCACCTGGCCCGCCAGCGCCAGGAAAGCCTCGCCGTGGTCGAACCCGAAGCCGCCGTAGGCGCCGGCATCCTCCGGCCCCATCGCCGGCCCGCCCGCCACGCCCCCCGAGGACGAGGAGGAGGCGGCGCCGTTGGAGGAGGACGCGGCACCGCCGTTGTTGCTGTTGTTGGCGGCGGCCAGCCGCTCGCAGCGCGCCTGGTGCCGCAGGAAGCTCTCCCGCCAGATCACCTTCTTGCCGCACAGGCCGCACTCGTAGGGCCGCAGGCCGCCGTGGGTCTTCAGGTGCTTGGTGAGGTGGTGCTTCATCTTGAAGGTCTTGGCGCACACGGGGCAGCCGAACGGCCGCAGGTTGAGGTGCTGCATCTTGACGTGGCGGTCCCGCATGCTCTTCAGCGTGTACGCCTTGCCGCAGTGGCAGAAGTGCACCTTGCCCGTGTAGGGGGCGCCGGCGAGGGACAGCGAGGAGGACGAGGAGGGGATGGGCGGCGAGGCGGGGCCCAGGGGGAACTGGGAGGCGGCCGGCGAGAGGGCGCGGCTGGGCGTGGCGGGCGCCGAGGCGGCGTCGGCCTGGCCGGCGGAGGGCCAGGCCAGGCCGAACTCGGCGTGGTGGTCCGGCGAGACGGGCACCAAGGGCCGCTGGGAGACCTGGCCGGTGCCGTCCTGGATCTCGTCGTAGGTCTTCCCCTCGAAGTGGCCCTCCGCCAGGTGCTCAAAGTCGACCTCGGACGTGTCCTCCTCCTCCTCCTCCCCCTCCTCCGGCTCCTGGGAACGGGCCTCGGGCTGGGACCAGGGGCTCGCCTGCCACTGCATCCGAGGGGAGGGCCCCAGGCGCGGGGGGGAGGGAGGCATGCCTTGGTCGGACCCACAGGCGCGGGCCATCAGGGAGGCGTCGCCGTGCTCCTTCTCGTCCTCCGGCCGGCCTCGGACCTCCAGCCGCCCTGACGCTTCGCCGTCACTCGCCTGGCCGTGGGAGTCGCCTGCGACACGACGTGGGAATAACGACAATTAAAAATAATCACTTTTTTCAATAGTCTAATACACTAATACAGAACATAGGGTAATAGACTAGACTAATACAGAACATAAATACAGAACATAAAAACCTGACATGATTAATTTTGTGTCAACACTAGGGAAGGCAATTTGTAAAACCAAGCCAGTATATGCTAAATGTTGAGTATCTAGCATATACTGTAGCCAACCCCCAGAAAACCCACCCACAACACACATGACTAGCTCGCTAGCTTCAGCGGTAGGTCGCGTAGGTCATGCACAATGAGCAGGTAGACAGACAGGTAAACCGTCCAATCGTTCCATTCGGGCTGAATGAAATGATTGGACGAGGTAATTACAGGCCTGCCAGAGCCAGATACCCGACTTTGTTCTTTTTTTTGCCAGAGCACTCAATATATCGATGTCAGGATGGAAAGTGAATTTCAACGAATATGACAAAAATGGTCGTAAAACAAATGGCCTACTCTACCTTTAACACACACTCTTCACATATCCCCAAAGTGCAGCTAAAAAAAAACCCAAATAAGCCCCAGAGTAGAAAGGTTTTTTTTACCAGCGTGTCCGGGCTGCAGACATCTGTCCCTCCTGCCGGGCCCTTCCTCTCCAACCCCTTCATCAGCCTCCATCCCGCCTCGCTCGCCCTTTCTCCTCTCCTGCTGCGCCGGCGGAGGCGGCGGCAGCTCGCTCACCTCCACCCCCTCCCGGCTGCGATCCGCCCTGTCTGCTCCCCTCTGGTGCAGCCTCACCCTCTGCCTCAGCCCCTCCAGTCCACACCCCCCAACGCCTCCTACTCCTCCTCCTCCTCCACCTCCTCCCCCCCCAGCTCCCAGCTGCGGGGCGTAGTGTCCGTCGGCGTTTGGCAGGGCGTCCTTGGCGCCGGCCGACGTCAGCCACACCTCCTCGCAGCCGGCGTAGTCGCCGCAGTCTCCGTATCCCGGCAGCGAGGCGCCCAGCTGGGAGTCGGCGGCCGAGTGGGGCCCCGCCGGCGGAGGGCCCCTGGCGCGGCCCCACCGGGGGAACTGCTGGGGCCGCCGCCACGTGGCCAGCGGGGGGAGGGCGTCCGGCTTGCGGTCCCGCCGCCGGCCCTCGCGCTCCACGTACAGGCAGTCGGAGCTGCTGGGGGACTGCTGTCGGGAGGAGGTGCCGGGCTGGGAGGAGGCGGAGGCCAGGGAGGAGGTGGTGGTGGTGGTGGAGGCCGGGGTGGCGGCGGCGGCGGCGTCCCCCGGCAGGGTCTCCGCCAGCGGCCGCTGCCTCTTCAGGATCTCGGTGCACTTGTCCACGATGTGCCACATCTGGAGGAAGCTGGCCACCGTCACGTAGTTGACGATGTCCTCGTGCACGATGCTCAGCTGGCCCGTGTAGGCCGAGGTCAGGACGCTCTGGAAGGCCAGCGGGTCCATGACCGAGGGGAGGGACACCATGGTGACGTTCTTTAGCAGCACCTGCTCAGAGAGAGAGAACCCGGCTTCAGCGTCTGGATGTGATTCATTCAGGATGTCACGGCAGCAGTAGTTTTCATCCAAAACGACTTCAGATACAGATGTAGCGGGTAGGGGCCATCTGGTTCAAGGATGCCAAGAGGTCGACTGTGGACACTGGTGATCGAACCCAGGACCTTTTGGCTGGAGTCGAACAGCTTAACAACCACAGCCGGACCATCCTACTCACCGAGAACATAGAACACCCCAGTCCCAGCTCAAAAGTTGTGGGTTTGATCCCCAATGGCTGCAGCCTACTACCATGAACCAGATGCCCTAAGGCACACCTGCTCAAACACGTTTCTGATCTTTGAGGACGTCATGAAATGTGACACCTATGTCGCCACACCGAGCACCGCACCCGTTACGCACCTGGTCGTGGAAGTACGGCGAGGAGGCCGCGAGCACACAGCGGTGGGCCCTGAACACGTGGCCCTGCACCTGGATGGCCAGGTCGCAGAGGCGGCCCTCCTCGCGCTGACGGTTCAGGTTGTCCAGGACGGCAGAGCGGGCGCCGGGGAAACACACCTGGACGATGAGGCCCGTGGGGGCGCCGGCCGGACTACACAGCTGCTCCATGGTGGCAGAGGTCTGCGCAGAAAGTAAACGACCCGAGTGAAATAACCGGGTTTATTTAGTCCAATGTGTCATTTCTGAACCGGCGTCGACAATTGACCACACATGTTACCGGCGCAGTTGTTGCTGGCATGTGCTGGTGCATTAGCAACTGGCCAAGGTGACCGTGTTTACACCTGCTGGTGTGGTGGCTCACGTACGCGTCTTAACAAAAGTAAGAGGGTTGGGGAAGGCCGTAGTTTGAATGATCAAGACTTTATTGACACTCGCAGCGAAGTCACACAAAGTCTGAGTCGGTTTGCAAAGTGACTGCCGCACCCTTCACATGTGCCGCTTTTTAATCCCGTTTTCCAGACATGATATCATCATCTTAAACATTTTATACCATACATAGATGGCCCTTCCTCCATTTACTGCTGGGGCCCCATCTTCATGTTTCATATCATACATAGACAGCCCATCCTCCCCTTGTCTTGTTCTGGCCAATTCTGTGTTAGTCTAAACATTTAAGCAGATACCTCTAGCCATACAGGGCCTGTTGGGGTGAATCAAGGGGTGAACGAGTACACTTGTGGGAGTACGTATGGGTGCTACTCTTTCTCTTTCCACACTTCATGCTATCTATGGACAACCCAATGATTATACTTGCTTTAACTTGGTTAATATCTCCCATACTGGTAGCAGGCGTAAGTAGTTAGCAAAGCACGACATCTGCGCTAGAACAAGATATAAAAATATATGTGCAGATACACACTTCATATAAATTAATATCACGGAGTCTTGTCGAAAAACACGGCGACACAGCAAAAGCTAACGTAGCATCCACGCGAAAGACATCGGATGTCATGCTATGACACCAGCCAAGTTAGCTGCTAGTAGCTTAGCTAGTTTCAAACCTAAAACGACGATAGAACGACGAATTGATCGTAACATGTGATGGCATTTGCGACGTATAACGCACATGGCTATCGTTTACTAACGTGGACCGCATGTTACGCGGTGTCAACCGCGACAACGATGTAAAACACGGAACAATAAGAACTTACCCGCAGCCAAGTAGCTAATGTAGCTGCTCGATGTTAGCATCCATACCCTCTCATCCAGGGGGGGTGGACTGTGTTACGCTAACTTCACCATGGGGTCCCTTACGACGAACCAAAATAACAGTAGATAATGCGAGTGTTTGGGATCGAAGTGGACGATTTGCGGCACATTTGTGTAATTCTGATGAGTTATTGTATAAAGTACATTTGTTGAGCAGGCAATACGTCACCATGGACAACAACACGCTTGGCCCCGCCCATCTTCCAGGTCCTCTTAAAGGAACAGGCACACAAACGCATCTATTATATCTTCACTTTTTAGTATCATTAAACATGGCTTTAGATTAAACCGAGGCAGGTGTATGTGGCGGAACTCGTTTTAGGCCTATATTTGTGCGATACGACGCAAAGATCGTTGTGCAACACATGCTATAGGTGTGCACGTTGCTCTGTGAGCCGTCCACCTCCTGTAATATCCTCACATGGGGTTTTTACCGCAGTGCATCAACCGCGTCTCTTGGCATGAGCGACAGGGGTGCAGCTGCACTCAGTGTTAACGCCGTGTGTCAAAGTAGAGGATTTATCTGAGAGGCAGACCTCGGGACGTCGATTATTGGGCGTTTTTTTCCGCTCATATCGGATGTGAGGGCCCTCGGACGTTCGCGCAGTTTCATCTGCAATGTCAACACGACCCGGGCATCTCCACGGAGCCGCCCATAGATAGATGCTTGGAGTAATCTTTTTTTTTTTAATTTTACATGGATTTGTTTCCGACCGGTATCTATCCATAGACGGAGGAGACGGCGCTGTTCCTTTGACCGAGACACCATCGACACCGTAGGCTTTTGATTTGTGATCTGATTAAAAAAAAAAAAAAAAACACCTGATCGTTTTTTAAGCGGTGGTACCGATATCCACGAAGTAAATATTTGTAGCGTTCGGAGAATAAGGCGTGTCGACATCAGCGTTAATTATTGATGGAGCGACATTTTTAACCACCGAATGGCATTTAAAAGAAGTATGCTGGTTTATAGTTGCATGTTGTAGGCTACTTGACTTGATGACACGGACCATCTGAATATTGACCGTGTGTGTGTGCTCAACATCACATGGTGTGATGGTGGTTGTCTGATCTGAGACGCGTCCCCCGAGCCTGCATCCAACCGCAGGCCGAATCGCTGCTGTGATAATTAAATAGGCTTCATCACAACCACAAGGATTGCTGTAATACCCTGTTATCATACAGAGAGAGAGAGAGAGACTGTGAAGTCAGTCACTTAACGGTTAGACGTTACGTTCGTGCAGGAGGTTTTATTGCTGTTGAATGGTGGGCATTTTCTAGAAGCGTCTCTGACGTAGCGATATATTGGTACTAACTCGTTCCGACTAATGGGAAGTTGCTGATTTGAGGCGACAGTCAGGTGCAGCTAGGAAGTCAGGTACAGGTGCATCACACAACGCACGTCCCGGCGAAATAGGGCTTGTGACGTCAAAAGTAGGACTTGAGCCCAAAGCGTAGTCTTCCTCCAAAAGCCCAACAAGTAGCCAACAGTGATCCAGGTAATAGTGAAGTGTGCTCCGTTTGGTCGACGTTCGAGTGGGACGTTGGCAGAGGCAGCCCGAGACTTTTGAGATTTGTTATCCATTTTTTGACACTCCATATATCATCAATAGTCTTCCAATTATTTTTTGAAAATGGGCAGAAATCTACTGTCACTGGAACAAGTAATCTTTTTGCTGCTATGCAGTGCTTGTGGTGAGTATTTCAATAATTCAAAAACATTTGCATATTATGACGACCAACCATGGGGCATTGATGTCACTCCTCGTGTTTATTCCATTGTTTTCCCCAGTCGCTTTTGGTTTATTATTTATTTTCTATGAAATGCATGTATAAGGTTTTTGTAGAGGGCTAGTGGATGCGGTGAAATGTCTCCTCGGTATGGTCAAGTGAAGCCCTGCGAGTCTGCATACGGACGGACGACATGCAATGTGTACAGCGTACTGCCCGTACAGGGCTCGACAGAAATATGATGACTCGCGGTGAATCCTCAGGGAGAAGTGAACAGTACAGCTCAATGGAAAGATGCTTACAGTCTCTCCATGCTGTCTCCCCTCCCTCTCTCCATCTCTCTCTCTCTCTCTGCCCTCCTCTCCCTTTCTCTCCCCCCCTCCCCCTGCTCTCTCTGTCTCTCTCCCTCTGTTTCCCCCTGTCTCTCTGTGTCTCTCTCCCTCTGTTTCCCCCCGTCTCTCTGTGTCTCTGTGTCCCCCCATCTCTCTGTCTCTCTCTCACTCTGTCTCCCCCCGTCTCTCTCCCTCTCTTTCCCCCGTCTCTCCCTCTGTTTCTCCCCATCTCTCTGTCTCTGTGTCTCTCTGTGTCTCTCTCCCTCTGTTTCCCCCCATCGGTGTCTCTCTGTGTCTCCCCCCATCTCGCTCTCTCTCTGTCTCTCTCCCTCTGTCTCCCCACGTCTCTCTCTGTGTCTCTCTCCCCCTGTGTCCCCCCATCTCTCTCTCTCTCTCTGTCTCTCTCCCTCTGTCTCTCTCTCTCTCTCCCTCTCTCTCTCTCTCTCTCTCTCTCTCTCTCTCTCTCTCTCTCTGTGTCTCTCTCCCTCTGTCCCCCCCTGTCTCTCTCTCTCTGTCTCTCTCCCCCTGTGTCCCCCCCCAGTGGGGATGTGTCGCGGGGCGTGTGCCGAGGTGGGCTCGGACACGGAGGCCGTGGCGGGGGAGGGCTTCAAGCTGGGCTGCATCTCCTGCAAGAGGCGGAGCGAGGTGGACGCCTCGGCCACCGTGGACTGGTACTTCAAGGGCAAGGGGGACCTGGAGTTCTCTCATGTGAGTGGTCCACAGCGACACACACACACACACACACACACACACACACTGTAATTTCCCAGCCTGGGATCAATAAAGTATAGCTATCTATCTATCTATCTACACACACACACACACACACCTAGGGAGATGGGTGACGCAACACAACGCCATTTATATCTGTCGGCCATACCTTATCTATCTATTTATCTAGCTAGCTAGCTCTCTCTCTCTCTCTCTCTCTCTCTCTCTCTGTCTGTCTCCATCTCTCTCCACAACACGCTCATCAATCAAACAGTCTCCAATCCTAGGTGGAGGTCACGGCTGGTGGTGCTGGTGCTGGTGGTGGTGGTGGGGGGGTTAGAGCCTGAGAGCCCGGACACGGTGGGTCCCAGGGCCGGTGGCGTTGGGGGCGGGGCTGCGGGGGGGGGGGGGGGGGGGGGAGATGATGGAACATGAGTGGCGTGACCTTGGTCAGCACACGACCCACATCCCCACTCAGCGGATGAAGCCGCGTGCGCGCGCTGGCGTGCTCGCGTATGGATTATTACACAACGCTGTGGACGGGAGGCGGCAGGGCGGAGGCTGACTCTCCACACAAAAAAGGCACCGGGTCTGATTCCCACTGCCCACTCACGTGTCCTACTAGCCACCGGCGCAAAGACGCCCCGACCTCCGTCTGTCGTCTCGTCACGACCGATCTGACTTCACAGAACCAAAGTCGTCATGACAAACGACCAATACGTCATGAGGTACACAGATGAACAGCAGAGTTTGATATTTTATCCCCAAACATCCGGTGATGAAGTCAAAGGGAACGCCACACGCCAAGTGCGGACGTGAAGCCCGCACATGTGGCGCTTTAGGTGGAACGTGGATAGAATCCAATTTTAGTATTTAGGTCAATCCAGCTAACAGAAGCCTGGCAGTAAGACCAAGCCACCGGGGACCACTGCATCTCTGGTGACGTGCACCTTTCAGATAAACGTTTCCTGCCTCAAATGAGTGAGTGTGTGTGTGTGTGTGTGTGTGTGTGTGTGTGGTAGTGTGAATGCCAGAGTGAGCCTAATGGAAAGCGAAAATGCTTCAGCCTCAAGAACGACGGAGCACATGATTACATGTGGCTCTTGTTTTGTTTAATGGCCGGTGCGGTCCTCAGTTGCTCATTAGCTAAGTGCTGAGGTGCCCCTTTGGCAAGGCACCGAACCCCCCTAAGTGCTCGCGACCAATAGGTCTCTGGGCTGTGATGCAGGTGTGGCGGGTTCAATGGACGCATGAAGGGGTTGAGAGCAAGCCCTTCACCAGGGAGGGATGCCATCCACCGTTGTACCCGAGCCAAATTAGAAAAAATAAAAACGCTAAATGAAGTGATGATCTGTAGGCGCCCTTGAGCAAGACGCCTCCAGTATTTTTGGGCCGGACAAACGCCTGACCCCTGCTCCAACCCCCCCCCCCCCCCCCCCCCCCCATCCAGATCTACAACTACGATGAGGAGGGCTCCGTCAAGAGCGAGCAGTTCGAGGACCGCCTGGACTGGTTCGGCAGCAAGCGGAGCAGCGACATCCAGGACGCCTCGCTCTACCTGACCAACGTCACCTTCAACGACTCGGGCATCTACCGCTGCTACGTCAACCGGCAGCTCAACTACGAGTTCTACCTGTTCCAGATCAAGATCAGCAAGGAGGTGCACCTCACCGTGGTGGCAAAAGGTAGCCGCCGCCGCCAGGGCCGCCGCCGCTAGGGCCGCCGCCGCCCGGACAAAAACCCGGTTACAGACAGTACACACCGCGGCGCACAGCACAAGCTTTTTAGTCAATGTATGGAGGAGACCTTATGGAGATATTAGAGGCCGACACTCAAGCTATATTTCCACTGCTACTGTTCAACCTGTACATATACATCTATATACATATACTATACATATATAGCAACCTGTACAATATGAGCTGTAGGCCAATACCAGTATATTTCTATGCTACTTCAGGTCGTGCCAATATTGTATTTCTGTGCTGCTTTAGGTCGTACCAATATGATATTTCGAAGCTGCTTTAGGTCGTACCAATATGATATTTCTATGCTACTTCAGGTCGTACCAATATGATATTTCTAAGCTATTTCAGGTCGTACCAATATGATATTTCTTTGCTACGTTAGGTCGTACCAACATGTTTCTGTGCTGTTATGTCGTAACATGATGTTTCTGTGCTACGTTAGGTCGTACCAAATTTCTATGCCATGTTAGGTCATACCAACACAATGTTTCTGTGCTACGTTAGGTCATGCAAACACAATGTTTCTGTGCTAAGTTAGGTCGTACCAACATGATGTTCCTGTGCTACGTTAGGCCGTACCAACATGATGTTTCTGTGCTACGTTAGGTCATACAAACACGTTTCTGTGCTACGTTAGGTCATACAAACACAATGTTTCTGTGCTACGTTAGGTCGTACCAACATAATGTTTCTGTGCTACGTTAGGTCATACAAACACAATGTTTCTGTGCTACGTTAGGTCGTACCAACATGATGTTTCTGTGCTACGTTAGGTCGTACCAACACTATGTTTCTGTGCTACGTTAGGTCATACAAACACAGTTTCTGTGCTACGTTAGGTCCTACCAACATGATGTTTCTGTGCTACGTTAGGTCATACAAACACGTTTCTGTGCTACGTTAGTTCATACAAACACAATGTTTCTGTGCTACGTTAGGTCGTACCAACATGTTTTTGTGCTACGTTAGGTCATACAAACACAATGTTTCTGTGCTACGTTAGGTCGTACCAAAACTATGTTTCTGTGCTACGTTAGGTCGTACCAACATAATGTTTCTGTGCTACGTTAGGTCATACAAACACAATGTTTCTGTGCTACGTTAGGTCGTACCAACATGATGTTTCTGTGCTACGTTAGGTCGTACCAACACTGTTTCTGTGCTACGTTAGGTCGTACCAACACTATGTTTCTGTGCTACGTTAGGTCATACAAACACAATGTTTCTGTGCTACGTTAGGTCATACAAACACAATGTTTCTGTGCTACGTTAGTTCATACAAACACAATGTTTCTGTGCTACGTTAGGTCGTACCAACATGATGTTTCTGTGCTACGTTAGGTCGTACCAACATAATGTTTCTGTGCCCCCCCAGCCACCAGAGGGACGGCCTCCATCGTGTCCGAGGTGATGATGTACGTGTCCATCATCGGCCTGCAGGTGTGGCTGCTCATCGAGATGATCTACTGCTACAGGAAGATCTCCGCGGCTGGGGAGGAGGCGCTGCGAGAGGCCGCGTAAATATCCACCACACGCGCCCGCTGTCACGCACACGCATATACATACACATACACAAGCACAGACACACACACGCATATACATATACATACACACACGCATATACAGACACATATACAGACACATGCACATATATACATACATACATATACACACGCACACACGCATATACAGACACATATACACACACACACACACACATATACATAGATATACACACGCACACACGCATATACAGACACATGCACACACATACACACACGCACATGCACACACACACGCATATACATACACATACACATGCATACACACACACGCATATACATACACATACACATGCACACACACACACGCATATACATACACATACACATGCACACACATGCACATACACATGCACACACACACACACATATATATACATACATACACACACACACGCATATACATACACACATACACACGCACACGCACCAGGGAGTGTGTGTGCTTTCATTGAGGTTTCAGGTTCATGTTTATTTTTGGATAAACAGGCCATTAGACGGTCCATTGAACTGCCCAAATGTACGTTTACAATGTAAATGAAATGTTGTTTATATTTGTACAACATATAATACATATACTATACATATATACAGACTTTATATATATCATTATTTTTTTATATTGAATACATATTGATTGTACATATTGATATTGATTAAGACATATTGATTGTACTTGTAAGTTTTCTATTTTGGATTCTTTCGGCATTTTGTAAAACCTCAGCCTACTCTGTAACCATCCAGCCGTTGAGATAACCACGCAGGCAGCACCTGTGATGTTTTGAAGTGAACCTGAGTGTACATAACAGGCACATGCATGTGGGGCTCCGCGCCGCCCATGCATGCCGTCCTCCTGTGTGTGTTAACCTGCATCTTCTTCACTGTGAACCCAGTGCTCCCCTCGCCGCCCTCGACCGCTGTCTGTCTCTCTGTCTCTCTGTCTCTCTGTGTCTCTCTGTGTCTCTCTGTGCCACTAACTCCTCCTCCTGTCCTCCATTGTGCCCGCGTGTGCGCTGCCTCTCCCTCGGTGTCACTGTTGTCTGGTGTGTCGTGCTTCCCACCTGCCGCCTGTCATGTTTCCTCCTTGTCAACCCTTCTTCCTCCTCCTCCTCCTCCTACTACTACTCCTCCTCTTCTTCCTCCATCAACGTTGCTCCTCCTCCCTCTAGTAAAAACCAAACTCATCCAACTGTAAGTCACCACGCTGGCCTCGCTCAGCTGGCCACTCCGACTCCTGTTTTCATGTTCAAAACGCATCTTTTCTGTCAACGTGGCGAGACCGTGGGTGTGGGCTCACCCGGTGTGTGTGTGTGTGTGTGTGTGTGTGTGTGTCTGTGTGTTTGCACTGGTCTCGTCTGTAGAAATGCTGAGTATTTAGCGATCGCGTCGGAGAGCAAAGATAACTGTGCTGGAGTGCAGGTTGGAGACTAATGCAGGTAGGACTCGACGTCTTGACGTTTCAAAATCACTTTGGATGACTCTTGTTACCTGACTGGGTGAAATATTACACCACCGCACCTCCACTGAACCTTTCTGATCAAATCTGGAGGGGGAGTGTCAGCAAATGGAACCTAATGGAATTTAAACGATTTCACTTGGAGTGAATTTACGACTAACAATGACTAACTGCAATTGTCAATTAACAAAAACAAAACACACTTGAAATGATTCCCATACTTCACGCTGGTGTGCGGCCTGGTATGTGTGTGCGTGTGTGTGCGTGTGTGTGTGTGTTTGGCGTGCGTGCGTGCGGGTGTCTGTGCGTGTGTGTGTGTGTGCGTTTGGTGTGCGTGCGTGCACCAGGCCGGCGAGACGCGCGGTTGAAACTCCGAGGGCGGCCATTTTCTTTTCAGTCGCCGTGTTGTGGTTTTCTTTCCGTTCCAGAGCTCAGCTGCTGCCCGCCGACGCCGGCGACACCCAGACAAGCTAGGAGGCCTCCAGACCGACTCCTCTCCCCCCCCCCCACCTCCCGCCCTCGCCCCCCACCCCCCACCCCCGCGTCTGTATCACCCTCCCTCCCCCCCCCGCTCTCCCCCGTTACGCAGAACACAGAAGGACACGGGACGACGAGAGGCCGCGCATGGTACCAGCATTGTATATTACGACACGAGTTTAAAAATGCACATGAAAGCATGTACTGCACAAGCATCCGTCTCCCCGCGCATTTACTTTGGATATCTCCTCTTTCTATATTAACTGTAAACATACATGAGTGTTTGTGGGACCACATGTATTTAAGCTGTTCATAGTGCTGCGGGTGGCGAGGCTCATGGCTTAGGACGTAGGATGTGGTGGACTTACGTTAGGCTGGCTGTCCTCTCGGGCTGAACGAGTCCTGCTAGATGTCCATGTCAATGACACTTGATCATGTACTAAATAAAATCCCTTAAATACCCCGTGTGACGGAGCCGCTTCCTTACTGACCACAATCCACTCGTTAGCGTTGATAAGAATATTTGTACTCTGTATGAATAACAACGTGATTGGTTGATTGGTGTATCATTTTTTTTTTTTTTACGATGACATATTATGAAGGATTTCTTCTTTGGAATCCTGGACAGAAAGTCACGGAAGATAAGAGATAAGATAACATAAGAGATTCTGCTGTTTCGCCGATCTGATCCACAGGGGTCACAGTAGGGCAAACTACTGCCAGACAGCTGCGAACCGAGACCACCCCCCCCCACCGCCAATCATAGGCCGCTAGCGCTAACAGGGC
Source organism: Urophycis tenuis (assembly GCA_036785325.1). Lineage (NCBI taxonomy): Eukaryota > Metazoa > Chordata > Actinopteri > Gadiformes > Phycidae > Urophycis > Urophycis tenuis. The sequence continues at coordinate 3,347,765 of JAXIVH010000019.1, read as the reverse complement.
TAGCATTAGCTTAGCGACAGCTAGCCCCTCCCAACAGCAACAGCGGTCACATGAGACAGCATCAGAGCAGCTTTACACAGCGGCTTTGACGTCAACACAGCAGGGATCCCACTCTGGGGGAGAGAGCCTTTCTTTATTTAATATCTAAATCCTCACATACATCGTCTACACGCCCACAGGCCCACACTGCCTGTCTGGGATTAAGAAAACGCATCTTATCGCACCATGAAACCAGTTTATTTTCATTCTCGCCCTAATCCCCCATTTTAACAAAGTAACCCCCACCAGAAAATGCTAACATCTTCAGACTGGGGGGTGGGGGTGGGGGGGTGGGGGGGTGTGGCTACAGCTGCAGAACGCACTCGGTCCCGGGGTACTGGGGCAGGTTGAGCTGGTACCTCTTCTCCAGCCCTGGGGGGACGAAGCGCCCGCCCAGGAAGTGGTAGCGCCCCCTGAAGAGGGCGGCCGACTTCTTGGGCGCGGTCAGCGAGATGAGGGTGTCCGGCTGCAGGCCGTCCGGGCTGCCCTGCTCCACGTCCCAGCCTGCGGACGCACACGGCGGCGTGATGATGTCACAAGGCTGTTTAAACTGAGGGCGAGCGGGCGGGCGGTCGTGGTGTCCCGACTGCTAGCAGAAAGGTTCTAGGTTCTGAGCTCGATGCCCACACACCCCCCCCCCACCCCCCCCCCCCCCCCCCCCGGTCTAAAGTGTGTGTGTGAAAGGTGACTTGGATGTGAGAATGGATCCACAGTACGGTCAAGGTCTACAGTACATGTATGCAAGTCACATGAAGAAGATGTGTTTTCACTGGAGGACTTTCAATCCTCCATTCTAATGCAGTCTGAATTCTAGATCTAGAATTCTAAATCAATACAAATGAATATTTACCATTTAGGTTTTGTATACATTATACAATGCCACATGCGGTAATCATATGACAAAAGAACTTCATAGGGAAATAAAGAAAAATGCACCCACAGCACCGTGTAGATAAAGATAAGACAAAAAGGCATCCACCAACAAACAGCATACAATATGAATCCCTGCCCAGCTCGGCGCTCCATTCGCTGGGTCTGGCGCCCCCCCCCCCCGCCACCCACCTGAGGGGATGTCGATGCTGGCCACGGGCACGGTGGCATCCTTCAGGACCCCCAGGATGGAGCCGAAGGGCTCCCGGACGGCCCCCGAGAAGCTGAAGCCAAAGATGGCGTCGACCACCAGATTGTAGGCCTGGTCGATCACCTTGGCCTGGGGAGACAGATAGACAGACAGCCAGGCAGGCAGGCAGGCAGGCAGGCAGACAGACAGACAGACAGACAGACAGACAGACAGAAGAGTTAGACACAGCGACACTGAGGACACCCAGACGGACGGACAGATGGAGGGACCGGAGGAGGTGGAGGAGAGGGAGGAGGATAAGGGGGGAGGAGGGGGATAGAGATGGGGGCAGATGAGAAGAGGAAATGGTAGGAGGAGGGTAGAGGAGACAAGGAGGAGGAATATGAGAATAAATAGGAGGTGTAGAAGGAGTAGAAAAGAAGGAGTGAGGAGATAGGAGGAGGTGGAGGAGAAAGGGGAGGAGCAACAGAAGAAGGAATGGAGGAGAAGATAAAGAGGGAGGAGGCGACCAAGCGGGAGGAGGTTAAGGAGGTGCTGGAGGTGAGGAGAAAGGGAGAAAGGGGGAGGAGAGGGGAGACGGGGTACAGACAGACAGACGCACACCTCGGGCATCTCAGACAGGAAGGGGATGTCCATCTTCTCACACTGCGTGGTTAGGCCCTGGAACAGGGGCTTGTTTGGCCTCTTGGGGTACAGGATGGTCGGCTCGTAGCCCTACGGCAAGCCACAGGGGACAACAAGGCCGTCAATTAACTTTGACCAAGGTGCGCCAGTATTGATTCTATACTATTGAGGACTTTAAAGGTGGTCAGGCTCAACACAAGTGTAATACAGAGTATCCAACCACGCAAAATACGTTTGATTTCAGGAGCTCCACGTGCGGCCATTTTAGATATGAATGAGGAATACACACAACACAAAAAGCATTTGTATACGCTGTACTGTAGAGAGTGCAGAGCGGCTTCAAGCGGCTTAAATAGGAGGATCCGTGACAAAGTGACTCTGACGTGGGCGGACACCGCGTTGACCCGACCGACAACAAAGCCATAGAAGAGTTCACGCCACTGTTTGGACAGCGTCTCTCTGTTCACGTCCCCTGCAGGTAAACACGGTAATTCAGAGATGTCCTGACCCCTGTGTTTACAGAGCTTAGCCGGCGAGGCGCAGCTAAGTGTTGTTCTCATGGCCTCGCCATTCATTTCACATTTCACCGAAAGGAGGGGACTCGGCCGTGTGCTGAGGTGACCTTTTAGAGGAGACGCGCTCGGCGAGTTTAAAATGTCGAGCGCAGCTAAATGAGCCCGCGGTGTTTTCAGCTGAGGCCGGGATTAAAAAACACACACGCCTGCAGAAAAAAAAAGGCAAACTTTGTAGGAGGTAAAACGGAATGTTCCCACTGCGTTCTATTGATACATTTAGTGACGTAAAAAGACCTGCCAACTTTATTCCTGAGGAATGTTATGGGCTGAAAACTAAATTAAGTTGTTCTTCCTTGGAAACCGGGGAAGGGTTGTTGCACGGACCATAAAAAGAGACGTAAAAACACGCATAAAATGTGTTTGTAAAACCGACATTTTGATATGGATATACAACTGATATTCTATTGGTACTTTTAGTGGTTTACATCCAAGGCTTGTGCTCCAGGGTTTTATTCAATCGATTCATCCATTACGCAAATACTAATATTTCTCAAGAGCGTCCCTATTGAACCCGTGTGTTGTTTGCACTGAAAGTGGCATTCTGCAGACGCCGGCCACTCACAAAGAGCTTGAGATGTCGCGCGCAGACCAGCCCGTCTCCGCCGTTGTTCCCCGGACCGCAGACCACCAGCAGGGAGGGTCTGGCCTGGACCAGGGACGTGAGTGGGTAGGCCTGCGGGGGGGCCGGGAGGACAAGGTGCAGGTCAATACCAGGGAAGCTACGGCTGGAAGCCCCGTGGCCAGCAGGAGGGTGCACGCGCACAGACGGGGCAGACAGACAAAGGGACGGACGGGAGGGAAGGGAGGGACGGACAAACAGGAAGGTAGACGGATAAACCCTGTAGAGTCAGACAGACAAACAGACACATCTAGGCAGACAGACAGACTGACCGCGAGTGTTCACAAATCAAACTTTGCAGGATCAATAATACACATCTCTGATATCCTGTTTCTCGAGGAAACATATCACATGACGGAACCAAGGTCATCGCTCCCGATCATCCTTCTCATCCACTCAGATCTTCCCCACTGACACACACACGCACGCACACACATGCACCCCTCAATGTAAGCTAGCTTGCTGGAAGTGTGGCTCCCCCTGGGGGTGGGCCTGAGTCATAGTCTAGCAGTTAGGGTGTTCGACTCCCAAGCAAGAGGTTGTGAGTTCAATCCCTCAGTCCAGGCGCGTAGCCACATGAGGGCCAATGTGGGCCAGTGCCACTATGATTGGCAGCTGGCCGACCCTATCAGAAGTGCCCGGCATTTACTTGAAATTCAAGGAACGAAAAAATAGTCCATAATAATGCCATACAAAATTGTGTGAGATCAATTTAGTTTCAATAAAGTATAATCATTTTCAAATATTGGAAAGAATGCTCTTTTTGTTCATTTTTAATATTCTGCACTTCATTTTGATTGGGTAAAGCTATGTAGGCGGCTGCAGCGTGCGTCTGTTAGGTGTAAACAATCGTTGGAGGCTCACAATCAATCACACTCAGCACGCACGCACCGAATCGAAAATCCCTGAACTGTTTGTTGAACTCAATAGCCTTCTTGGTTAGAAGTTCTCTTATGTTTTGTAATTTTGATTAGTAGGCTTCAGAATCAATGTATTGTTTTTTTTTTGGTAATATACAAAGCGCTTGCAATCGCCTACAACCTTAGTCTGGGGTAAGTTTTCGTTCATATTTAGCACAAGCTATAGGCTATGGTTCTCAAGTATTTATGTTTTATGTTAAAGTCACATGCATGCATGTTGTGCCTTAAATCCCCCGGGGATGAAGTAGGCTACAATCTAAATATCAATGTTGCCTATTATTGTTTGTCATTTATTGTCTGATCAGTGATGAAATCACATGCTGTTTTGGGACAATTGCGGTAATGCTTATATAGGAATAATAAAATTAAAAAAAAGGTTTAAAAAAATAGTGGCCCACACTAATTTGCAAAAGTCCACACTGTTGAAAAATCCTGGCTACGCCACTGCCTCAGCCTCTACCTGTTCATTAAGGACATGTATCTGAGTTTCTCTTGGCTGAGCACAGAGGTCTCACCTTGGAGATGGCCGTTGCACAGCTCAGACCAGCCAGCTCCATCAGCTGGTCCACGCTGAAGCCGTACTCCGTAAACAGCTGCTGGTCGATGTTCTGCGCTTCCTCCTGCCTGTCAATCACGTCAACAACCCCGCCCCTCCGGGTTAGCCAGCAGTGACAAACAAGTTTCTGACACCATGTTTTTTTTAGAGACGTCACGCAACACTTTTTGTAGATTGATTTTGTAGTTACTCCAGTTTTGATGGATGAAGGCTGCGTGTGTATATACAATTCACAATTATTGGAACCTAGTGGTGTAGACAGTGTTGTTGTTTAATCACCCCAAGTATTTGATGGACTGCGCCATTCTAGATGATTGTCCGCTACTGAAACACTGCGTGCGGTCCTTGTTTGGCGCAAGAGCAGAAGCGCACGCCGACCCTCTCTGGGCTCTTGACGTCACCAGCAGCCCGATCCCGAACAGAGCGCGTAGACTCAGCATCCAGGCGGGACAGCAGGCGCACCTGGTGGGACTTGAAGCGCACCTGGTGGACGGAACATGGAGGGCTCTAAACAGTGACTTATGTTCACCTGCGGGCTGGACGCGTTCGTTTTTTTGACGTGAATAATGTATGTACAAAAATGCACATTGATCACAACGTTTGTGTTCAATTTGAGACAACTTGGACAACAACACGAGTTTAGTGAATGAGAGAGTGACATTTTCGGTGTGGCATTTGACCTTTTTTTTGTGATAATTGACACTCACCAAATCTTAACTTTGCCTGACAGCTATTATACACGATCCAAAAATCTACTTGTCTACTTGTTACATCAAGAATTGCATAAGGACAGCAATGCAAAGCACTGTTTTGGTCGCCAGCGTAGACTACTTCCTGGTTTATGCACTTTCAAATTAAAAGCCGTATTCTTTCAAAATAAAGCTCTATCTCGGCACAAAGCTCACAGAAAGGATTTATATATTGGATTTTCCATGCATCCCACTCTCTATTTTAATTCAATGTTGTTCTGGAACAATCCTTACGTTCTATTCTGAAATAAACCCAGTGAAGTGCTTTTATTTATAGTATTGGTGTGATTAACTGCATAATTATTCTTGTTCAATATTTCATTCATAGGCCACATTGATTTCGTGACTGCAGTCAAATGTATACAGTTCATCATCCACTCACAGTAAAAAAAAAAGAGATAATATTCCAACTAATTATGCTACCAATGGGTCACAAAGTATCAGAGTCCAGGACACAAGTGTTTCATGAAAATTGTTTTTATTGTCCAAAAAAATATTCTTGTGGGCGAAAATGGATTCCGTAAACACAATTCAAGTTGATTTTATAAGACAGACGGTGGCCCTCTGAAAATATTCTCCATGTTGATTTTAGCCATAACAAATCACTTGGAAATTAAGAAAATACAAAGCAGTACAAAGGGTAACTAACATATAGTGTAGGAGCCTAACTGGCTCACCCTGAAGCTACAGTACAAAAGAACATCTAACACTACACGACTATCACTTTCCCCTCTTCCGGTACGTTTGTCTGGAATACAAAGGAATATAAAAAATAGTGGTACCCACTAGAGCACAAGTAGGCAACAGAGAGAGGACACAGAATGTTGGTCGAGGCTAATTCCACGCCCCCCTGCCTAGAACACAGAACAGGGAGAACCCTCCATCACTTCCTTAGTCACAGATATGGAACGCATGCATACAGACATGATAATAGCATATGAAACGCCCTCTAAGGTATACGTTGTCTTGAGTTATAAAAAGAAAAGCGATGCTCTCTCCATCCTGCTCCGGAAGGGGGGGGGGGGCTTTTGCAGATGCTTCCGGCGGCTCCGCGGCCTCACATGATGGGGCAGTTCTCCACCCTGACTCCACCCTGAGCAACGGAAACACAAACACAACGGCAACAGAGGAGTCAGCGGCTGTGAGCGGTTGGAGAACGACCTCCTCATCAACAGTTGGACCGGTTTGCCCTCACGCTCCTGCGTCGCCCGCCAACACACACACACAGCGAAAAAAAGTCCCGACAACACAAAGCAATTATGTTTTATGTACACAAGGGTTTACAGTATACATTATACAGTATTTAAATGTTTTATAGGGCATGCATGCACAAATACAATTAAGAAAACCACAAACCTATGCTATTAAACTAATTGGAGTAATGTCAATTGAACTATTATACCATTTCTATAATTGTTAAATAAAACAAAGATGTAAAATTAAAACACTTCTACAGTTGCCTATATATATCTGTATATATATATATATATATATTAGCCTACACACAACAGAGTTGACAATCAATGTCGACGCCGCTGAATTCAAACCCAGCGTCAACAACATTCTCATCTTCGAACGCAGAGACGGCACGCTAACGCTAACGCAGAGCGCTAGTCCACGCCGACGCTAACGCTAACGCCGGCCGCGTGCGCGCGGGGGGCACGCGGGGGGGGGTCCCACCTTGCGAGGCGTGCTGCCGCTGACCACGTAGGACTGGGGCAGCAGCCCCTCGGAGATGCCGCCGCTGCGGAAGGAGCGGGAGGCCGAGGTCACCGAGCAGTTGGAGGACTTGTCCGGAGAGAGGCCGCAGGACCCGCACACCACCGTGCGGCTCCGCAGGTTGTACTCGCCGTCCGCGCAGGTGCTGTGCGCCACCTGGGAGGGGGGGGGGGAATGCGTGTTAGCTAACGAGCAGTTGTAGGCGCGCAGAGACTGAAGCTGACGCCGCCCGAGTCTCTCACCATGTCCTCGTCGTCTTCGTCGAACTGCGTGCGGGTGACCTTCCTCATCGCCATTTCCTGGATGGAAACAGGGGGAGGAAGTTTAGCTTGTGAGTTGAGGAAACGCCGAAGAGTTTTCCCTCATAGGGGGAGGGGGGGGAGGGGGGGGGACAATGTATAGCTTTGTTTATGTTCTCTTTGCCTCGTGGTTATTAATAAAGTATCACACAGCAGGTGCTTCCATTCACCGCCGTCTGAGTCACTGAGTCATTGAGTCACTGAGTCATTGAGTCACGTATGGACGATGACATTAGCAGCTTTTGTTATGTTTTGGGTTGGCATGGAAACGTTGGCATGGCAACCGTTATCAAACTGTATATGTGACGGTACTTGTGGTCCATTCAATAGGAGGTGAAAAGTCCCCTGTTTTAAAATACCTCTCCGTTGGCGTTGATCAGGGTGGTCTGGAACTGGTCCCCGGTGCCCCAGGTGGTCTGGGTCTTCCACACCAGGTCAGATGGAGGGTTGTTGGTTCCACCGGCCGTAGAGGACCAGATCTTCACCCACCAAGGGGGGGGGAAAAACAAAAACACAAACCAATCGTTATTCAGGGCATTCATTCAGCGACCTGGGCGTGTATTTCAGGGTCACGAGGTGACCGGCGGACGGCCGTACCGTGACCCTCTGGCCGGCCTTCAGGGTGAACTTGGCCGGGAACTTGAAGGCGATGGCGGGGGCGGAGCCCACCTGACGCTTCACCTGCCAGTTCCCCAAGTTCTGGTCCTGGGAGAGAGAGAACCGCGAAGGTGTGAGGAGGAAGCTCGAGGGGGGTCTTTTAGATTCACCGTGAGATACGCTACGTGTTACACACAACCAAGAGGAACCAGAACTAAGATCTAACTCGACCCGTTAGTTAGCATCGCCAT
>JAXIVH010000019.1:3317236-3334736 GCA_036785325.1 Urophycis tenuis | reverse complement strand
GTCTGTCAGGAAACACACAAACTACATTTCACAAACTTTTCATAGCCAACGTGGCATAGGATATTTGAGTGGTTTTTGTTGCCTTGTTAAAAAAAAAAAAAAAAACGTCAATAAAAGACAACCTCCCAAAATACTCTTTCACATGGTTGCCGGGGGTTACCTTGGCGATCTGGGCCTTGAGGTCGCGGACCTCGGCCTCCAGGTTGCGTTTCTCGCTCAGCGCGGTGGTGAGGGAGGCATCCTTGGAGTTCAGCAGGGCCTCCAGGTCCTTGAGTCTCAGCACAGCCGTGGCCAGGTCAGACTCCTTCTTGGTGTTCCTGCAGGGAATCAGCAGAGTAGCAGCTGATGTTGTTGTTGTTGTTGTTGTTGTTGTTGTTGTTTGCTAAAGCTTTTTTTTATTTTTTTTATTGAGTTTGGGGAGTCACGGGGTGACCTTAATCAGCATCTCTGAAAGTTAGGGAAGAGTTTGAGAAGGTAGCAACTGAAACCAAATCAGATCCCAAAATGGAGAACTCCATTCAAAAGAAATTGAAATGATAGACTTCTCCAAAACGCTCGACCACACAGCTCTTTACTGCTGACTGCTATGGAAACAACACAGATCCACAACACACACAACCCTTAATGAGAACGCTTTATTTATTTTTGCTCTGCATCTTGGCAGGAGACGGGATTCCTTGAGTTTCCTCTCAACGGACGGGCGGAATAAAACCTGGTAGCTATTTAAGGACCGGCTGGGGGCGTGGTGGTGGTGGGGGGGGGGAAGCCTGGCTGGTGTTTAACCGAAGGCGGGGCCTCGCAGTTTCCAGCGGCTGCCTGTGACTCATTGTCCCCATTTCATCCCACTGCGCTGATCACGTGTCCCGCTAGCCACAAGCCGCTAACCGCTGGCGTCTGGGCTAAGACACGGCTGCCATGGCAACCGTGGCCAGGCTTAGCCAAACACTCTTTTGCCATCTTCTCAATATTTATGGAAAAGTAATGGAGGGGGAGGATGGGGAGGGGGGAGAAGTCCTTTAAACAGTGCCACGTATTGTACATATAATGATTACAGAAGGGAAGGAAGAAAAGGAGCGAGAGAGAGAGAACAAGAGAGAGCGAGGGAGAGCGAGCGAGAGAGAGAGAGAGAGAGCGGGAAAGACTTAGTCATCAGGGCCTCGATGGGGAGAAACATTTTCTTCTGCGGGGTAGAAGCAGGATGCTAAAATGTGAGGAGAAGTGTGCATGCTATAAAAGGGAGTGGTCCAGGATCTCGCTCTCTGCCTCCACTGCTGTGTCTCAGAGTAAATACACGAGTAACCAGGAGTTGCGAAGCTTGCAGGACGAGACCTGCACTAACATCTGCTGTACGGTGTGTGTGTGTGTGTGTGTGTGTGTGTTCAAGGCTCTACACGGTGAGCTGTTGTGAAAGACGTTCACAAGTCCCAGACAGACGTCTCTCTTGGTCCTCTGATGGGTTTTTGGTTGAATGAAGATGTTCTGCCAAGCATGCAGAGGGGGGTTTTAGGAGCCTCAGGGGCGGGGCCACAACTCATGATGAGCGGCGGAATTCGTTTTATTTGGCAACCGTTGCTACGGGTCTGTTTGCCTATCAATTCTCTGTGATGATTCATTCGCAGATCAACCATTAAAGCTTCCATGTGTGTGTGTGTGTGTGTGTCCCGAGCCGGGAGGGGCGTGGCCTACAGGCTTTCCCTGGAATGACTAAAGAGGAACAATGGCTGGGATCTCGTGCCATGAGGACACAAGGCACGGGGGGGGGGGGGGGGGCTACCTGGCCTTCAGCTCCTTGTAGTCCTCGCGCACCTTGCTGAGCTCCAGCTGCAGCCGCGCCCGCTCCTTGGCCACCGAGTCCAGGGTCTGGCGGGCGTCCGCCAGCTCCGTCTCGTAGGCCGCCTTCATGCCCGACAGCTCGCGGGTCACCTCCGACTCGGACTCGGTGATGCGGAGCCGCAGGCCGGCGTTCTCCGACTCCAGGGAGCGCACCTTGTCGATGTAGATGGCCAGCCGGTCGTTCAGGTTGCAGAGGTCCTCCTTCTCCTGGAGACGGGTGATGCGGTTGGGGGAGAGCGGGGAGCTCACGCCCCTGAGTGTGTTCTTCGCCGGGGTTGCCATGGTCCCTGTGGAAGGAAGGAAGCGCGGTGGAGACGCATTTTGAATGCTAAGATACGAGTACGGGGGTTCCACAGTTAGCTTTTGGAACTTTACGAAGACTTTTGTGAAAAATGCTAAATATGCTAAAAATGCTAAAAATGCTAAAGAGCAATTGTTTTAAAATGTGACCCTGCATTTCTGTACCTGCAAAAATGGCCAAGCTGAGCCGCCATTGGCTGGGGGCAGGTGTTAGTTAATATGGCCCACGCAAGGGTTATCACTAGTCGTCAAAGATTTTCAAAATGGCGTCATCTGACGCCAACTGGTAGTCAGAGCGTGGCATGACAGCGTGAGCAGATTCCAAACCCACCAGTCACCCAGACTAAGAATGTACTGTATATACAGTATAATGAAATGTGTACGGTAGGCTGAACTAAGCTACATATTTAAAAAATGAAAACTGGGAGGCTTTTCTACATTTTAAATAGGCCTTTGTAAATTATCTATCACAGTCGAAATTAGATTTTTGGAGAAAGTAACGTGCTCGAAAACAATAATGACAATACAACTTTAACTTTCCCACTGGGAAGGAATGTTGTTTTAGTGGAACAGGCTATAACTCTTGATACTCCCAATACCTCATATTCTCAGTTAAACATTTTCCACTTTCTATCAAGGTGTGAACTTACATAACGGTGTGACATAGCAAGACAGAGCAAGTTAAATATTGCGCTAATCACGGAAGGCATCTTGCCTGTGGAGATTGTGGCACGGGAGTGGTCGACTCCACCCTTGGTGCTCCACCCAAAGCGGGGGGCACTGCTTTTACCTTTCAAACTAAAAAAATAAATAAAAAAAACCTCCACAACGTTCAAGGCCTTTTCGACTCACCTTTCGATCTGAAGTCAAATGACACAAGTAGGGTGCAGAAGATGTTGGTGTGAGATGTTTCAAGTTATTCCAGTGGGAAGTTCTTGCTGGGCACTCTAATTCTAACCCTCTAACAGTCTGTGAGACTGCTCTGACTAAGCGCCACTGTCTCCGTGCCCATATAGGAAAGAATGAGATGGGAGGAGAGGGAGGCCGGCCTTGTGCGTTTCAGTCCTCGTAGCTTACTGGTCCTCATTCAAGTCCTGCTTCCCTCTCTCTCTCCCCCTTGTTCTCTTCCCCTTTTCTCGCCATATCTCCCCTCTCTCTACACCCTGCGATAACTGTATGACTAAGTGACCTTCGATTGTTATCGAGATATTCATACGTTTCTATGCAGGAGAGTTGCCAACACAGTACAAACATTGTCCAAGGCCAGTCTGATGAGTCATTAGTGACTTCTGGATAAAATCGTTGTGTTTTATTCTTTGACTTGCATTGTTTGGATGTGTTTCAAAGTGAATGGCTGCAATAAATAAAATAATAAATTAAATCATATTTACATAAAAAAAAATGAATGCAATGTTAGGCGCGCTCGCACGCGCGCACACACGCACGCACGCACACGCACGCACGCACGCACACACACACACACACACACACACACACACACACACACACACACACAGTATTACATCTATTAGTCAGTAATATCTATCTATGTGTACACCCAATATAGTAGTATTGTGTTGGCTCTAACTTCCCCATGTGAGAACGATTAGCAGAGAATGTTGGAAGACGTTTGGCGTTCAGTCGGAAACCAACGATGCTTCTTTTGATTTGAATTGGGACTATTTTCAGGAGGTTCATGCATTCATTTTTGTTTCTGATGAATGACATGGGTAGGTGCTGTAAGGTATATTTTCAACAGAATAATAGCCCATATACAGAGAAAATAGTAGGAGTGGTATAGATGGTGTATGCGTTACGGCACGACGCTAAACGAAACTCTTACGCGAGAGTTTCGGCTTACGCGATATGTACATTTCCTAAGGTGTTAACTGCGGGGAGCATAAAAAGAAACACGTTTACGGCGTAATTTTAATGCGATCGTGAATGTGAGCTTTGAAAAGCCTCATGCGTCGTGTCTGCGGCGGACAGCGAGTGGAGCAGGCTGTCATGTGGTTTGGTGGAAAACACGGATTGGATCCCCGTGGTCACCTGGGCAGAGTACTTGAAAGCAACACTGTTCGATATTTAAAACTGTTTTCTACCTGTCTGATTTCGTTTTAAATGAACCAAACGTGATAGACTGAATTATTTAAGAACAAAACTGTATCCGTGAGCGTTTTAATGACCACATTAAAAAAGTACATCTTACTTTAAATTGCCTTTAATTCACTTTTGTATCCACTGACTTCATGACAAGCGTGTGTACAGGTTGCACGGGCTATTTACAAATGCATACGAACACACTTTTGAGTTATATTTCTATTTCTCTGGCTAATCAATAGTGGACTCCAGTCCATCTTTTAGAGCTCGCTACCAGCCGCCAGCAGCGGATAAACTGCAGCTGCGAATCGAGACTAGCGCTGGGAAACAATACGGAACGAGGAAAACGGGAGACACAAAGTAGACCATCTGACAACAACAACAACAAAAAAGCAAACCCCGAATCGTTACTACGACGACATCACATCCCAGATCGTTTAAAAATACCAAAAAAACATATCACGTTTCCAATCCACGAAATAGACCCGTTTTTAATCAGAGGAAAGGCGACACGGTCGACGCAAGGTCGTTGCGAGAAGACGAGTGTGCGTCCGCAGCTCCGCAGCGGTCTCCATTTTAGCTCGTCGCCCGGTGGCTGCCTCACGTGTCCCGGACGGTCTCCCTCACATGACCCGTGTGTTTGTCCCCGTGATCAGCGCCTCCATCTCCCTATATATACCAGTGTCGCCGAATATCGCGTTTTAAAAAACCGCAACCTTCATGGATATGCTCGAACAGAGTTTGGACAGCTCGACGAGGTAAGACTTCGCCTTGTCTTTTTACACTCGGTGTTAGCAATGGCTACCCCCCGGCCTAGCCCCCAAAGTCACCATTTTCTCCCCGCTTCGATATGTAATACAACTTAACAGGACATGTAGTAAGATAGAAAGCGGTTTTTTTTTCTACTCTAATGGTATTCTATTTATTTCGCTGCAAATCCACGACCGGGTGCTATTGGCCGGGTTATGGTTGCAGGCTGGCTTGTAGATGCGGTTTGATTGTGTGTTGTTATACACTTGATGGGATTACTCTGCTGCGGGCTGTCGGTGGAGTTGTTGGTGGGGGGTGAAAGGCAGCAGAGCAGCGGGAGAGTTTGGCGTGGGTCAAACGCCCCCCCAAAACAAGCCGTCACACACCGCATCCCACGGAGATGGGCTTAGGCACTAAACGAGGCTCCTAACCCAATAACACAGTAGTTGGTAGTTGATGGGCGTCGCTGTGTGGAGTGCTTATCAGTGGTGGTTTTTATGTACAACTGCAACAAATGCCAAATTAAACCGCTCTTGAAATAGAGTGCATTTACTGAATCCTACGTCTCCCCTTTTTAATTGATCATTCATTGTTTTGTTTTTTACCCGAGATGTGTGTGTGTGTGTGTGTGTGGAATGGTTTCTGCGCCAGGGAAGTGGCATGTATAAATGTTAAGAGGCCCCTGGGTGCAGCGTAGCTGATGGGACCCTTGAGGGAAGGGGGAGTTTGGGTCGGGACCATGTAACCTACTGCCTAACGTTATCTCTCCTCCCCAGTCACGACAAACAGGAAACTGAAGAGGTTGTCCAGCTGCAGGAAGGTAATTCTATTGATTTTATTAACATCAAAATGGTAAACGGAACAGTCATTTAAAGAAGCTGGATGCTTGCAGCACAAACACTGCTTGGCCCCGTGGATTAATTGAAACCTAATTATTCTTCATTATTATGGGCTGCTTTGCCTTCAGGGGAAACGGTGGGAGCGGAAGAGCAAACGGCAGTGACCATCGCCAGTGTCCAGCAGTCTGCGTTCGGAGAACATGTCCAGTACCAGTTCCGCACAGAGAACAGCGGTGGGCAGGTAGGTCTCCGGCCTCTTGGACGCGCTGCTCTCACGTTACGACAGCTGGACGGTGCGGTTTGCCTCGCTAATGACACATGGAGCACACAGATGGAGCCTCTGGTGTGACTCCATGAGGACGTGGATTGTTTACTTCTCTGCGTGTTCGTTTTAGGATTCACTAAGCTCTTCCCTCGCAGGTTTTTCATGCGTTGAGGTCATTCTTCCCCCCGAGTTCGTTTACACTGCGGCTGCTGAGGCACCAGCCCAGAGCTGTAGTGCTTTCACACCCGCAGCGCAAACACCCGACCAATAGTAATAAATTACATCTGCTCCGTGTAATGCAAATATTTGAAAGAAATGGGATGGGTTTCCCAGTGCTGACCACGGCGGGCCCCGCCCCCGCCCCCCCCCCCCCCCCCCCCCCAGGTGACCTACCGTGTCGTCCAGGTGTCGGACGAGCACATCGAGACCACCGCCGACGGAACCGGCGCCGTCAGCGTGGTGTCCGCCGCGGCCTTCGCCGGCGCCCCGCAGGCTGTGGCCCAGGTGAGCAGCAATTCCATTCAAAAGTAAATTAACCGATTCAAAATGGCCTCCGCGCGTCTGGAAGCAGCAGCAGCAGCAGCAGCAGCAGCACGCGGCCTTCTTCTGTGGTGTGTCCACCAACCAACGGTCGTTTGCTTCTGACGCGTCTTGGTTCCTCCGTCACCACAGTGGGGGAGGGGGGGGGGGGGGGGGGGGCGACCTTGACTTTTAGCGCTTTGAGCCCCGAGTTATTTTATAGTTATATTTTATAGTTATATTTTATAGTTGTTGTTTACGTGTTTTCAGTTGAGATGTACAGGACATATATGTATTGTAGCGGTTGGGGGTCTGCCAGCCACAAAAGGTGGGTTTGGTTTCCCCGAGTCCACGGGCTAGCTCCCCTGGAGACCTCCTTGAGTCACTGACCCCCCCCCCTACCCGATCCTTAATGACGTGCATGTGTCCCATGCTGGGGCGAACGGACACACAAGGGTTCTGTTTATTTTTGCGTCAGAAATAGACACGGGTCCTTTGTAGAGCGAGGTCTCGGTGTGCTGTGCTCTGTTAAAACAATGGGTTCTAGTTTTGTTTGTCTTGCTGCAAAAGGAGGTGGGATTGGTGCTCCGTATGCTCTGTGCTGACAGTCACCCTGTGAAGTGTCTGGTTAATGCCTTGCTTAATGACCTCGTAGTAACGCGTGGTCCTAGTCAGCGGCTTGACCCGATTCTTGGGTTTTGGTTTCCAGGCCGTCATCCAGAACCCCTTCAGTAATGGCGGCAGCCCGGCGGGGGACCCAGTGGGCGGCGAGACGCGCTTTGCGTACTTCCCCACCACCACGGTCAGCGACGGGACGGCCACGGCGGTGTCGGTGCAGACCGCCTCGGACCCGACGCTCACGCAGGCCGGAGGTGAGGAGCGGTGGGCGGGGCGGTGGGCGGGGCCAGCTGCTGATTGGTCGCGAAAGTACCAGCCCGGCTTGCCGCTGGACGATTAACAGCAAAGCGAACGAAAGCGGTTTCACTGTGACCTGAGATTTCGTGACACACGTTCTCTCATTTATTTTAGATATATTACAATAACTAATGATAATTATTGATTGATAATATTTATCATAATTATTATATGATGAATTGATCATTGTTATTACTGTTGTATCCCTGAATGATTCCTTGGCTCCATGGCCGGACTAACTGGTTGCCTGGTTGCGGTCTCTGTTTTCCTCTCCCCCTCTCCTCTCCCCCAGGTCAGTTCTATGTGATGATGAGTCCTCCAGATGTGCTGCAGGGAGGCACGGGCCGTACCATCGCGCCGCGCACACACGCCTACACTGGGTGAGTATACCACACACACACACACACACAAGGCTCCTTCCGTCTTCCCATCATCACTGACTCCACTGCGGATTGGCCGACTTTTTTAAAAAGTCCTTGCACAGTTTTCTTCTGATTTCGACATGACTTGGTGTTGTGATTGTGTGGGCGGTGTGCAGCTGCTATCAGAGAGTGTGTGCGTGTTTGTGTGTGTGTGTGTGGCCGGAGAAAAAAAAAAAAATTGCAACAGAAACCACCATGGGAAAAAAAGCCAAAAAAACAAGTTGTGCCAAAGAGTCGCCGCAAATTGTTCACCAAAGATAAAACAAACCTGGTGTCCCACTTACCTGCCATCCTCAGAGACCTGGCTGAGAGCGAGATGTTGCAGCACGGCGGTTCTACCTGGTGAGGAGCCCCTACCACCCCCAAACCCCTCCTCTCCTTGTCTGTGTGCTAAAGAGATGACCCCCCCCCCCCCCCTCAGCACTGCAGTGTCTTTCAATGTCTGCTCTGTGATCTGTTTTGTAGTTTCATTATTGGCGCTTTTATTTTGGTGGATTTGTCTTTAGTTAAAATGTGACTTTTTGTTTTGGGTGACCAACGGGTGAAGTTGTGGGTTTGATTTGTTGATTTTTGTATTTGCCGCAGAGGCAAGCGTGAACTTGCAGACTAACCTAAACCGTGATAATAAAAAACAAATGTAATCTTAAAATTACCGTAATCGGTGCCATGTAGGTGATTTTTGGATTCCTTCAAAAGTGAGTGTAGATAGAATTGGCACACACAGATATTTCAGTACGATATCATTTCCACTATATTTGAAGGCTAAAGTCCTGCACCGAATGGTCCATTTCAGTGCACCTTCTTCCCCGTTGTGTCTCAACAGGAAGATGGACGGACCCCGGGCCCCCAGAGACGAGAGGCGGCGAGCACAGCACAACGAAGGTAAAACGTTCAAACCACCAGGATCAATTCATTCATGACCCACTCGAAGCTCTGTGCAAAAGACATAAAGATGCTCACAGGGTGGCAGCGCAGAGCCTGTGAATGATGCATTAATGTAATAATTGCTGGCAGTTATGTCGGTTATGTTATGGTATTTGAACAGCGCTGCGACTGCCTGCCTGTGAAGCGTTGTCCTGCGTTGTTGTGACTTCTCTGGGTGCGTTCACAGTCGAGAGGCGGCGGAGGGACAAGATCAACAACTGGATCGTCACCCTGTCCAAAATCATCCCCGACTGCAACATCGACAGCAGCAAAACGGGAGCGGTACGCTTCACACGGAGCCTCTCTTCTGGCCTTTAAACATGTAACGTCAGCGCCCCCACCCACCCCCACGTCGGCCTACCGTTTGGTACAGTCCACCGGGGGGGGGGGGGGGGGGGGGGCGGGGGCTTGTAGGCGTGTCTTAGCCATCACACACATACGGGTTGCAAATCCACCGCCGCCACTGCAGCGTTGCACTTAGAAACGGCTTGCGGTGGCTGATCAGCAGGACGGTTAAACGGAGGCCTTTTTAACCGTGTGTGTGTGTGTGTGTGTCACTCCATCCAGAGCAAGGGCGGCATCCTGTCCAAGGCCTGCGACTACATCCGGGAGCTACGTCAGAACAACCAGCGACTGCAGGAGGGCTGCAAGGAGGTGGAGCGCGTCCAAATAGACAACGAGCTGCTCCGACAACAGGTAGCTCGCCCCGCCCCCCGGCGCCCTGACCGCGGGCCCCAGCATCCCCCCTGTGGCGTGGAGCACGGCCGCCCTGGAGACCCCGTGGTTCAGGGTGTCACTGCCGCCTGTCTTCCAGGTGGAAGAGTTCAAATCTTCACAACGCTCCTGAAAATGCAGATCAAAATGCAGCGGATCATGGGGTTTGCTGCCCATGTCTTGAAGAGCTGATGATTTTTCTGGATAAAAGGGCTGATTATTTCTGTTTGCTTTCTAGATAGAAGAGCCAATGACTTCTGTTTGCGTTCTAGATAGAAGAGCTGAGGATTTACAATTGTTTTCTAGATGGGGCGGTTGCTGTTGTTGTGTTTTCGAGACAGAGCAGCAGAGGTTGTTTTCCAGATAGAGGAGCTGAAAGTGTTGTTTGTTTTCCAGATAGAAGGGTTGATGTTTTCGTTCGTTTTCCAGATAGAAGAGTTGACGTTCTCGTGTGTTCTCCAGATAGAACAGCTGATGTTGTCATGTGTTTTCCAGATAGAAGAGTTGACGTTCTCGTGTGTTCTCCAGATAGAAGAGCTGACGTCGTATGTTCTCCAGATAGAAGAGCTGACGTTGTCGTGTGTTTTCCAGATAGAAGAGCTGACGTTCCCGTGTGTTTTCCAGATAGAACAGCTGACGTTGTTGTGTGTTTTCCAGATAGAAGAGCTGACGTTCCCGTGTGTTTTCCAGATAGAACAGCTGACGTTCTCGTTTGTTTTCCAGATAGAACAGCTGACGTTGTTGTGTGTTTTCCAGATAGAAGAGCTGAAGAACGACAACGCTCTACTACGGGCGCAGCTCCAGCAGCACGGCATCGAGCTCAACGGAGACCCCGCCCCCCAGTGACCCTCCCCCCCCCCCCCCCCCCCCTCCCTCCCTGACGAACTGGAAACCACACACACACACACAGACACACGCACACCATAAACAAGCACACCTGCTCACACATCCACAGCGTTGGCAATGATCGCTGAAGGACAACAGTCAGGAAGCTGGTACCTGCACAAACCATGTGACCTCTGGGGGAAAAAAAAGCAGTGGAACCCAAAACACACACACACACACACACGCATGAAGGTGCGGTTCTTTCGAGCGTGTGTGTGTGTGTGTGTGTGTGTGTGTGTGTGTGTGTGTGTGTGTGTGTGTACGCACACTGACAATAACATGCTGAGACAGCCCCGCCTTCCACCGGACGCTTGATGGGAGTCTTCACTGCCGCTCGCCGAGTTCACCAGAACCTTCTCCCCCGTTCCTTCTGGTTTTGGTGGGAACCACCAACCGACCGCGGAACGTGCCCGGCCCCGCCCTGTCCCCCTCTGGAGTCTGTTTTTATTTGTTTAATTTTTAAGGCTACTGCGTTTTTCAGTTTTAATATACTTCTGACAATTGCTGTGTTTTTAAACTGCTGTGTGAGGGAACAAAAGAGACTTTGTTCTTCTTTTCCTTTTTTTTTTTTTAAATTTTTTATTTTTATTTATTAGTCTTCAGAGAGAGCATGTGCGAGCGGCACGGACGCGGGAGAGCGTTTCTCAAGTCGTGGTACAGAAACTAACGAGGCAGAATGTTGCTCTGGATCTAGGTGACGAAATAACGTGGTCATCTAGTCCTTCCATCGCCAGTCCTCCGCTGTCAGTTGACGGCTGTAGTACTTTCCCAACTCATCCTTTTGCATTTCCCCCCCCCCTGTGGCTCACGTGGACTCTCCCGTCATCCCCCGGGCGCTCGCTAAACTTAAGTTATTTTTTTGTCGTCGTTTTGTTTTTGTTTTTCCATTTGGTAACTTCATAGGTGCTCGTCCATTTTTTGTGGTGAGGCGTCATCGCGGAGGAGAGTTGAAGGACCCCAGGGGATGGGTGTGTGTGTGTGTGTGGGTGTGTGTGGTGCCGCCGGGTGGGGTTAAATGACTGTACATCCCCTGGCAAGCGGTGGAGCGGGGCGGTGGACGGAGCGTTGAAAGTCTCAGAGAGCCTTAAATGATGCAACTTGGACCGTAGGTGTGTACCTAATAGCTCAGGTAAATGGGAACCGTACACTGATCTGGCAGTGGTTCCCAAAAGGTAGTACTGTCTTCATTCTGATATAATATAGTCGAAATGCACTAGGTGTAATGTATAGAAGATAAAGGATATTGAATGAATGGCTTTAAAGCATGTGGGGGGGGGGGGGGGGGTCAGTTCATCTGGGCATTAAATCGGTGTGTTTGTTTATCTGCTCATTGTAAAAAGTCACAAGGTTTTTGAAGTGTCTCGCAAAAAAATCCTAATTACTCTTCTTATTTTGGGGGCAATTAGGGAGCCATTTCTGCCAATGGTGAGGTGGGTGTCGATTGTGATTCTGACTAAGGAGGTGACTGTTCAATAATGGGCTTTTTGGAAATACGACATGAATGATCAATGTAGCTAACCACCTTTAGTCTGCAGTGAGCCTGACCGCAGCACGTTTTTTTCTAACCACTGGCATTGTCATTTCTGATACTACAATAAAACGTCTAAGTTTATACCCGCCAAGATGGGTTTATTCTGAATGTCCCTTTAAAACCTAGTAGTCGCCGTCAACACACACGATGCTTTGGAAAAAGGCCACGCAGTTGACAACTTATGTGTGGTTAAAACACCACCTGAGTGACTCTGATACCGTTTGATGGGAACCCTGGACACCAGGTGAGATTACCGTCCGAAAGCACCACATTTTAGTCCGTGTAACCACTGACGCAGGTATAACGCGAGCCCTGGTAGCAATGAGGCTCAATTGGATAATTAATTAGCTAGCATTTAGCAGCGCTCAACTGAATTCGCTTTCCCGCCAACAGTGGTGCTCCGGCTCCGCCCAGTAGCGTGCGGAGAGCGAAATCTGATTGGACGAGCGTCTAAAAGTACAATTTTTATTGCAATATATGATACATATGATACATAATCAATTGTTTAAAAAAAAAAAGCTTGTCTAAATATTATGTTAACCATAATCACCCGAACCCAGATTACATTTGATATATGGTCACCATAAAACAGCTAAACGCGGGCACCATAACATATTATTTGTTTAAGTCTGACGGCGTTTGCATAGGAGGCGAGTGTTTCATTTCCATTTCCCGTTATGAAGCTTGGCCAGGGAGCTTCCTATCAACTGGAACTGATCCGAGGTGTGCTACTGGAGTCTGGCCGTCCGGGTCTCTGATCTGGCCCCAGGGGCGATCCCTCCCCCCCCCCCCTGCCGGTGACCATTACAACATGTCTGATCGGAACAAGCACCTGTCTGGTTTGAAGTCCCCCCACAAACAAGATTGTTGTTTGAAGTCCCACTTCAAACCAGAAGTGATGCGTTTGCTTGGAAACGGCAGTGTATAATGTATTTACATTAGGTGCCTGCAATGGAAATGAGCGGTCTACAATTGGCAGAATGTATTCAGACTGGTGGGCTCTATTGGTTTATCCCTGACACTTATTAACGTATTATCCACCCTTATGGAGGTTGCTTATGTAATTTGGTATAGATGACGTGTCTAGGCATTATTAAAATCGATCAAATCAATCTAAAAATCATAAGAGCTAAAGGTGAGGCCCAGGCTTGGCTCAAGATTGACAGTTTAGCAAAGTGGTAAAATATTGATAATCACTCAGCAGACTTGATCATCTTCACCAAACATTATTTTCTATGACAATATCAGTCCTCTCAAGGTCCATAATATGCAACAGACTTACGCAATATCACAATTACATTTCCCAGATGCTGGCCTTCATTGTGGTTCATTGTTTACCGTCAGTATATTTACTTTGACATTAACGTTCATAACTCAAGCTTATTGAATATGTCCAAAGCAAAGTGCATGACATTATTTAATGCATCGAGTCATGCAGACAGGGCACCTAACCCAGGGTTTAATCGGCAATTTAATTGCCGACATTAATATGTTTCAGATTATGTTCCGTTAGCATCTGTGATTTCACCTCCACCGCAATCAAAATGGCGTTCCCTAGTACCCATTGACTGCTGAGTCCTGCTAAAACGTTGAATTGTAGAAGGCCTATGGCTTCTACAGTTATAAAAAAAAACACAAAGGAAAGTATTGGCCTTTCTTGAGTCCAAAAGAAATGGTGCCCTACGTCTCCATTGATGCGTTGCCTTTTCTGTGTATCCAGTAAAAAAAAAAACGGTCTGGTTGTACCGGAGTATGGCTTTTTCAAAACAAGTTATACATACAACACACTGATAAACATTTTACGGGGGAACTTCTCTCTCCTTATACGTCTCAGCCCGAGTTGGTTGAGTCTGAGCTCCCTCAACTCCTCCTACCCCTCCTGCCACACCTACACCACCTCCTACCCCACCTCCCAGGCCTCCTCCTGCACCGCCACATCCTCCGCAGCCGAGGGCGTGCATCTTGGCCACGAGGCTCCGCACAAAGTGACTGAGCATGTTCCGAATGGCCGTGGAGGACAGGTAGAATATGATGGGATCCAGGCAGGAGTTGAAGGTGCTACTGAGCAACGCCACGTGCCTCCAGCTCTCGTTCTCGCTGCGGGCGAAGCCCACCGCGTGCGAGGCGTTGTAGGGGCCGAAGCAGACGGTGAACACCAGCAGGGTGCCCACGGCCAGGCCGATGGCGCGCAGCCGCCGCCGCCGGCTGATGTTGGGCAGTCGCAGGAGAATGCGGATGAAGTTGACGTAGCAGAAGCAGCAGACGGCGAAGGGCGCGCAGAAGAGCACCAGGAAGAGCTCCAGCCGCACGGGCAGCAGGAAGCTCAGCTGCTGCTTGGTGTAGGTCTGGAAGCAGGTCACGGCCGTGCCGTTGAGGCCGTATCCGTCATTGCCGGGGTCGTCGCCGAACACGTCGTAGATGGGGAGGATGTAGATGACACTGAGGTTGATGGCGCACACCACCCAGAAGACCATGCAGGCGATGACGGCGTAGCGCGGTCGGCGGCACAGCGAGTACCTGATGGGGAAGGCCACGCCCAGGTAGCGTTCCACGCTGACCGCCATCAGCAGCAGCGTGCTGTTGTAGATGGTGAGGTAGAACAGGAAGTTGGTGAGGGGACACAGGAAGTAGGGCAGCATCCAGCTCATGTGGTCCAGGGCCTCCTTCATCTTGAAGGGCAGGAAGGCGAGGAAGAGGAGGTCCGAGATGGTCAGGTTGAGGAGGAGGACGTCGATGGCCGTGGCCTTGCGCCGGACCTTGCGGTAGAAGGTGAAGAAGGCCAGGCAGTTGGTGGGCACCCCGATAATGAGGGTGATGGCGTAGACGGCGATCAACAGCTTGCGGGTTGTCATCCTATTTTCTTCATTGGTCGCAGAGTTCTCTCTGATCACCTGAGTGAAACGACAGCATTACACGAGGGGATTTGGATCGGGGACAGCCCGTCCCAGACACTACTACGTTATGCTATCACAGAAACGGGCGAGACAATCAAAATGCCAAAGCCATTAAAGAAACACTTTTCTGACTCCCTTTCAAATCAAGGAGAGGCATTATGGTTGTTTGGCACATTTAGAACCACATCTACCTCCAATAAGACTTTCAAACTCCCAATGTCACAATCATGAGCAGATAAACACTTTCTATTCTGTTTTCCATTTACAGAAATGTTGACAAAATGTATTTACTATTTAATCCAGTTGAGGTTGGATTAAATAATCCATAATGCATTCGAGGTGTGATGACCACAAAATTCTCAGGGTTCAAAATCCTGGGGAGGGCTTTTATTTTGTTTTGTATAGTTAATAGTAGTGGTTAATTAACTGCTGAAGGCAACACTTTTCCTATCCATGTGTCAGTCAGCCCATATTATCCACCACAGCTCACGTAATAAAGAGCTGTAAAGGTGGAACAGCCATTTGTTTGTCAATTAGCAGAATTGTTGAAATGTTCAACAACAACAACAAAAAGTTGTCGTAAAATTGTTGTAAAAAAAAATAAAGTTTGACAGACCTACCTTGGGTCAGTTCAGAGAGCCCTGGAGCCGCATCGCGTCCTAGCGACAGACAGAGACGGCGCAGCGGTGAGTGGCGCTGAGACTGGGACCCCAGCCAGGCGGGCTGCCTCTCGTTATCACACCTTGGGTTACAACAGGACACGCCCCCTCCCCCCGTGGAGATGCTCACGCCGAGTTACTAACGCTATCTCAGTTTAGAGATTGCGGAAATTTAATTTACTCTGTCGCCCTGCTTTTACACACCGTCTCTCGGCAACCATGTAAATGGCCGACGTGGATCTCGAGGTGTATTTGGATGTGTGGCGTTACCGATCGCGGGGTCATGAGAGGCCCCGATGCTCACAAAGGGGAAGGGCTGATGTCGTCCGGCAAATTTGCGTTTGCACTGTGAGTCAGTTGTTGAAATGCAAATTCTAGTTTTACTGTACGCATACCTGTCAGGGGTTTTGAAACAAGGTTGATCATTTCTATGGTATTTACATGCTCCATGTTTATGTTGAACAAAACATGACATTTCAGTTTTTACTTTTTATTTTAGGTCAAACAATATATAACATTTATTGTAAGATAAAGAAAAGCCCAAAGAAAAGGTGCAGGAATAACATTTGAACCAATGACAACACTGCTTACCAACATCCAACAAGCTGCCTGACTTATTATGGGATCAAGACTGAATGCCATTTGATTTAGGCTATTAAAGGCATGGTGACATTAGGTGGAGTAACAATAGGTAAGATGTGGTGAATACATAAGCACACCCCAGTAACTACCCACTTTCAGTTAATAAATGCTCCTTGAAGTCAACCATCAAGATAGCGATATCGATGTAGTTAGATGGGCACATAGATTCAGCGAGCTGGGCAGACTGCTACATGGATATATAAAGACAGATATAGACAGGCAGACAGACGTAGAATTGCGAACAACAACGACAAATAAGAAATAACGGTCAATAACAGAAAGCTGTTTATGGGTTGTATTTACTGAAAGGAAATCTCAATGTTTTCCGATAAACTGGTTAATGTCTAACAGCCATCAATATATATTTTTCATCCTTGAGTGGGTGATTTTATGTTAAGGGAAGCTTTGTCTTGCTGATGTGTTTCTATACATGTGTGCATGTGTGTGTGTGTGTGTGTGTGTGTGTGTTGTTTCATGAAAATGTTATACCGCAGGTCATAATATAAGTGGGCGTGAGAAAATACCTTATCTCCCTGCTTTGCAGCTCTGGGTTTTTATTTATTTACAGTAGACAATGTCGAGCCTCCAAAAGGCAACAAAACGTACCGGAGACACCCCCGGGCTGTAGGCGGGGGTGTGCGTGATGAAAACCACGCACACTGACCGTCCTTCCAGTAAAACTACAGCAGCTCCAGTATGAGGGCATCCTACCGGCCTACTGAAGGTGGCAGCAGACACACCTCCAGCCCCGGGGCATCTCTGCTCCCATCTGCTGCCACGGCAACAGCAGGGAGTAAGCACGCGTCCTCCGCACGGAGCCCCCGCCCCCCTAGTCTCGGCTCAGCCGGCTCATGGTGACATCCGGGGGACTCTTCTCACAAAGCCAGGGGGTGTCCCCCACGGCGGCGCCGGGGTCACGGGGCACGCCGTCGGGGCAGCGGCCCGGCGCCGATGGCGGCGGGGACGCGGCCGGGCGGCGCCCGCTGCTGCTGCCGCACATCCTGCCCACCACGCCGCAGGACACGGCGGGCGACAGCATCAGCATGACCACCGGCTCCAGGAAGACGTTGAAGACGCTGGTCATCATGGCCTCCCTGCGCCACCACACGTCGGCCCAGACGGCGAAGCCCGCGATGTGCGAGGCGTTGTAGGGCGCGTAGCACACCACGAACACCGCCAGCGTGGTCAGCGCCACCGCCAGCACGCGGCGCTTCCCCGCCGCCGGCAGGCAGGAGCGCCACACCAGCGCCAGGCAGCGCAGCGTGCAGAAGCACGTCATGGCCAGCGGCACCAGGAACAGCGCCACCG